>OX451736.1:1107493033-1108079597 GCA_948472305.1 Vicia faba
ATCCCCATCTAAGCATCCAAAACGCGCGTCCATGATATCACCTTGTGTTCCCCCCACACCTGATCCAAGTGGATCAAGGATATATGGCCTAGGCCGAGCCCATTTATTGATTGCACCCCTCTTGTTTTCATTTTTTCTAACACACGCTGAAACAAACCTCCCCTCAGCCTATTGGGCCAAGTCCAACATCTGGACTTAGACCCCTACTACACATACCCCCTATTTTGCTAATATGTTTCAAACCTGCACCCCTTGCGTTGTTGGGCCAAATTCATTATCTGGATTTTGGCCCATGCTTTTTGGCACCCCCATATTTTTACTAACCTAATATATTTACACCCCATGTGCTTTTTAATTTATTTATTTTATTCATTTATTATTTTTATAATGTTATTTTTATATTTATATTTTTTTTATATTTTTTATTAATTATAATATTATTTTTATATTTCTTATTTTAATATATTTAATATTTAATGCTATTATATTATTATTATCATAAAATCAAATATATTATTTTCCAAACTCCTCAAAAATATTATTTTATTTATCGCATTAAATTTTATTTTTGATCATGCATTTAAATAGAGTATTTTCAATAATTAATATATTAAAAAATATTTAACAAACATCAAAATGTAATAAATTAACTCAACAATTAATTTTTGGAAAAGGTTTACGAAGCATATTTTAATTAGATGCACGCTTAGTCCAAAATTTCCGCTATTCACACACCCGGGCTAATTGCGAGGGAAATTAAAATATCTGCGTAATCCATAAAAAAAAAACACAAACAAACCCGCGAACTACGAAATGAGACTATGATTCCTCCTAAGAGAATACATATGCATACGATTAAAATCATGGCGAATTCCCCTAATAAATAATTAAAACCCTATTTCTAAAAATTGCGCTTCTAAACCTAGTATCCTTGTGAACAAGGTAGATGAGGACGCCTAACACCTTCCCTTCGTCTAGAACCGAGTCAGACCTAGAATCTATGAAATTTTTTAGGGTTATTCCTTTATACTCCCTTCCTTAGGATAAAAATCAAGGGTGACAACTATGATTTAAAAACCAATTACAACAGCTGGCGACTCTGTTGGGGACTCAACCCTAGGTTTAGTAGCCTTACCTTTAGTTTTAGGGTTTAGGATTTTTTCTTTATTTTTTAAGTTTTAATATTTGTTTATTTAATTATTCATTTATTCTCGCTTATTGCATTTGTTCATTGTTGTTATATTTGTGGCGGGATTTAAAGTTTTGCAAAGATGTTTTCAAAAAAACCATAAAAAGAAGGTTTGTCTATTAACGAAGGGGATACATCACCCTTATGAGTTTTTGTGACGACTTCGTCTAGAGTCGGTGAAATTCTGCAAAAGTAATACCTCTCGAGAGACATCCTCTAGGGAAGTAGGACTTTAGAACGACACCTATGACTCTTTGTATGACCTTTAAACCAAAAACTTATGATGAGACCTTTTATGACTTAGAGATGAAAGTTTTGGTCTGTGAAGAGGCTCCATTTAAGAGAGACCCTTATGCCTTTCCCTCTAGTGTTGTTTATGATACCCTTAAGGAAACCACCTTATGGAGAGAAAATATCTGTAGGCCAATACTAGGAACCTACCTTCTAAGGATACATTTCACAAATCCCACTACAATCTCTAAACCTGTAAGGGTTGTCTTTTCTTCTCCTACTATCTCTAGCCCATAGGGCTTCCGTCTATATTATAATCCCTATCCTGTAGGAACTTCTTGTCGTCTTTCATTAGCCATAATCCTCAATGAGTTTTTGTCTGTCTCAATCTCTGAGTCAGTGTAGGGTATCATCGCGTCTATCATTAAACTTGAATAGAGTACCCCTGCATCAACTCTCATACTGCGTCTATATTGCATTGCATATCGACAAAACAAATTTACCCTAAAAGCAAAAAATATATCTTTGCACACCCAAGCATTTTCATACTTTTTCATTTTCATCCATCTGCATAAAACTCATATCTCTTTCACTCGCATAGAACTTTCAACCATAATCCAACCAGATGATTCCTGGATACTCAAAACGAACTCGAAACAACTTGCGAAGCAAACATAACGTAAGCTATGGAAATGGGAGAAGTTGAACAAGCCACAACTGAGGACGTCATTACACCTCAAGAAAACACCCAGGCTCGACCTCGGCCTATACAAGCTTCAATGGAGAACCTTGTTATGCATGAACACGCCGTCTTTTGAGACGAGTATACTCCATCTCATGAAACTATTGAGTATCATCAATTTGAATTCCCTATGCCAAAATCTCAAGGGGCAGACCTGACCATGAATACTAAAGAAGCCCAAAATCTCGAGCACACCAAGAGATACTGAATGCTGGAAAAAAGGCTTAGCGCCATAGAAGGACAAGACACTCATAGCTTTGATGCTTCTGCTTTATGTTTGGTTGAAAAAATGGTATTTCCTCCGAAGTTTAAGATGCTATATTTCGAAAATTACAAAGGAGCTAGTTGTCCTAAAACTCATTTCAAAATGTATGCTAGGAAAATGGTTTGCAATTATTAATTAATTTTGTAAGGACTATTTATTACCTTGACATGTTTGATAATAAAGGGTAACATTTGAAATAAGGTTCCTTGGAGTTGATTATGCACTCTTAAGTAGACAAAGATGAATATGTGTGATCATGACATGAATGACTCCTTGGACCAAAAGAGTTCGAGCAGTAGAGAGCAAGGAGCCCTTCTAAATTGTGAGTTAGCCATCAATCTGTTGTCTTAACACTCCCTTTGAATATAGAAATCTCCAAATAAGTGAACAACTCCTTTTGAATATGGACATCTCCAAATAAGTCAACGGGAAAGTTCCTTTATATAATGGACTTGTAAGGGAAAAAAATATGACCTGAAGATTAGAATATCATTTGCATATTCTAGAAAATGAGAGGGAACGGAAAGGTATTTGGCACTCATAATAGGCTTCATGCATCTCTTAGTAACTAACTTTGAGATACTCATGATAAAAACCTTTTTAGCTAAACAAAAGAGCATAGGTGAGAGAAGATCTCTTTGCCTAACACCTTTCACACGCTAGAAATATCCATGATAGGCTCCATTGATGATAACTCATAGATGGGCAGAAGCAAGGATAGAGTTAATCCACTGACAAAACTTTGAGCCAAAACTAAATCTTTCCAACACTTCGAGAAGAAAACCCCGGTTTATGGTACCAAAGGCTTTATTAGCATCCACATTTATAGCCAAGTTACCACGGGTTTACTTCTGATTTTGGTATTGGTAAATAATATTGGTCTCTTAATAAAAGTTTACTTGTGAGATTGACCCGGGAATCTCAGTACAGTGCTTCAGTTTTCAAGTATTTTCACAAAGTGTTTTCAAAAAGGATTCGTTCGACTGGTGCCAAACGAGTTTATAAGCAATAAAGCAAGACTTGTAAAATAAAACGAAAAGTGTTTTAAACTGTAAGCATAAATGACATAACATCAAAATAGTTGAAAATAAGTTGATTCAAACATACATTGCCCTAGCTTGAATCATTTCGCTTGTTCGCTTGGGTACTCTGAGTGACTATCGTATATGAATGTGAAAATTTAAACCCTTAACAATATGCACTAAGTGATTTATTTATAATACCCATATAATAATTATTTTCTAGGGAGCTTCGTTTCTTCGTACGCCACATGACTTTCACAACTTCTCTCCACTCGAACTCATTTTTCCCTCTAAAGTGCTTCACTCGCTTGGTCTGGACTCTTTGGGCTTTTTGACGTTTCCAGGCTCGATTAACTACTTAAGGGGTCTCTTCTGGTCGACTGATACCCTTGTCATGCTTGGGCATTGGTGCAGTAATCACGTTGGGAGTCTCAAGAGGGTCAAACTCAATCTCCTTTGCATCAATAAGGTCTTGAACCTTGTTCTTCAGAGCCTAAAAGTCATTTGTGTCATGCCCCGAACTGTTGGAGTAGTAAGCACACCGTACATTTGGATTGTAGCGGGGAGAGGAAGTGTTAGGGTTTTGAGGAGGATCCCTCAAATTAACCAGGTCAGCCTTTAACAAATGTTGTAATGCCTGAGACATTGGCATATTAATTCTTTTAAACTGTCTTCTAGGCGCAACCTGCATGCGATGATTATTTAATTGTTGAGCCGGTGTAGGGTTAGAGATCATTACAGCTCCTACCTTTGGACATCGTTCAACTTTATCACGACTTCTCTGACCATAGGCAGCATTGACCTCCCTCTTTCCATTGAACGGTTTCTTCACAGCACTTGAGGATGCACCCCCTTGGATTTTACCACTCTTGATACCAGCTTCAACTCTTTCTCTTGTCAATATCAGCTCAGTGAATTCGGCTGAAGAGCTTCCAATCAAATGGTTGAAAAATGGGCTTGTCAGAGTACCCATGAACATGTCTACCAACTCCCTATCAAACAGGGGAGGCTGGACTCTACCTGCAAGATCCCTCCACTTTTGGGTGTAATCTTTGAAACCCTCACTGGAACCCATAGACATGCTTTAGAGTTGTATGTGGGTTGGAGCGAGGTTAGCATTGTATTGATACTTCTTGTAAAAAGAGCAGCCAAGTCTTCCCAATTACGGGTATTGCTTCCTTTCAGTTGATAGAACCATTCCAACTGCGTTCCCGACAAACTCTCTTGAAAGAAGTGAACCCATAACTTTCTATCAACTATATGGGGTTGAATCTTCCTGACGTAAAACCTCAGATGAAGCTTGGGACACGAAACACCATCATATTTTGCAAAAGTGGGAACTTTGAATTTATGTGGGATGACCATCCTGAGACCAACCCTAACTCTTCAAAGTCCAAACCAGGTACCCTCTGAATCTTCATGGCATTGAGATGATCCTCTAACTGTTTATACTTATCATCAACAGGAGGATATTGTTCCTCAGTATAGTCTGCTTCCTCTCTTCTTTCACACTGTTGTCATCCTCTTCCTGATTATCCTCTTCATTTGATGGGGTTGCGGATTCCATAAATCACTTGGTTGGTCCTCTAAATCTTCTCCCCATGTTCAGGATGCCAATCTGTTTCTTTACCTTCTTATTCTTCTTCTTCTTCTCTTTAGTGATGAGAGCTTTCAGATCTTCATTTCCTTTAGCCAGAGTCAAGAACATTTATTGGAATTGAGCATTTTGTGCTTGAAGATGTTTCACAGTTTGTTCGAGAGTCATTTCTTTTTGCTGAAATAAACAGCGAAAAGATAAGAAACATGTCTTAAAGTACCTGTTTATGTAATGATATGCATGATATGCTTATGCAATGTTTTCAAGGACCTCGTGGGATTTAAACTCTTTAATCAAAGGAAACAGATACAAAGATTTTGTATTGGTAAGTTCAAGTGAAACAAAATATTACAAAGAAAACAAATCAAAGATTTCTAAAACTCTTAAGTCTCCCATGGACGCTTCCTCTTTGTGTTTACATAGGCATTAAGGTTCTACTCCTTGTGAAGATGCTTCGTCAGTTCCAACACTTTCTTCTCACTTGCATATAATTGAGTCTCAAAGGTGTCTCGTTCTTTCTTGAGTTGAATCCAAGACCTTTTCAGCTCTTCAAAGTTTGTTGGCATATCAGGATAAAGAATAACGCGAGACTCATCCCCTTGAACAATAAGCTCTAAGATCACCGGTAAGATAGCGGGATATGGAATCATAAGACTTTGAGCATGAGTTCACACCCATTTGAGGTAAGGTTCCAAAGGGATGGAATTCATGTGCCCCAAAGTCTTACCATCAATCTTCTTTACCATGCCCCAAGCGCGTATGAACCTCTGACGATAACCTTACAAATCATTGTCATAGTCGAACATAATACCCTGGATGAGCATATCATGAGGACCGTCTCTTCGTGCGTAACCAAACTGACGTAAATCTATATAAGAGTTGTAAGTGATGCCTCCCTTAATTCCAAGGAGTGGCATTAGGAAATTGTCTGCATCGATCAATGATAGAGACATCTTCTTGAGAGCAAGAACATCAATAGATATCAGCGTGAGAGAGATACATCAACCTTTGAGACCATCTTAAGCCTAACTCATTCTTTATTACTGATCGAGGAAGGTGCGAAATAAGCCACATATAGAGAAAAGGTATACAACACATAAGAGTTCCTCGTTTCTTCATAGTACGGGTATGGAGAGAATGCAGAATATCTCCGAGCAATGTAGGCACTGGATTGTGAGTAAGGAGAATCTTGATGGCGTTCACATTTATAAGTTAGTTCGGATTAGGGAACAATACCAACCCTTAGATCAGGAGCGCTAAGATATCCTCAAAAGCATGGAAACTCATGGCGTCTAGGAACAACTGAGAAAAAGATTTGAAATTTTAACCTAATTCTAATTAACTTTTAATTAATGAAATAAGTCAAAATAAATAAATTAAATTAATTTATTTACCAAAAATTAAATTAAATTAGAAAAAACCTAAGTTTATTATTTTTTTTGCGATTTTATGATTTTATGATTAAAAAATTGGTTTCTAAAAAAACAATTAAAAAAGAAAGAAAACAAAATTGAAATGGGCTTGGTGTATGAAGCATAATGGGGGTGTGCCTGTTTGAAATTGTTAGGCCCAAAACAAGCAAGCCCAAACCCAACGTGTGATTCAATGCAACTAGTCTCTGAGGGTCTATCATGAGCGCCCAGATCTGGAATGCTTGATCTGATGTTGTGATGCTTTGATGGTGATTATCTGATGACACATGGTGTACGCGCTTGGACATGGGGACACTGGATCTACAAAGAAAATTCCACAAAATAATATGCAAGAGGCAGGGATCAAACCCCTGCCCTTGCCCATAACAAAGCCTTAATACACACTGTCTCAACCGTTGGGATGGCCATATATCCAGTAACTAAAACACAATCAATTGATTAAATATTAAAACATGTCATAATCATTGTCTGTCAAACACGCGCGCCCAGAGTGGGGCCCTGGTATTTGGATGGACGAATGGGAGACAACCATGCTTGCACCGTTGAGTCTGACCACCCCTCACGGTGGTCAACTCCTTCTTCTCCGGTGATATCAAAATTGGACCCTGCAAAATAACAAGAATCAAAGCAAGAGATTAAGCCTACCCCCCCCCCCTAAATTATATGGTGCGAGTTTAATGGTGGTGTCTATTTAGCCTGAAAGTCCCTATATTGTAAGGTTCGAAGGTTTCAGTTTGTGATGCCCTAACAATGGCATCCTGCAATTCAAGCATCAAAGCTTTCATGCGAAACGTCCAACCTGTTCTAATGGATGTCTTGAACACAAACCAACATATCAAACATGTCAACAATGTATGAATTATTAATTTTGAATTTATCAAACCTTACCAAACTGGTGGCGCTTGGTTACAGTGATCTGGGGTGCTACGAGCTTCAAGAATGATATGGATGGACTCATGGGACCTTCAGGAGTATGATGGAGTGCTTGGATATGATGGAGAATGGCTGGATCGTACAATATAAGTTGCACCTTCTCTTTGAATTTCTCTAGGGTTATTTTAGAGGTAGTTGCGCATATCCCTGTGGTCTGAACTTGTTAGGAATATATAGCATATCATATTAGGTCAACAAAAGGAGTAAGAATCCTTGGCGTTGAGTGTAAACAAATATGCTTCAAAACTTTCCAAAAAAGAAGATTTTCTTCCTTTCATGATTCCATGCATTTCTTGCAAGTTGTCCATGCCATCTTGGGCTTCTTGACTGATCATAAATTTAAACATACGCCTAGGCACATTAACCTTACACTTTGTTTTGATTTAACTTATTTTAAATGAATAAAAATTCAAATAAAAGAAATAAAAACCATGAAAAATAAATGAATGGTTTTAGGGGTCCTTAAACATGTCATGAATATATTTGAACCTCAAAAGTTAGGTCCAGTAGCTCAAAAATGCAATTTTGCTCAAAGTGGACTTCATGCATTTTCACAAAATTGCCCAACTTGTGCATACCATAACTTGCTCAATTTTATTCATTTGAAGGTGATCTTAGACATTTTATAAAGCTAAAGATATCCTCTACAATCTCTCTTTTTATCATTTTTTTCATTTGGAGATTTTAACTTGATGTAAGTTGCCTTAACAAAAAGTGTCCTTTTGTTGACTTTTTGAAATGACCTATAATGCATGGGCTCATATCTTTCCAATGATGCATTTTTTGGATTTGAGATTAAAAACAAAGTTGTATAGAAATGAATTTCCTTCACTATGGGCTTTTGTTAGGGAAAATTTGATGAAGCATGTGAAAGTTATGCCTGGTCAAAGTTCAGTTGACTTTTCCAAGGAAACCCTAATTTAGTAACTTTTAAATTTTGGTGATTTGAGAGTTTTCCTTGAGGAATCATGATCAAAACTTGATAAAATAATAAATACCACTTCAAAATGTTGATTTTGGCCAAAAATCTTGACTTTTGACCTAATATAGTTGATTTTCGACCATCTGATCAATTGACTGAGAAAACTTGTGATGCAAGGTTTGAAACTTGGTATGAGCATATTTGAATACATGTGAGAAACCATGTAAACCACTTGAGGCTTTTGAAACCCAAATTTCCTTGTGAAAAGTGAAACCCTAGTTGGAAGTTCATTGCTTAGGAAGAGAATTTGTCTGATCAATTCTTGGTCAACCTTGTGCATTTGAGAACCCTAGGAGTATGTCTTGAATAAAATGAGAGGGGAAATTTTTGGATACAATAGTACCATTATCTAGTAACAACTAAACACCCTTTCTCACTATGGAACAACCACGAAAATCTATGCAGCAGATCCGACAAGACCCATAATGGTGTTCTTCTTGACTATCCATGTGACAGAAAGTAGCGTGTAACTGCACTAAATCATCATTCATATGGTTCACGTAAAAAATCTGGAATTTTCCAGGACATCCAAAGACAATATTCACATCCTCTTTGTACTATGCCCTAGGCCTGATTATATGAATGAGGCCTTCATTCATCATTTCCTAAAGATCAACTTTTATCTTATCACATCCCTAGATATTGGTACTGCAAATACTACAACCAACATGTTCATGCGTATATGTACTCACTGAGGTCAGCATGCATCTTCACCATATCCCCTCTGACCAGGTTGATATAAAAAATTTGGAAGTCCCTAGGACAACCATCAACCCTGTTTACAGCATTTGCTGCTCCATGCTTAGGCAAATGATTATCTTTCACGTTAGGGCCAACATCTTTAAAGGATAAGAGGCCAGATCTCACCATATTTTATACTTCAGATTTCAAAGGATAACAGTTCTCAATATTGTGCATTGGTGCTCCCTGATGAAAAGAACACGTCTGGTCTGCTTTATAATACCAAGGTAGAGGTGAAGGTATAGCACGGGATGGCCTGGTCTGAACCAACTTCTTCTGAATCAACGCTGGAAATAACTCTGCATAGCTCATTGGGATAGAGTCGAAAGCTTCTCTCTTCTGACTTTGCCCTTAATTCCCCTGAAGAGATGGTCTCTGATAGGCAACAGTGGTTGGAGCTACATTAACGATTAGAGTCATAGAAGTAACCTGTTGCTGGTACCGTTGATGCCTTCTAGGTGGTCTAATCTTTCTTTCTCCAATAACAACATTTGTTTCACTTTCTTTCTTTCGATAGAACCCATATGATGACTTCTTCGTCCCTTCATCCTTCATCAAGCGCCCTTCTCTGTCAGCTTCTTCTAAACAAACGCACATGCTCACCGTTTTGGTGAAATCACTCGGCGCGCTGGAGACCATCCTTTCATAATAAAATGATCCAAGGGTTTTCAGGAAGACCTTGGTCATTTCTTGTTCTCCCATAGGTGTCACCACCTGGGAAGCTATCTCGCGCCAAAGCTACGCATATTCCTTGAATGACTCCTTATCTCTCTGAGCCATTATCCTCAACTAGTCACAGTTAGATGCCATGAACATATTGTACTTATACTGCTTGATAAAGGCTTCTCCCAGATCATTCAAGGTACGGATACTGCTGCTGTCTAAACTCATATACCACTTCAGAGCAGCACCAGTTAAACTATCTTGGAAGAAATGAATGAGCAAACGCTGATCATCAGTATGGGTGGACATTTTCCTGATATACATCACGAGGTGGTCACGAGGACAGGAGTTGCCCTTGTACCTCTCAAATTCTGACACTTTAAACTTCGCTGGCACCTTTACATTGGGAACTACGCAGAGTTCACTGACATTCTGTCCAAACAATTCGTTTCCTCGAAGGGCTTTCATTTCCTTCTGTATCTCATTGAACTGGTCTTGAAAGTCATCCAAACGGTCATAGAAACCCATACTTTCACTCGTTGGACGAATAGGATGATAAATTTCATCATTAACAAATGACATAGCATTTATCGAAGGAGGTGCAACATAGTGAATCTCATTTCTAGCAGCAGGAGTAACATGCACCACAGGAGGTACAGGAGTAGCAGCAGCTTGAACAATTGGAGCGACTTGAGCATCAAGATTGTAACCTTCTGGCATCACCCACGGGTAACCCGGAGGCATACGATTATGAGGAACAATAACAGGAGTAACATAAACGGGAATTGATGATCCCTCAGAAGCAATTGCTATTTGTTGTGGTTGAGCAGAAGGAGGAACAAGTGGTGGCTGATTCTGAGCAGCCACCACTGATTCCATCAAAGCAATCATATTTTCCATACCAGGCTTCAAGGAAATAACCTCTTCGCGTAGCTCGCGATTCTCTTGTTCAAGATTCTCCATCTTCTTCCTGGAATTAGCCCGAGTATTGTACCGATGAGACATCTTGCTGAACGAAGCAGAGAAACTTAGTAAGACACATGGGTATGAACAGAAATGTAAGAAATATGTACAAGATGATGCATGATATGAAATTCACATTATTTATTTTATTATTACTAATATTTCAAGGGACTCAAAAAATTATAGACAATTTGCAAATACTAAAGTACTAACACATTTTGAAATACTGAAAATCTCATTATAATAACTTCAAAATGGATTACAACTTTTAGTACAAGTTTCAACAATCCTAAGTACAAGAGAAGATAAAATCTAATATCCTAATAAATCAAAAACTGATGAAGATCTCTCCACACACTGGCGCTTTCCCGTGAGTCTTGCAATCTGAGCCTTCAACTGCTCGTTCTCTTCTGCATATTTGTCGGCGACCCCTTTTCAGTCACTAGAGTCGGGAAGTGAATGACTAAGTCCTGATTGAACTCTAGAGGAAAATAAATCCTCTTGCCTCTCCATCATCTTTATAGCATGACTCTCAAGAATCTCAATTAGGTCATCCTTCTCCTTCAAGTCTGCTCGGTAGGATATCTCTAAAGTCTGACACTTGTTCTTTCAAGCATCTTTCTCCTGCTGCATCCTGACTAGGGCAAGCTGAAGCTCTTCCACATCATATAAAAGGGGAGGAGTGGTCTTCACAAACATATCAGGCAAATGTGCCTCATGGGAATATGGCATCTTCAACTAAATTTCCCTCGCTTGTACCCACCGGAGATAAGGCTCTAAAGCAACAACTCCTCTAGGTCCCAAGTCCTTTCTACTCTTCCTGTGAATATGGAGCCAAGCCTTTGCAATCTCCTATTTAGATTCCTTATGATCTTCTCCCTCTTTGAGGAAGAAACCACTTAGATGGATGCTATTTGGCTTATCTCTCATCGAATATCCAAGTTGTCGTCATGCAAGAATTGGATTGTAGTTAATTCCTCCCTTTGTATCGAGAAGAGGTACATTGGGGAAACTACCACAACTATAGACAATCTCCATATCATGGTAAGCCTAATGATACCAAAAAATATCTGAATAAGTGAGGGCCATAATCTTCGGAGCCCAATGAGTTTCTTTATTGAAATCCCAGAAAGCATCGGACCAAGGTAAGTGAGAAATAAACCACTGATACAACAAAGACGTGCAACAAATGATCATCCCTCCATGATAAGAATACCGAAGATGAATGGAGTAATAAGAATATCCTAAAAATGTAGAAACTGGATTCCCAATCAAAAAGATCCTGATGGCGTTGATATCCACAAAGTTGTCGACGTTTAGAAATAAGAGCAACCCATAAGCAAGTAGAACAAAGATAGCCTTAAAAGCAACTGTACTCTTTATCCTAGAAAAATAGCGAGCTTTCTCTAATAAAAAATGAGCGGGTAATTCTCTAATTCCTCCTTTGGTAGTCATGTGGTCCTCAATCTAAGACTTCCCCCAAATGAACCATAGCAGCTATCTCATGGGACTTTGGCTCTCCCTCCAAACGGGTGAAAGGAACACAATTGGTAATAGGTAAACCCAGTAGATAAGAATACTCCTTCAATGTAGGCATCAACTGATAACCAGGGAAAGTGAAACATCGATACATCGGATCATAGAACTGGACCAAAGTCGAGAGAATAGCCTCCTTCATCCTGAGATTCATAAGAGACACGATGGATCCATACTTCTTACAAAAATATGTAAAACTCCCAATCTCGGGAATTAGACTCACCAATTTATCTATCTTAGGATTCTTGATACTTTACTTCTGAGTCTTTCTTTTTCCAAAATCCATGGTCAAAGGTACCTGAGATATTCGCAAAAAATCAACTTTAAGTCCCTTGAAACACATGTTTTAAAGGATGATCACGGGTGCATGAATGCATGATGCAACAACCACGCACAAGATCACAAATGTGGGGTTCAGAGGTTCGACGTCACGAGCATGAAGTCAAAGGTACTACCCACAAGGCATGGTCTAATAGTTTAACATATTCCGAACAAGGTTCTAAGAGGTTCTCATAGTCTACATCCTTCCTTCGGATATTACCAATGTCCCGATTAACTTGGTAATTAGTAATATTCTCAAGAAAAACTCGTCTGAGTGTAGTATTGCGTGACAACCATTTCCGGATTACTTCGTCATAGTTTCCGCACTACGCCTAAAAGGCCAAGATGGGTTAAAGGTTCTACGGTCCTCAGTTTCTGCAGGCTCCCAAGTCGAAAGCAACACGTCTTCCCGATTACTCGGTAAACGGCACTACAGTCAAAGGGACCTCCACTGAGTGGGGGATCTCATGTCTCCTTTTTTGGGATTACTCCCTCAAAGTTAACATGACTATACCAGCTGTATTATCTTAAGTTTGCCCAAGTCCGGGTATAGGACTTATGAGAAATCACCAAGCACCCTAAAAATCAGGAAAATTCAAACAAACATATATATATATATCACATAATATATAAACAAAGATAGGCTCAACCCACTTAGGGATGGACCACCAATTGGTCTATCTTTCCCCAGTGAAGTCGCCATTTTTCTGTAGCCGTAGAAATGTTGAGACTAAGCCATTGGATTGACTTGACTCGCACATATCAAATAAAAAATCGTCACTGCGCTTTACTGTTTCCAAAGTAATGGGAAAAGAGAGAATAACCCAAAAGATAAGGGGAGAGAGTCTAAGTTCGGGGGTTGGTTATGCAAAGGGAAGGTATTAGAATCCTAAACATCTACCGTACTCCGCAGGAACCTCTTTGAAAATTTGTGTATTTTGGCTATAAATGTTTCATACAAAAATATATTGTGGGGATGAGAAAAGAAGTATATTTTACAATTTTTGCACCCGCCGCAGTTGTGAACCTTTAGTGTGTACTTACCACCTTTCGTGCAATAGGGGATCAGGGTACTCGTAATTCACCTTTAAAAATTTTAAAACACAAGTGTGTTGGTTAATTTTAAGAGACGAGACGTCATCTTCGCATCCGAGTGGAAGAGCATACTTACTACCCACGATTATGAGAAAGGAGAATTTGTGTCATCTCAAAGTGGAGGATATGGCTTGGATTTTAAAATCAACAAAGCCTCACTCAACACCCAAGTGGAAAATATCTCACTTCACTTCATATCGTAGAAGTATAGCAGCTCACATCACTACAAAGATTGACAAGAGTCTAATATTTTGAGAAAAGTTTAAAATAAAAAGCCAAAATGGAAAAAATGGTTTGAATGAGATTGATTGACTTTTAGTATTCTCACAAAAATATCAAAGTATGATTAAGTTGGTTAAAGTTTGATAAAGAAAATATTTTTGAAAATGCATGGACCTAAGTCCAAGTTTATTGTGAAAGCGGTTCAAGTTAGAAAACAAGAATAGTTTTGAAAAGGAGGGAGAAGATTTTTGAAATTAAAGAAGATGGGAGGAGATGAAGGGACTATCCTAAAGCATAAGGTAAAATCTAGAGAAAAGAACCATCTAACCAACAAGAAGCCAACACTTGACACAATGAGTCGATGTAGAATTCCCATCCTTTGGATTGAAACCAAACAAGTAAAGATATTAAACCTCTTAAGAATACCAAACTTCAAATGCATTATATATTCTTCAAAATTTGGGCAGAGTAACGACTATATACAGATGAATTCCCGATCACAGACAAAGCTTATAATCAAAATAACTTACACACAAAGAAAACAAACAACCCAACGTCTTGGGGTAAACCCCAAGAACTCCAGAAAAAATTGCAATAGAAGTCAAAATATCTCAAGGTAGGTTAAGGTCTCTAATCCTAAGTCCAAGAAGTCCATAACTCCATCATGCCAAGGATAGTAACCAAATAGTCCAAGTAAAATTAAAGTTTTTTATTGTTCAAGTTGGTTATTAGGTATCTTCAAAAAGAAAATGAAAGCTCAAGTGAGCAAAATAAAAATGAAATAAAGATAAATGCTCAAGTGATCAAAGATGAAAATATCATGAAATGTAAATGCTAATATAAATGGTGCTTAAAGTAAAAGCATAAAGTAGAAGCATAAAAATAAAAGTCAATTGTTAATGAGTTAGAAATTAGAGGTTAGTTGAATAAACATCTTGAAACTTGCATTTGAAAACTCATTAGAAGTTTGATAAAACTAAAGTTTGTCAACAACAAGTTTCATTTGCTTTTTTTCAAGTATATCATTCATTTCAAATCTCAAGGCAACAACAAATGATCAACGATGTTTTAAATGATTCACTTAGTCTAAAATTTATGATGGTTCAGTAGAGAATTGATAAGACCAAAGCCTCCTAACAATGAACCTCAAGGTTATTAGATCAAATGTTTCAAATTAAACATACTTGGGCTTGCAAACATAGGTTTGAGCCACGATTGATCATTTCTCGAATCGGGACAAACTTTAGCGTTATGTTAAGCAATTGTAAGTGGACTTATGTAGAAGTCGCACCTATTTTAAGGTCGGTCAATAGCAATCTATGTGCCATATGTTTGGAGAGATGATATGTTGATCATCCTCTATATAGCACAAGTGAGAAGAGGATGAGATGAATATGGAGGGGAAATATTTGAATAAAAAATTTAATCAAACTATCATTAAAATCATCCATCCATTTTGGTGGAGTAAAACTCAACACCCAAGATCCAATGATGTTAACGAAGGTCATGATCAACAATCACATAGTCAGAATATATCAAAAAATAAATTGTATTTAATGAATAAAATAAAAAGGAAAAATGATTTTTAAAATGTTTTTTTAAAATGAAAATAAAAAGTAAAATAGAAAACTATATTCAAAGTATCAAAGAAAAATTTAAAGAGACCATAGAAAAATCAGAAGTGATCTCAAATATTTTTATAAATTTTTTGGTAATTTTTTAAAACAAAAAGCATTTTTAAACTAATTAAAATCACTCAACTAAGTAAAAAAAGATAAAAAATAATAGAAGTCAAAATAAAATTCTATAAAAATTTCAGAAAGTCAGAAATGAGGAAATTGATTTTTATAAAAAAAAATTTAGAATTTAAAAATATCAAAAAGTATTTTTAAATAATTAGGAACAAGTCAAAATAAAGGAAAAATTATAAAAATATCAAATATGAAAATAAAATTATGAAAAAATAAAAATCAGAAAGAAAATATTTGAAAATATTTTTGTGAATTTTTTCATAATTTTTGAGTCATAAATGATTTTTCTATGATTTTTTGAAATTTGATGTAAAAAACAGAAAATAAAATAAAGTTTAAAAAAATATAGACCATTGGATGAGAGTCAATACCCGCTAGTAATCAGATCCAAAGGATTAGGCATACTGTACATATCATGGTCAGCTTTGGAAATTGCACCTGATCTCCTTTTAACATTTAAAAAACAACTAAAATTTTGGTGCGTTGGATGGAGTCTGACTAATAAAAGTAATCAGATCCAAGGGCTCCCAAAGCGTGCGTATGATAAAGCAAATATACCAGATTGAATTCAAAAAATCACATGTTACGCTTTCATTGGTTGAAGCACGACACGTAGGTCGTCTTCAACCTCCAGACGCCCTAGATTGAGATTCCTCAAACTGTAAAATTAGAAGACCAGACTGGTACCATTAGATTCGTCTCTTCAAGACGATTCTAATGGTACCATCACGCCAAATTTATATAAGTTGATCAAGGCTTAAATTGAGAAAATGCGGAAATAATAGCGAGCACGAAATTCTGGAACATCTCACTCAAATCTTAGTGAAATTTCAAATTATAAAAAGCTTGAGAATCAGAAGGATGCAGAGAGTAGATTAGTCTTTTATTTGGATTGATTTGACCAAGAAATCTATCTGAATGAAGTATCAAAAAGTGGCTCTGAAACTGGACTTCTGTAGATCAATATAGGTCACAATTCTTGAAGGTAAGAGTATGGTTAGCTTCAGAGAAGTTCAATGAAGCTAACTGAATGGAGCTTTTGGTGTTTTGGAGTGAGAATGCAAGAAATCATAAATTCAAATTCAGAGTTCGTGTGGGATCTGAACAGAGGTCAATTGGCTATCAAAAGCTTGAGAAAATGAGTAAGGTATGATCCTTATTTATAGATGATCATAACATAAGGCTCAAGCGTGTGAATTGGAGGCAAAACCAATGAAATCATGTGAATCTGCTAAGTGGGAAAAGTGTGACTTCACATGGCTCAAAATTCAACAAAAATGGATGGTTCAAGGATCGTTTCTCATTATGGAAAGTCCTTAAACAGGCTTGTAATTGGGTTTAAACTGATTTTCAAATTTGACTGAACATGAAACTTCAATTTGAAGATGCCAACTTCATAGCCATGGTGCTAACAATGTAGGGCACTATATGATGTGATTTTTGAAGCATTGGAAAGATCTATTGTCAAGATTTAAAATTTGAAAAGAATGGTTACATTTGGTGTCTTGGATAAAAAAAATTATATCTTAGAAATCAACAAAAACACACGGATTTTCCACACTTAGAAAAATTTCTATGTTTGGCATTAAAAGTGACTTGTAATGTTTTGCATCCAAACATGGCCTTACATTCAAAATTTGCTTTTGACCAAAAAACATGGCATGAATTAGATCCCTTAAATGACATTTTGAGATTTGAACCACTTAAAAACTCCAAGAATTGAGAGAGTTATGACCCGTGAAGTTGGTGAGAATCCATGAAATGACCTATAACCTTTTGAAATCTTAAGGAATCTTCTAACCATTTTTAAGCTTTGAACATAAAATAAAAGTTGAGATTCACACTCTTAAGATCATTATGTAAAAATAATGGGCTCAATGAGATAAGAATTGACCAAGTTATGATCTTTTGTAGTCAAACCCAAAGGCCTTTCAAGGGGACTTGTAATCTTTCTCAATCATTAAGCATCTTCCACATAAATTTTTCTTGAAATTTTTTAAGTGATTTGTTGACAACCATTTAAAGAGAATCATATATTTGGAATCACTCAAAAATCTCAAAAGATGAGCAAGATATAGCCCTTAGAAGTTGAAAACCCTAGCTCCCAGAGCACCAAAATGACTTGGAAACCCTTTTCAATTTTGACAAACTTTCTTGCACAATCACTTTTTCCATGTGAATAGAAGTTATTGTGGATGATAATAAGAACCCATAGCAACAAAAACCACTTCCAAATGTTAAGAATTGAGAGAGTTATGCACTTGTGATCAAGAAATCAAGAACTTGTCCAATTAGGTTAAACTTCTTCAATCAACTTTTGCATCTTTTGACTTTCTTTGAAAATTTGAGGCATGATGAATCATAGTAGACCTTGTCATGATATTAATTCAAAGTATCTTCAATGATAAAGCTCGAATCTCAATGAAGCTTTATTGAAGAAGGCATGGAAATAAACTCATGAACCTATAAACCAACCTGATGAAATGTGTTGTGCCCTCACCTGCAGTATCATAAACTAGAGCAAACATTTATTGCATTTGTTAGTTTAAAAGTTAATCAATACAAAACAAATATGATCACAATATACAAATCAAGGTGCTTGGTGATTTCTCATGAGCAAACCTAAAGATATGGGGAAGAACCAAACCCAATTGTGATATTGATATAGTTGAATTAATATGAGATGATAGATGAATCTTAGGGGCAAAAATTGGGGTACAACACCATTCCTCTAGAAACAATAAAGCACGGTAGTGATTTTTATTTGATCTGTGCGAGTTAAGTCAATCCAATGGCTTAGTCTCAACATTTTTACTGCTACAATTTGAAGCTTCCCAAACAGAAAATCTAAATACTACCTCTGAACAAATTCCAGAAACCACACCAGTTATTCTAGGCATCACCTGTCCTCTTAACACCTCACAACCACCACATATCTCCACCAAACCTTCACAAGACTTTTCCCTTCCAGATATTCTCTCTCCATATGATTCAACACCACCTAACACTCCTATCATCATTTTCGACTCTCCAACTCCCACTGACTCCTCAGAAGATCCTCTTATAACCATAATTGATCTAGAAGCCTGGGACAAACTTATCACATCTTCTTAGAAAATAGCCATTCCAAAACCATCCATATAAGATGTTGGTAAATCTCTGCTGGTTTTTGAGACTGAAATACAGGAATTGATTAACTATCTGAAGCAAGCTTGCATGGATAATCTTAATCCAGCTGCTTCTGATTTTCTCTGGACCCAGTTCAGAAAATTGTTTAATTCTGAATATCTAATGATGAAGGAACTTAGTTATAAAATTGCTCAATAGAACTTCTGCGATCATCTGAATATCTTCAAGGATCAAGTTCTATGTCTCTGGGTAAGGAAACCCCTTCGTCATCTGAATAACACTCCCTGGGAAGCTCCACAAGAATCAGAATTTCAGGAACCATCTCCTGAACGTGAACCTCTGGTCGTTTTTGAAGACAAAGGCAAGTCAGTTGAAGAATCTTCTGAGAAAGAATAAGTTGTAGTAACTTTTGAGAATATGGCTTCTACTGTGTAAACAGCTCCATCTTCTCTAGTGTTAAAAACTATGGATGAGTTGAAGAAAGAGAATGAAGATGTTAGGGAGAGGATGGATAAACAGGATGAAACCAACAATGTGGTTAAGGGGATGCTAGGAAAGCAAGAAGAATCAAACAATCAGATCAAAAGTCTCCTAGAAGCATTGTTCACACGACTTCCACCTCCTTCACAAACTTAGATCTAATTTTTTGCTTGTTTCTGCTATGCTTTATGTTTACACTTCTGTTTTTGTGCTTCTGTTTGTATTAATATTTGTTCTTGAATGCATAACCTTTTTATTCTCTTTACGTGTTTTTATTGCTTTTTAATTAATGACAAAAATGGGGAGAACATAATATATTTTGAATATAACAGTGTCGGGACTAAGTCTCAAACTTTTTTTGATAACATAACCTCTATTTCACTTTTTGAAAAGAAAACAGGAAAAGTGTCTCTTGAAAGTAACTTCTGTCACATGGACTCATCAGAACTTCCACCAAAAGCTCTGATCAAACATCTTCAGGTAAGTATCTATTTTTTTTCTTTATCTGAGTATTCAACTCAGGGGGAGATCCTAATGCTTTATGTTCTTACTTGTTCATCAAAATATACAAGTTTTTATCATCATCAAAAAGGGGGAGATTGTTAGAACATAGTTTGGTTCTAAATCTTAGTAATAGTTTTGATGATAACAAATACATGATATATATATATATATATATATATATATATATATATATATATATATATATATATATATATATATATATATATATATATATATATATATATATATATATATATATATATATATATATATATATATATATATATATATATATATATATATATATATATATATATATATATATATATATATATATAAAGAACAATTATGCTCTCTAATAAATTATTTAAATATACAGAGAAGTTCTGATAAAGAAGCATAGAAGTTGGTGAACAAATTATGCTAAGAATATCTGATAAGAATGCTTGTATAAACTAAATCCGATGATCTAAAGTCTTAATGTTATTATTCTTATTTTGATCAGATTTCAAATAAAAAAAATTCAGATGCGTTACATTTCATTCATTACAAATCAAGGAGTAACGGCTGGAACCAGACAAGATCTGTATTTTTAGAAAGTGCATTAACAACATTTTATCAATCTTCCAAAAACATCTTCTCATGTCTCAAATGGATCTAAAGAGATTTGCCCATATAAATGAGTTCTTGAAGGGTGATGAAAGATATACTTGCGCATACAATAGAAATATTCATAAGGCTCTTTTACCTATTATACTGTTCACTGTGCTTTAACATTGTGTAAACATCACAATTGTGATATAGTTTATTAGAAACATTCTTGTACATATTTTTTATTCATATTTTGTAATTCCTTGAGAAACCAAGTTGTGGTTTAGTCTCAAGAATACATTGACGGTAGTCTTTGTGAATTGTAATCAAAGTTTTGATTAGTGGATTAAGACTTCGATTGAGAGAGGCGAAATCACCTTGGTGGGTGGACTGGAGTAGTTTGATTTCAAACGAACCAGGATAACCAAATGTGTCATACTGTTTTTAATTTTTGAAAACCCCAATTCAAACCCCCTTTTCTTGTGTATTTCTATCCTTCACATTGTTCCTTGGTCAGTTGTTATAGTTTCTGGTATTTTAGACCTATGTATGATTTGGCCCTGGATAAAGGCCATTACTTCCTCTTGATCCACTTTAACCAAAGCAAGTGCCTCTATCCATTTTTAAAAATAATTAATACCCACTAAGATGTACATATGTCCTTCGACGAAGCAGGTTTAATTTCTCCTATAATATCCAAAGTTCATCCTCTGAAAGGCGAAGGTTTGATAATACAATGCAATTCGCTAGCTAGCACATGTTGAATTCCAGAATGTTTTGGCATTCTTGGCAGCTTTTGGAAAACTCAATGCAATTTTTTAACATGGTTGGCCAATATACTCATATTCGACATAACAACCATTTCATTTTTTGTCCTGCTTGATGAGCACCACAGGATCCAATATGTACTTCAGATGTTGCCATATATGCTTCATTTTCTCCCAAGCATTTTAACAACACCCCTTCAAGCATTTTCTTGAATAATTCATTTCCCATTATATTATAACTTAATGCCCTATACTTGACTTTACGCTCTGTCGATCATACTGGATTTTTTAAGTAATCGACTATAGGTTTCCTCCAGTCGTTCTCAACTAACATGTCAATGGTAAAAACTTCTTCTACCAGTTCAAAATTTCCAAAATAATCATAATTCAGGAAATCAGGGATCGCTTCAAGATTTGCCCCCCTAAGTCTTTGTCATTGGAGCATTCTCAAACACCATTTTATCTTTTACCTCAATGAATTTGTCCATTCTCTCTTTGGGTATTTTATATCCAGACACTAATTGGGCCATGTCATTTGCCTCTTGATTGTCAATACGCTTCAAATGATTAATCGACGCGTTATCAAATTTATGAAGCAACGACAATGCTTTGGAAACATACATTACCAAATTATTCTTAACGCATTTGTATTCTCTAGTAAACTATTTTACCACTAACTCTGAATCCCCTTTTATGTCAACATATTTGATTCCCACGTCCAACATAATTTGAAGTCCAATTATTAAAGCTTCATATTCAGCCTCATTATTAGAGCATTCTCCCTTAATCTTATAACAAAATATGGTTGGAACTCCATTTGCTGATAAGAGAAAAATAACTACCCCAGCTCCCTGTTTAAGTTTAGAACCATCAAAATAAAACGGCCAAGCCTTAGTACCCACATAGGCTTCATTGATGTCGGCCACTGAATGATCAACTATAAAGTCTGCAATAATTTTCCCTTTGACTGCTTTTAAAGGAACATATGTTAAGGAGTATTCAGTTAATGCTAATGCCCATTTACCTATTCGACTGTGCAAAATAGGTTTAGATGACACATTCTTAATGACATCAAAATGAGAATAGACAGAAACTTCGACTGGTTTTATATAATGCGTGAGTTTAATACATGAGAAATATAAACATAAATATAGTTTTCCAATTGCATTATATCTAGTCTGAGCATCATTTAACACTCAACTGAGGTAATAAATGTCTCTTTCGAATCCATTCTCATCTTCCTGGGCTAACATACTTCCCAATGTCGACTCTGGTGTTGCGATGTATAGCTTCATGCCTTTGTTTCTGTTTGGGGGCGCTAACGTTGGAGGCTTTACCAAGTAGTCTTTCAAACGATCGAATGCCTCTTGGTGGTCTTTTCCCCACTTAAACTCAGACTCTTTACCCAGTTTTAATAAAGGAGAAAATGCTAGAGTTTTACCACTCATGTTTGACACAAATCGTCTCAGGAAATTAATCTTACCCAACAAAGATTGAAGTTGTTTCTTCGTTGTTGGCGCTTTTGTACTCAAAATCGCCTTGGTTTTGTTCTGGTTAATTTCTATACCCTTCTTATGTACCACAAAACCTAGAAAATCTCCTGCACAAACACAAAAGGCACATTTTAATGAATTCATTTTTAATCCATATTCCCACATTCTAACAAAAGACTGTCGAAGATGGTCTAAATGACCAGCCCTAGAGGGTGATTTGACTATAATGTCATCAATGTATACTTGCATGAATGTGTCTATGAAATCATGAAATATTGAGTTCATTGCTCTTTGATAAGTAGCCCCAATGTTTTTCAACCCAAAAGGCATAACTACTCACTCATATATGCCTAATGCCCCAGGGCATCAAAATGTAGTTTTGTGGGTATCCTCCTCAACAAGAAAAATTTGATTGTAGCCTGAGTATCTGTCCAAAAGACTTAAATATTCATACCTTGCATCTGAATCGACCATCATTTCTGCCACATGCATTGGATATTCGTCCTTTGGAGTGGCTTTATTCAAATCCCTAAAATCTATGCAAATTCTTAGCGTTCCATTTTTTTATAACATGCACTATATTAGATAACCACTAAACATACATGGATGTCCTGATGAATATACTCTTCAACAAACGTTCGATCTTTGTTTTTATTTTGGACAACACTTCTGGTGTAAACTGTTATAACCCAATTTTTTTCTGTAATATTTCTCATCACCTCACTTTCATCAATACATCAAGATCACACATTAGGGTTGGTTCTCTATTTCTAATTCATCCCATATTTAAGTTTGATCTTGAAGGATTACCAAGCACCTTTAATTGTGTATCTAGTATATGTGTTCTTTTAACAAACATCAATATGTGTATATATGTTCCTTTGAATGTTCATATTGCAGGTGATCACAATTGCATTCATATCACCATTTAATCTAGGGTTCGAGGGGTGATTCTCAATCAAATGGTTCTCTAATGGATTGCAAGAGCTCAATCTTCAAGGTCATGTCTATGGCATTAAAGATTTGTGGTTCAAGGAGCTCTCTCTGTTTATTTAGGTCAAGATCTCCCCAAAGTTGGTGGTGGAATTCATCAAGAAGATTCATATGTTCATGTGTTTATTTCCATGCCTTCTTCAAAAAACTTCATTGAGACTTAAGCTCTATCTTTGAGTGTGCTTCAAGACAACATCATTTCAAGGGCTCTTATGCATGGGCTTTAGTTACTGAAACGAGTAATGTCTTTCTTGATAAAATTATTGAAGGATCATCATCATGGGTATTTTCTCAGTACACTTTCAATCATCAATTGAGGATCATCAAGAGATTATGGATTTTTTCTTGTGTATATTCATCATCTGAGGTTCATTGAATTTGTGTCAAGGATATTGCTTCAAAGATATATCATTATCTCCATAAAGATTAGTTTAGGCTTATCTTCATCATTGCAAGGGATTCATTATGATCAAAGCTGGTTTATTCTTGATGGTTTGTTGCTTCCAGATACAAGTTGGTTTGGAATTTGAGAATTGAAGAATCATTTGATTAAGGTCATACATGCTAAGTTTGAGAGGAAAATTCATGTGGGTTTCTCGTAATGCAAGATATTCAAGGCAACCTCGTGCAACATGTTCAAATATCATTCAAAGGTGCGAGATATAATTAACTCACGTGGATTTGTTTTTTAGCATCTAAGTTTAAAAGTCTATTCATGCGTATGACTTACTTGGAATTTAAGTTACTTAAGGCATCCATTAAAGTTAATTCATCATTGCAAATGTTAAGACTTTATCTCAAGTTCAAAGATTCATGTTTCAACCAAAATTCATTCAAGTATTACTTCAAGGTCCATTCAAGTTTATATTAAAACCATTCAACATGGAAAGTTTTTTTCAAGTGTTTCCAAACTCATTTAAATATCTCATTCAAGGTCTAACTTATTTTTACAAACACTTAGGCAAAAAGTTTTTATTGCAAATTCCAATTTGAATTGTTATTATTATAAAAAGTTAAAGGATTTTGTAAGGGACTCTTACGTTCCAACACATACTTCTTCTAAAGCTTGTTACAAGCATGACCCAAATTCCTAATGCCTAAATTTTTACAACATAAACTCAATTGAGATTCCTAATCTAACAAGTTCGATCCTATGAACTAATGAGATATTCATCTTCTTCTTTCAAGCTCCCTTTCAAATTCATGTTAAGCCACATATATCTCTTCTTAGTTCTCCATGCTTTTACCATTGTTGCCACACATGAAACAAAGAAAAAAAGAATTGGTTAGCAAACCCATCAGTATTTGAACAAGCAATTAACATGAACAAAAAAGGCTTTTTATCAAAAGAGTTTTTGCAACTTCATCATGAGGGTTTGCATAGGAATCAGAATTTGAGGGTTGGTTTTTCAATCATGTTTAAACCCAAAAACAATCAAAGCCTCATATATTTGATTCACAACAAAAATCATAGTTTCAATATTCAATCATGGGATAATAATTCCTATTGCAAATTAAAAAAAAACTCATTTGTTTTTTGTTCACAAAGGAAGTTACACCTTGTCAGCAAAAAGGCTTACCATAGGTCCATCATACAGCAAAAACAAACTCAGAAAAATAACATTCAAAATCACAAGCCAGTTACACAGCTCCATCCCAAGCAACAAACATGTGTAAATATCAGAACATATTTCAACTAATAACGTATCAGAAATAACAAAGATCAGATCTGTCAAGCCCAAAGAGCCCCAAAAAATTCACATAACATGATTATCACAGCAAAAACTCACATCTCAACTTATAACAGATCAGAAATCAAAAGCCCGATATGGAAGCATTCTCACAGGCCTGTTATCGCAACTTAGAGCAACCAAACAGCAACAACCCTAATCATATCACTATAAAAACAATCATTGGCACAAAATTTCGGGGGGGTGGGTCACTATTCACAAAAACCAAAAGCTGCGCAAGAATAAAAAACCCTAACTATCATCATCTTCCTAAATGACAAACCCTTTAGATCACAGAAATAAGAAGAGATAATGCATATAAGATCAGAGATAGAAGGATAATACCAGAGAAGCATCAAAAGATTTTAAGAACATTCAAATCCGAACACCTCGACTCCATTCTCTCCCTTTTCATTTCATTTTCATTTTCTATTCCCATATTTGGCATCATAACCATTGATTTTCGTTGCATCTAAACATTTAGGTTTTTGTTTCTCCCCTTCAAGATCTACGCGCAATCATAAGATTCCTGTAAAATCCAACCACGAATTAGAGATTAGAGAAGAGAAACAAAGCGAATGGTGCAAGAAACTTGAAGATCGAAGCCAAATCACACATTGTCTCCGTCTCCAACGCCGCGAGGCGATTTCTGACGTGGCGGTTTATCTTCTTCGGTGAACTCTCAATGTGTGTGTGTGAGAGAGAGAGAGAACTAAGAGCATAAAAACAAGAGAGAGAGAGAGAGAGAGAGAGAGAGAGAGAGAGAGAGAGAGAGAGAGAGAGAGAGATTGATTAATATCTGTTTTCTATAACCTTTTCTTAATACTTTAATTTTGTTAATTAAATTTTGGATTAAAACACTAATCTGGCGGTAACACTTGTCACCGCCTTATGGCCACTTCCTGATTCTGTGCAGGTACTCCCAACGGTCACACGGTGCTCCCTCTTATCAACACTATCAGATCTCAACATATACAGATCTAGCATCCTAGCCATGCTTCCCCATGACAAACCCCTGCTCAATGAATACACAGGATCACATGGACCCCATCCAACATTATATGCGTGACGCCTCATGCCTTATCATGTACCTTCGCTCTCTCAGCATCTTGATTATGATCAGATTGCATCATACAATATCCAACACACCCTAAGGCGCATTCCACAGTATTCTCTTTTGGAGCATCACACCAGATCCCACAGACTTCCTTCATTTGGGCTTGGAATCCCCTTTGCTTTCAACACCCCCCTGAACTACTGATTTCAGGCCCATTTTCCCTTTTTCTCCATATATTTTATATTGTTTTGTTTAGTGATTTTTTTTATTGATAAAAAATGAAAAAGTACTTTTATTTTAAATAGTTAATTAGATTGAAAAATATTATTTGATACCATTAATTATTTTGTTAATTAATTTTATCAAATAAGATGGTTCAATTTAATTAGTTATTTAATTAATTTTGATTAGATTGTGTTGTTTTTTTATTTAGACTTTTAATTGTGTTATCGATTCATTACATCCCCTCCCTCTTCATCTTATCTCTTCTTACTTGTGCTACATGTTGTTGGAGAATAATCTACATATCATTTTGCTAACATATGGTACATATATTGCTATTGATCGGTCTCAAAATAGGTGTGACTTCTACATAAGTCAATTTATGATTGCTTAACATAGTGCTAAATTTATCCCGATTCTAAAAATTATCATTTGTGGCCCAAACCTATGTTTGCAAGCCCAAATATGTTTAATTTGAAACCTTTGATCCAATAACCTTAAGGTTCATTGTTAGGAGGCTTTGATTTTATCAATCCTCTAATGAACTTCATGAACTTTGGTCTAAGTGAATCGTTTGAAGATCTTTGATCATATGCGGCTGCTTTGAGCATTTGAAAGGAATTATATACTTGACAAAAAGCAAATGAGACTTGTTATCGAGAAGCTTTGATTTTATCAATCTTCTAATGAGTTTTCAAATGCAAGTTTCAAGATGATCATTCAACTAACCTATAACTTCTAATTCACTAACAATTGACTTTTACTTTGTGCTCTTAATTTATGCCCTTAATTTTATGCTCGCTTTACTTTAAGCATTTACATTTCATACTATTTTCATCTTTGCTCACTTGAGCTTTCCTTTTCTTTTTGAAGACACTTAATAACCAACTTGAACAACTTTAAGGTTACTTGGACTATTTGGTTACTATCCTTGGCATTATGGAGTTGTGAACCTCTTGGACTTAGGATTAGAAACCTTGATTACCCTTGAGATCTTGTGATTCTATTGTTATTTTGTCTGGAGTTCTTGGGGTTTACCCCAAGACATTGGGTTGATTTTTTTCATGTGCAGGTTATTCTAATTATGTGCTTTGTTTGTGATTGAGAATTCCTCTGTATACAATTATTACTCTGCCCAATTTCTTAGAAGACTTAATGCATCTGAAGCTTGGTATTCTTAAGAGGTTTAGTACCTTTGCTTGCTTGGTTTCAATCCAAAGGATGGGAATTCTACATTGACTCTTTATGTCAAGTGTTGGCTTCTTGTTGGTTAGATCGTCCTTTTCCTTAGCTTTTACTTTATGCTTTAGGATAGTCCCTTCATCTCCTCCCATCTTCTTTAATTTCAAAATCTTCTCCCTCTTTTTCAAAACTCTTCTTGTTTTATAACTGGAAACGCTTTAATAAAAAACTTGGACTTAAGTCCATGCATTTTAAAAAATCTTTTCTTAACTAAACTTTAACCAAATTAATCATACTTTGACATTTTTGTGATAAGATTAAAAGTAAATTAACCTCATTCAAACCATTGTGCCACTTTGGATTTTTACTTTAAAATTTTCTCAAAAGATTAGACTCTTGTCTATCCTTGTAGTGATGCGAGCTACTATACTTCCATGATATGTAGTGTAGTGAGCGAGGCTTTATTGATTTTAAAATCCAATCTATATCCCCCACTTTGAGCTGATGCAAATTCTCCTTTCTCATAATTATGGGTAGTAAGTATGTTTTCCACTCGGATATGATGATGATGTCTCTTCTCTTAAAATTAACCAACACACTTGTGTTTTAAAATTTTTAAAGGTGAACTACGAGTACCCTGATCCCTTATTGGACGGAAGGTGGTACATAGGCACAACTCAATACAACTTCCACAAGGCCTGTTAGAAACAAGAGACTTCTAGCCAAGTTTAATGATCATCTTCTTTACAAATAATATTTCATTCTATTATTAGTTATTATTAGCTCTTATTAGCTTTGAATTGTTGTAATAACAATTCATATCTTCTGTTACATTATCTTTGGTATTCCTATGAGCTAAGGCTATAAAAAGCTTGTATTGACTCTTATGAAATCACCAAAGAATAATTATCCATAAAAACTCTGCTTCCTTTATCTTATTAATGCTTTAGGAGGATTTTCCCAATCCTTATAAAATTGAGTTGTATCACCAAACATATGCAGTCATTTATGTTTCTTCCTCTTATAAATCCCTTTTGCTCTTTGGAGATTAGATTTGGCATGAGGCGAGCTAAGATGTCAGCCAAAATCTTAGTGAATATCTTAAACTTGAAGTTGCACATACCTATAGGTCTTAATGTGTCAATGGTATCGCATCGTTAGTTTTGGGGAAGATATTATATAACTAACATTGAAGTTGGAGATAAGATATACATTATTGTGATGATGATGATAAGGTTCAATTCAATGCAACAATTTGATATGTGAGATAAATAACAGTAGCAATCAAAATAAATGGTCTTCGACAATAATAATTAATAAGTAGAAATATAAGGCGATAAAAGACAAAAAGATTATTTACCTAGTGTCACACCCTAAATTTCGCCTTGACTTTTCATTTATCGTTCTCATATGATTTATTTGCATCTGTTGTACCCAAAATTTGCCCTCTCATTTATCAAGGATTCTCTCACAAGATCTTCTATGACGCCAAGTTTGCAGCACGAATACATCAATTTAGGCTTGGATTTGGCACAAGGATAAAATGGTCAATTGCATACTGGAAAGTCAAACTTTGACTTTTTGGTCAACATTACATTCCAAATATCAAATTTCATCAAGACATTTAAGAATATCAAGCTTGATCATCAAGAAGTTAAGAAAGTCAAAAGTCAACTTGAAAAGTTAAGATTTCCAAGACTTAAAAAATTTCTAAGTGTTTTTATACATGATAATTTCATCACTTCATGTAATTTTTTCATCATGATGCAGGATGATTCAAAAAAAACCTTCAACATGAAAGTTGTAGATCTCCATGATATCTACAACATTGCTTTACGCAACTTCTCCTAAATATGCTTGGATCTCATGTTATAAATTCATGAAGTCATGGCATTTTTGAATAAAACACTTAGAGAAGTTTTCAGCAGTTTTGGTCAGGTTTTTATCCCAACTTCCTGGCCAATTTTCATCAAGTTCCAGTTTGATTTAACAAAAGTGGTCAACATGAAAGTAATAGAGGATGTTTCAAGCTTTCCAAAACATTCAAGAGCATGAATTTATCATATTTGAGCTAGGAGATTCAAGAGCATGAAGTTGAGCATCCATTATTGAGTTGCAAGTCATTTTAGTAAAGAACACATAACAAAACTCTTATGATTTGCTGCATAATCTTATGTTGCAGGCTTCCTTGCTTTCAAATCTCATCATAATTTAATGCTTACACCCACTCTTGAGCTATTACCCAAGTGTTTAAACCATTTTCCAAAAGATCTTTCCATTTATGGCATAAAGGCACCATTGCCATTCTTGAAAAGCAAGCTTTTTGTACAAAGTTTGTCTTGAGCCCATACCTTGTTGGTTGCTGATTATACTGCACCATAAATCATGGGAAGTAGGTCCCTAATACCATCAACTTTGGTACTTTATCTTGGGACTATGGAGTACTTGACTTAGTTTGATCTTTGTAATCCAACCAAACCATAACATGCTGTTTTGAAAACCTAATCAGCTCATATGCACAAACCCCTTGCCTATATATAGAAGAAGCATTTGCAAGAGAAAGAGGTTATAAAAAATAGAGAGAAAAGCCAGAATTTTTGTTATAAGCTAGCCATCAAGAGCCCATACTCTCCAAAAAGCCATAACTGTCCAAAAAAGCTTCCACTCTTGAGTTTTAAAGTCCAAATATTTGGAACTCTCACACCTTGCAAGCTCTATACAAACATCCAAGCACCTCACATACATCACCTAGAAATTGTTCAAACTCAAGAACAAGCTTCTACAACATATCTGTTTTCTTTTCCAAGTTCAAGAATAGTCAAGACAACAACTCAAGCTAAGAGTATAAGATCCAGCTCTAAGGTAAGTTTCTTGACTTTAGTTCTTCATTTCAAAACAAACACCCACACTTTCAAAACATCTTTCAAACTTCAAAACATTTTCAAAAGATCAAACACTTTGTATACATTCTTACGAACGAGAATCATTACAAAGTTTGCCTAGACAAAGGCCTATTTACAAAATACTTTCAAAAACCACACAAAAGACATTTTCAAACAAAAGCAAGTGATCTAGAAAGTAACTAAGAGCCCATGGAAAACCATGGATGAAAAGGGTGCTAATACCTTCCCATTTCATAATCTACCCCCCGAACTCAAGAAATAATCTCAAATATATTTCCTGTGCTTTTTCACCTTTCCTTTTGGATAAAATAAAAGTCGGTGGCGACTCTTGCTAACCGCAACATTTACAATCAAATGCAAAACATGTCAGTTCTCTCACTGTATCACAGAACTGGCGACTCTGCTGGGAAGATATCTTAAAAGTGGGGTTACCTTAGGGCTAGATCACCTTTATTTGCTTTCATTGTTTGACTTGTATGCTTTACATTTTGGTTCTTTGTTTGGGCTAAAATCCTCTACCCGTATTTGGGATACCTTATAGGTAAGTAGCAATATATTGTGGAAACTGTGTGGGGTATACTGACATGGTCTAAGCAATAGCTACATTAGTGTGACATATTTGTGGGTACCGGTAGCCCTTGAGTAGTCAAGGAGAATACAGGGCCACTGAGTGATGTGATAAAGCACTAACTAACTTTAGAACCTTTATTTGACCAACTTGGCCATTAGGACATAGTGAGATGATTGACTTTGGTGCAGTCCGAAGTTGGTAGATCCTTGATACTACACTCATTGAGGTTTGGGTTTTTTGGGATATTCCGGTCGCCATTAAAGAGGCTTGCGCTGAAATAATGCCCGAGAAGACAGACCAGTGATATTGAGCTCCTTTAGAACCCGGTTACTATTTCTAAGATAGGTTTGAGCCAACTAAACTTCAAGAGGGTATTTACCTATGAGACTCCATGCAAACCTGAACCTAAGGATTTGTTTTCCTTGTTTGTATATATTTACTTGTACATAACATCATAAACATCATAACATCATACTCATACTCACTAACCATTTCAAGGATTTTTGGGATTTATCTTTGTTCTGTTTTGTAGGACATGAATTCTATTCGCAGGAAAACCATTCAAGTCAATCTCGTAAGGATCCCTCCTCAACTCAAAGAGTTAGCATCAAGGGTTCCTGAGAATTCTCCATTTACTGAAAGACATGGTCGCCTCCTAAACTTGGTTACCTCCAACACTGATGAGGATATGATGAAGGTGTTTTTCCAATTCTTTGATCCTCTACACCATTGCTTCACTTTTCCCGAGTATCAACTTGTGCCAACTTTAGAAGAATTCTCCCAACTCTTGAGGATCCCCATTCTCAATCGACTACCCTTCAACGGTACGGAAAGAGATCCAAAACCTGAAGAGATTGCTCAAGCTCTACACTTGCAACAATCTGATGTCACAACTTATTGGGAAACAAAGAGTGGTATCAAAGGTTTCTTGGCCAAATTCCTGTTTGAGAAAGCTCAAGATTGGTGGAACTCCTTGGACTTGCAAAAATTCTGGCCCTTCTCATCTGTGGGATGGTTTTGTTCCCAAATCTTGACCAACTCATAGATGTAAACACCGTAAAAATCTTCATGGCTCGTAACCCGATGCCTACTTTGTTAGGAGACATCCTACATTATTTTCACTCTCTCACTTTGAGGAAGACAGGTATCCTCATATGTTGCACTCCTCTCTTGGCAAGATGGTTTATTCGCATCTTCCCCAATCTGTGTTAGAAAATGAGCAAGGTGCAAGATGGTCCCATAGGTTGATGACGCTCAGACATTCAGATATTCATTGGTGTTCCCGCTCTTTGGAGAATGTTACTATCGTCGACTGTTGTGGAGAATTCCCTAATGTTCCTTTGCTTGGAATTAGAGGAGGTATCACTTACAACCCCTGGTTAGCCCTACGACAGTTTGGTTATGCCCGGAGGGATGGTCCCCACGAGATGCTTATCCAAGGAGTGGTATTTGACTATAAGAATGATGATCAAGGTTACCGTCAGAGGTTTATCCGAGCGTGGAGGATGTTGAACAAGGTGGATAGCAAGACGTTAGGACACAATAACTCCATCCCCCTCGAGCCTTACCTTAAATGGGTGCGAGCTCGTGCTCAGAAACTTGTGATGCCTTATCCTTACATCTTACCAGTTGTGATACGGTGGGAGAACTGACTATGAGTTTTGCGTTTGTTTTCGCAAATGTTTTGGTTGAGCAAGAGTCGCCACCGACTTTTTATTTTATCCTAAGGAAAGGTTTAAAAAGCACAGCAAAAAACCTTTGAGATTTTTCTTGGGTTCGGGGAGTAGATTATAGAAGGGGAAGGTATTAGCACCCCTTCTATCCATGGTTATCCATGGGCTCTTAGGTACTTGCTTAGATCACTTGCCTTTTTCAATTGTTTGAAATGGTGTTTGTGTATGTGGGTTTGAAAATGTTTTAAAAAGAAGCCAATGTGGTGGCAACCTTTGTAATGATCCATGTTGGGATGTATACAAAGGTGTATGTCTTTTGAAAAGGTTTTCATTTTGTTTTTGAAAGTTTGTTTTGAAAGTGTTGTGAGGTGTGAAAAAACAGGCAAGTGTTTTTATTTTGCAAGTTTGATAAGTACTCAAGAGCGATCTACCCTAAAGTTCTCAAAGGTTTTGTTATGTTTTTAACCCTTTTAACAAGTTTGTTCCACCATTGTATTTGGTGGACAATCTTGTGTTAGGATGTGAGAGGGACAGGCGCGGGTCATCGTTTAGACCATAATTGCAATGGTGCCAAGTATCTTTGGGCATTTTCCTTGAGGGATTTGATCATTTTTAGGCAACTTTCGAAAGCGTCATCGAGGGACTATGATCATTTGAATTGTTTTTGTTTTGCCCAAAGAGACCTAACATGCAATATGGCCCAATTTTGAAAGGCAACGAGTGGATATAACCCTAGGGGTGTTAGTGTGCAAGTGTGTTTTATTGCATACAAGAGTTTTTCTTTGAATTAGGTTTTTTCTATTTCATTGATTTTATCTTGTCATACACGTCCTAATTACTAGCAATAAGAAGCGGAAATGTAAAATCCTACGCTATTACAACAATTAGGGGAGGGGGATACACATTTGTACATGGGGGGTTCAACGAGAAAAATAGACAAAAAAGAAAATAGCAAAAAACAAGATATATAGAGAGAGAGAGGGAGCCCGCATGCTGTTGGGAGGTCATCAGAAGTTCTGACCCAGATCCGCTGTCAGATGATCAACCTGTTGGTGAAACTGGATGAGTCAGAACTTCTGACCCTAGAACCTGCAAAACAGAACTTGGTTAGTGGGGAAACCAGAAGTTCTGATTTCCCTGCGCTGCAAGACAGAAGTTTGTTAGTGGAGAACCCAGAAGTTCAGATTCTGCTGAAAAGGCAATAACTCTCAGAGGTTCTGATGTCATTGACAGCAAAACAGGCTTCAGATGTGCTAACATCAAAGTCAGCACTTGGCTTTTTCCTGCACTAATCAGAACATCTGCAATCCTGTTGTTACTCCACAAAACAGAAAACATATTTGGAACAGATCCAACAAAATAGCAAAACGTCTCAGAGGTCAGAATCACCAAGGTCACAGGCAAGTCCTAAACTGGCTCAGAACGTTCTGAGGTATGAGAGTCCTCAGAACATAAACAGCAATAACATGAATATTTACATTATGTTACTTGAATATGCACAGCTGATGATGCTTAACAGTGTGGTGAGGGTCAGCAGGTGCTTACCTGACTTTCTGGAAAATGGTGGGTGAAAGTTAGCTTTTGGTTCTGGTGGTGTTCTGGACAGATTTGGAAAAGGGGAAGTGAAGGTATATACTTGTATAGGGTCAGAAGTTTGGAAAGAACATTTTTTTTTTGGTTTACAGAAAAGAGCTGGATGTTTGATGAAGTTGAAGGTAAGAAACTTAAAGTTATGGAACAAAGCTGGAAATTTTGACAGAGTTTCAGGATGTTATGTTGCTAGGAGTTTCGTTTCTCTCTTAGCAATTTTTCTGTTTCTTTTCTTGAACGTCTTTTGCAGTGGTGAAAGCTCTCTATTTATAGGCAAAGTTCTTGTGGATGCCTTGAACATTTAAGGCGCCAACAGAGTTTGAATCTTTGTTCTTTGACAGAAATTCCTGGGAAGTTGTGATAACAGCTATTTTTCAGCCTAGGTAGCAGCAGCAGGCGTAGATTGGGGGAAGTGACCTCTGAAATGGGCGGTGGCGTGAAGACCCATGCCAGAATCTGTGCAAAAGCATTTTCCAAGCCACACGTGAACGCTCAGGAGTGGTTGGAAGCATTAATGGGCATTAAATGGTGACAAGACCTGTCAATACCAACATTCTGGTTGTTGAATCAGCAGCGTAAACCCTGCTCTGGCCTTGGCTACCTGTTGTCTTAGCAAGCTCTGGAGATTCTCCTGGTTTTCTGGTACGTTCCTTGGATCTACTTCTGGACAATCTGGACTTAGAGATTCTGTATCAATGTGACACCTATCCCTCTGACCTTTCATCTTCTGACTTCAACCTGTTCTGAAGGAGACTTTATACTTTCATGTTTCTCTTGTATTCCTTTAGCAAGTTCTGACTGAGCTTTGTGTAACTGCTGAAGGGGCATGTTCTGTTTGAGGCTTACATTCTGAACCACGTTTACAACTTCTGATTGAACTGATGTAGCTGCTGAAGAGCCAACTTCTGACCATGCTGAGCCAAACTTGCAACTTCTGACCGTCTTCATCTGGAATGGGTCCAGAAGTTCTGAAGCGCTGACTTTTCTAAAAACACTTATTTTAAAGAAACATTTTAAGCACTTAGAATTTGATTTTCCTCAAGATGAAAGCGTTGTTTCTGGAGTTTGTGAGATCATCTTGCTCTTGTAAGTGACTTGCTTGGGCAAAAGGATAACTCAGGACTTGGATTTGTTTCAGGGGATTTTGAAAAATCTAAGATGGTTTCCTGAAGAAAGGGAGGGCGAATTTTGGGGTACAACAGTTGCCCCTGTTCAATCTTCTTGAACCTGAAGAGTTAGATTGGCGAGTTTGCCTTTCGCGACTCGAAGGTAAAAGGAGATTGGACACCAGAGTGCCCGAAAATTTGCACTCGCTTAGTAGAGTATCAGCAATGGGAATGGGCTTACAGATGCCATTTGGAGAGGCGGTAGATAGGGAGATGGGCTTATAGATGCCATCTGGAGACGCGACAGAACCTTGTCGGGAATGGGCTTATAGATGCCATTTGGAAGTGTCGATCGCATAAGAGATTCCTTAGCGAGAAATTTGTATATTTGAGAAAGACGGATGTTTTCCTGGCTTGTTACAGGTGTTTGATCTTCAATCTCCTTATGCAGATGTGCCCTGGCTAGATACAGGTATCTAATCCACAATCGGTTGCTCACAGATGTGCCCTGGCTGGATACAGGAGTCGAATCTGGAAATATTTGTTAATAGATGTGCCCTGGCTGGATACAGGAATCGAATCTTCGGACTCTTCAGACGTGCCCTGGCTAGATACAAGAATCGAGTCTGGAAACGTGACAGTTGATAGATGTGCCCTGGCTAGATACAGGAATCGAATCTTTGAACTCCTCAGACGTGCCCTGGCTAGATGCAGGAATCGAGTCTGGAAATGTGGTCCACAGATATGCCCTGGCTGGATACAGGAATCGAATCTTCGAACTCTTCAGACGTGCCCTGGCTAGATACAGGAATCGAGTCTGGAAACGTTTTAGTTGATAGATGTGCCCTGGCTAGATACAGGAATCGAATCTGGAAATGTGGTCCACAGATATGCCCTGGCTGGATACAGGAATCGAATCTTCAAACTCTTCAGACGTGCCCTGGCTGGATACAGGAATCGAATCTGGAATTAGTCGTCAACAGATATGCCCTGGCTGGATACAGGAATCAAATCTTCAAACTCTTCAGACGTGCCCTGGCTGGATACAGGAATCGAATCTGGAATTAGTCGTCAACAGATATGCCCTGGCTGGATACAGGAATCGAATCTTCAATTGCGACAGTTGATAGTAATTATCTTTGGATTGACCTTTTTCCTGAAAAGGTAGAACATCAGTTGTATGCAATGTCATGATGTATGAAATGCATGATGTCATGATATTCTCAAAAATAGACGAGATTGTGGGATTATGATGCGTATATGCATGCGTCATGGTGTATGATAATGTGATGTTTATGAATGTATTTTCATCTAGGAAAATAAATCCTTGACGAATGCCGGGGAGTTGAATCCTGGGCTGATGTTGAAGAGTAGAGTTCTTCATTTCCGCTGGGGATGATGGTTGCAAGAATAAACCGGTGGAAGAAGATGACTCCGTTGGGGAATAAACTTGTTGGAGTGATTACTCTGCGGGGAATTACTCTGTGGGAAGAGATACTTCGTTGAGGATTTGACGATAACTCCGCTGGGGATACCATTGATGAGCTTTGTTGGAAGATTTGATGAACTCCGCTGAGGGATAGTGTGATGGACTCCACTGGGGATAACAAAGATAAAATCTGCTGGGGATACCAAAGATAAAATCTGCTGGGGATTTGAAAGATAAACTCCGCTGGGGATTTGAAAGATAAACTCTGCTGGGGATTGAAAGAACTTTGTTGGGGGCGATCTTCCGTGGCGATTAGCTGAGGATAACCCAGTTATAAGCCCTTGTGAGAATGACTCTGAATAAAGTTAGGGAGAGACGTCCGTATTCTGCAGGAGATAAGCTTCCAGAATCTACTGGGGATAAGCTTTAAGACCTGTTGGGGACAAGAATCCCACTTTCCTGGGGAAACTTTTGGAATTGTGCTGGTAAATGGTTCTACTGGGGTGTCCGTATTTCGCCAGGTAACAAACTTAGATCAAGACTGCCGGGGATGCTTGCTGACGAATGCCTATACTCCGCTGGGGAATGTGGTGCCTTTTTCAGGATTGATAGGGAACCAACTCTGCTTGGGGAAAGTATTGCCGAATCTTGTCTTACTCTGCGGGGAGTTGAGATGATTTAGTCGCATTCTTCAGTCGAATCTACCTTGGTACCTTGGCGGACAAAGCAACCCGACTACATCAGACAACTTTACATTGCCCTGTGTCCGATGTCACCTGTAATTGATCTTTTGTCTCATACGCGAACATTTATGAATCAGCAATTTTAATGTCAAATGCATATATCAAAAACGAACATTGGACGTTCTTTGCAAGACAAAACAGAAAAAAGAAAACAATGGTAATTTGTATGGACAAGTGAATTTGTATTTATTTGAACTTTGCCTGTGAATAGGCATTTTTATACAAGAGGCTGACATCCTAGTAAGAGGACGCCGCCAAATAACATAGAATTTTGAAAAGGAAATAAAACAGCTATGTGAACGATCCCACTGGGTTCCAACTCTGCTATTGCCTTTATGTCTTCGAACGTCTCATCGCTTTGCTACCTAGTTGAAGATGAAGCTGATTGGTCGATGCCGAAGTCTGAGCCAGGTAGTGGATACTGAATTCTGGATGCGATGTGATCCAATGAGACATAGTGTTACGCTCCATCCCTAACTTTTGCCTGGACCGCCCTTTCAGGTTTTCAGTCCACCGGGATACCCATTTTTGCCCAAGCCGCCTTTTCAGGTTTTCGACTTGCCGGGTGTACAGATTTTTTTCATTTCATCCCTTATTTTTGCCCGAACCCTTTTGGTTCGCCGGGAAGCCCTTATTTTTGCCTAGGTATGTCAACCTAGCGGGTCTTTTATTTATGCGTAGTATTTTTTCACTATGTCTGCATTGGCGGGGTGAGGAAGGTTGTCACCATCCATGGTGGTTAGGATCATGGCTCCTCCTGAGAACACACGTTTAACCACAAATGGCCCTTCGTAAGTAGGGGTCCATTTGCCCCGGGGATCACTTTGAGGAAGGATGATGCGTTTGATTACCAGGTCCCCAACTTGATACTCTTGCGGTCTGACTTTCTTGTTAAATGCCCTGATCATCCGTTTTTGATACGTTTGACCATGACAGATAGCAGTGAGCCTCTTCTCGTCAATCAGGTTTAATTGATCAAGTCGAGTCTAGATCCAATCATCTTCATTCAAGTCTGCATCCTTCGTTATCCGGAGAGAGGGTATCTGGATTTCAATTGGCAAGACGGCCTCCATGCCATAGACTAAGGAGAAGGGAGTTGCCCCGGTTGACGTTCTGGCTGAGGTGCGGTACCCATGAAGAGCGAACGGTAACATCTCGTGCCAATCTTTATAGGTCACTGTCATCTTCTGCACAATTTTCTTGATATTTTTATTGGCTGCCTCTACAGCCCCATTCATCTTCGGTCGGTAGGGAGAAGAATTGTGGTGCTGTATTTTGAATTGTTCACAGAGTTCAGTGATCATTTTGTTATTGAGATTGGTACCGTTGTCCGTAATGATTCTTTCCGGGACGCCGTACCAACAGATCAGGTTATGCCAGATGAAACGCGCCACGACGCTCTTGGTTACTGTGGCGTAGGACGCTGCCTCAACCCACTTCGTGAAGTAATCGATCGCCACCAAGATGAAGCGATGCCCATTGGATGCCGTAGGTTTGATCTCACCGATCATGTCTATGCCCCACATTGCAAAAGGCCAAGGTGCAGTCAGGACATTTAGAGGAACTGGAGGAATGTGCACCTTGTCAGCATAGATCTGGCATTTATGACAAGTTCGAGAGTGTTGGTAACAATCAGCTTCCATTGTGGACCAGAAATATCCTGCCCGAAGGATTTTCTTAGCCATGGTGTGTCCACTGGAATGTGTTCCAAACGTGCCTTCATGTAATTCCATCATAATTTTCTCTGCTTCAGCTTTATCCACACAACGTAGCAGAGTCGAATCATGATTCCGTTTGTAGAGAATGTCGTTGCTGAGGAAGAATTTTGCGGCAAACCTCCTCATGAACTTCTTATCATTGACAGATGCACCTTCAGGGTATTCCTGAGCTTCCAAGTACCTCTTCACCTCATGATACCAGGGTTTTTCAATCACCTTCTCAGCTTCTAACTCACAGCAGTATGCCGGTTCATCCAACTTCCAGATAATGATCCGGGGAGCCTCATTGTCCCATTTAACTTTGAACATTGAAGACATCGTAGCTAGTGCGTCCACCAGCTGATTCTCCTCTCTAGGGAAGTGCTCAAAAGTTATTTCTTCAAAGTGGGGGAGCAAGGTTGACACATACTCCTTGTAAGGGATAAGATTCGGGTGTTTCGTATCCCACTCGCCTTTGATCTGATTGATTACGAGAGCGGAATCTCCGAAGACACTTAGAAATTTGATCCTCAAGTCGATTGCAGCTTGTAAACCCATGATACATGCCTCATATTCTGCCATGTTGTTGGTGCAGTTGAAACATAATCGGGCGGTGAGTGGAGTATGAGTTCCTTTGGGAGATATGATTACAGCGCCGACGCCGTTACCCAAAGCATTGGAGGCTCCATCGAAGTGCATAGACCATCGGGATCCTTCCTCAGGTCCTTCATCCGGTCCAGGTACTTCACAGTCAGTTACCACCATGATGTCTTCGTCCGGAAAATCAAAGTTCAATGATTGGTAATCGTCCACAGGTTGGTGTGCCAAGTGATCCGCCAGTACACTTCCTTTAATCGCTTTCTGAGTTGTATACTGGATATCATATTCTGTTAAGATCATTTGCCATCTCGCTATTCTTCCAGACAGAGCGGGCTTTTCAAATATGTACTTGATGGGGTCCATCTTTGAAATCAATAAAGTAGTGTGAGTCAGCATATACTGTCTCAGCCGGCGAGCAGCCCATACAAGAGCGCATCAAGTTTTCTCAAGCAGTGAGTAACGAGACTCACAGTCGGTAAACTTTTTGCTCAAGTAATAAATAGCGTGCTCTTTTCGGCCAGACTCGTCATGCTGTCCCAGCACACACCCCATTGAATTGTCAAGTACTGTCAGGTATAGTATCAGAGGTCTTCCTTCCATCGGTGGCATAAGAATGGGTGGCTCTTGGAGATATTCCTTTATTCTTTCAAAGGCGGCCTGACATTCATCATTCCAGCGTACTACTTGATCTTTCTTCAGTAATTTGAAGATCGGCTCACAAGTAGCAGTCAGATGTGAGATGAATCGGGCAATGTAATGCAGTCGTCCTAGGAAGCCTCTGACTTCTTTCTCTGTTTTTGGAGTCGGCATCTCTTGTATGGCTTTTACCTTGGCAGGGTCCACCTGAATACCTTTATCACTTACAATGAAACCCAGCAATTTCCCGGATCTTACCCCAAAGGTGCATTTGTTGGGATTCAATCTCAGCTTGTACAACTTGAGTCGGTCAAATAACTTCCTCAGATGGTCAAGGTGCTCCTCCTCAGTTTGAGACCTTGCGATCATGTCATCAACGTATATCTAAATCTCATGATGGATCATATCATGAAATAAAGCAACCATGGCACGCTGATAGGTTGCCCCAGCATTTTTCAATCCGAATGGCATGACCTTATAACAGAAGGTGCCCCACTGAGTCACAAATGTAGTTTTCTCCATATCCTCTGGAGCCATCTTGATCTGATTATACCCTGAAAAACCATCCATGAAGGAGAACACCTTGTGTTGAGCTGTATTGTCAACAAGGACATCAATGTGAGGTAGGGGAAGTCATCCTTGGGGCTGGCCCTGTTCAGATCCCTGTAGTCGACGCACATTCTGACTTTACCGTCCTTCTTCGGTACTGGCACTACATTGGCAACCCACTGAGGGTATGAAGTCACTGCAAGGAATCCGGCATCAAACTGTTTCATAACCTCGGCCTTGATCTTTTCGGACATCTCTGGACGCATCCGTCGGACTTTTTGCTTTACCGGAGGGCAATCTTCCTTGGTTGGCAGGTGGTGAACTACAATGTCGGCATCCAAACCAGGCATATCTTCATAGGACCAAGCAAAAATTTCCATGTAATCTTGTAACATCTGGATCAATCGTTGCTTCACGCTAAGCTCTAGATTGGCACCAATCTTGACCTCTTTCATATCTGTCTCGGTACCCAGGTTAATTGTCTCCACCGGCTCTTCATGTGGTTGAATAGCTCTCTCTTCCTGGAGCAGCAGTCTTGCGAGTTCACCAGGCACTTCGCAATCATCTTCACCTTCGTCCTCGGCCAAGTTGATCGGATTTTCGAAGTCATAACTGGCGGTAGCAGAGCTGTTACCAGTGAGATCCAGAGTGGATTGAAACCTGTATAAGTGAGTGTGTGTAAATATAGCTGTTTTGCAATATATATAACACAGAAAGGAAAAGAGCGCAAGATTTGAAATGCAACAAACGTCCAATGTTTTGATTGATGATATATGAAAATGTCATACAAAAAGCCCTCACAAATGGAGCTACGATGCCCCGGGTAGGACACCGAGCCAACGAAGTTTCATATTGTTTGTTACAAATTGGAAATCAAAAGAAATCAATTACTGCGTGACAAATGTGATAGGGGTAAAATCCTTTGCCGTCCAGTTGCTTGGTCCGTCGCTGGTGGTCGGGTAGATCCAACTGTCAAACTCTGCTTCCTCTACATCCTCCTCAATAGCATTCACCCTTGAGCTGGAGATAAACACCGGAGCCTTTCTGATCTTCTCTTTGCGCACAACCCTCTGAGCCTCTGCAGTAAAGCCTAGCCCAAACTTGTCGTTCTTCTGAGTGAAGTCAGGGAGCTGACCCCAGTTGACACAATTGCCTTTCTGAACCGCAGCCCGGGCATCCCTTAAGGAAACCATCTTCAAGGAAACATTCTCTTCAACTGTTGCCTCTGCTGCTGCTGAAATTGGATGCACCTCCTCGAAATGCTGAAAGGGGGTTTCAATAAACTCCCCATCCATCTCAAGGTATCTGAAGGAACTCAAATGGCTCACCATATACTCCTCTTCTCCTTGCACAGTGACAATCTTTCCCCTGACGGGATACTTCAGCTTCTGGTGCAAGGTGGAGGTCACTGCCCCAGCTTTATGGATCCAAGGTCGACCCAGTAGACAAGAGTACGATGGACGTATATCCATCACATAAAAAGTAGAGTCAAATACTTGAGAGCCCACACGAATAGGGATGTTAACCTCTCCATGAACCATCCTTTTTGAACCGTCAAAGGCCCTGACGATGATATTGCTGGGCTTTAGTTCCAGGCCTTCATAATCCAAACGGTCTAAAGCCTTTTTCGGTAGAACATTCAAGGAAGAACCAGTATCCACCAATACATGCGCCAGAGTAGTGCCCCTGCATTCGATAGAGACATGCAGGGCATCGTTGTGGTCTCTTCCCTTCGCGGTCAGGTCAGCATCTGAAAACCCTAAGCCATTGTCTGCTATCAGGTTTGCTACGCAATCAGCGAATTGGACTGCAGATGTCTCCTGCGGTACATGGGCCGTCTTGAGAAATGAAATCAAGGCTTTAGCATGGGCCTCAGAGCATAGCAATAAGGAGAGCAGGGAGATCTTGGAGGGCGTATGCCCCAGCTGTTCGACAACATTGAAGTCACTTTTCTTTATTATTTTCAGAATCTCCTCCATTTCTTGTTGGGAGGCCTCAGCATTTACGGGTATTGGTGCCTCCGTCCGGGCAGGCTCTTCTTCAATCCCTTTGCCCCGGGCATTTGAGGACTCGGCAGCAGGGGAAACAACTTGATCAGCAGCAGGAACAGGTAAACTTGCAGGTTTTATAAGGAGGGGTCTTCGAATGGCGGGCGGTGCAATGTCAGGCGAGAAGAGCCTGCCACTACGGGTGACCTTGGCTGGACCAGTGATATCGCAGATACTGGCGCCAGTGTCAAATTCCTGTTTGATTCCATTCACATATACGTCTGCCCCATAATGTCAAGGGACAGCTTTATCAGACATGTAGGGGAAAGGCCCCGGAACAGTAACAATCACAGGTGCGACAGTCAAGATTTGAACAGGCTTCTTCGGGAGAGCCTTGATTGGATTTTTGAAGATGGTAACCACAGAAACTTCTCTTATCGGAACTACTTGAACAACAGACTTCTGAAACAAAATCTCCTTACTATCCATTAGGCTTTGGATGCCTATCTTCAGCAAGGGACAACCAGATAGGGAAATAGCACAGAGCAGGCAACCTTCACTGCAACCCGGAAATAAACCGGCCAGCAGTAGGTTCTTCTTGACAGTCTTCAGAGGGGTAACAACTTCCTCTACCGAAACAGCATACATTTCTTCCTCAATGGCATTTACTCTATGCTGGGGCATAGGAGCAGTTACAACATTTGGTCTCTCCGGGGCTTCAAACTGAATTTCCTTTGCGTCGATCAGATCTTGCACTTTGTTTCTCAAGGCCCAGCAATCATCAGTAGCGTGCCCGGGACCATCAGAATGATAAGCACACCGGGCATTCGGGTTATACTTAGGAGACGTAGTGTTGACGACCTTAGGAGCTTCTTTGAGGGTCACCAGGTTGGTGGATAACAGTTGGGGTAAAATTTGAGATAAGGTCATACTCAGCCGAGTATACTGCCTCTTGGGCCTTTCACTTCTTTGTTGATTGTACTGCTGAGGAGCAGCAACAGGTTTTGAGATGACCAAAGCATTGACGGCTTGGTGACTTTCGGGCTTGACCTGTCTTCTAAGACCATAGACGGCGCTTGCTTCTTTCTTAAACGGCCTCTTCTCAGCACTTGTGGAGGCAGCCTTTTGTATCTTGCCTGACCTGATGCCAGCTTCAATTCTTTCTCCCGTCAATATCAAATCTGTAAACCCAGCGGAGGAGTTACCAACCAAATGATTGAAAAACGGACCAGACAACGTCCCTAGAAACATATCAACCAGCTCCCGATCAGTCAATGGAGGTTGCACCCTGCCAGCCAAATCTCTCCATTTTTTAGCGTACTCTTTGAACCCCTCACCCGTTCCTAGAGACATACCCTGAAGTTGGGTACGCGTAGGAGCGAGATCAGAATTGTATTGGTATTGTTTGTAGAATGCACTTGCCAAATCTTCCCAGTGTCGTATGCTAGTTCCATCTAACTGGTAGAACCATTCAAGTTGCGACCCCGAGAGGCTATCTTGGAAGAAGTGAATCCAAAGGTTCTTATCCGCCGTGTAAGGTTGGATTTTCCTTACGTACGACCTCAGATGCAGCTTTGGGCATGATACCCCATCATACTTGGCGAAGGCAGGCGCCTTAAACTTGTGTGGAATTACTACCCCAGATGATAACCCCAAATCTCCGAAATCCAGTCCTGGCACATTCTGAATTTCCATGGCGCTCAAGCGGTCCTCCAATTGCTTGTATCTGTCAGCAGCAGGTGGGTATTGTTCATCGTTATAGTCCGTCTCGTTGTCGGAGACTGTGGGACTAGGAGCTCCTCCCCCTTGGGGACTGTTTTTCTCCGCAGAAGAAGTAGTTGGATCAGCTTCATTATGGAGTGTGTTCCCAAATCTGCATCCGGCGTTGAACAACGCAGTCCTCTTTTTCTTCTTCTTCTTCAGGAGTAGAGTCTTCAACTCTTGCTGACCCTGGGCTAGGCTTAGGACCATCTCTTGAAACTGTGCACTTTGGGCCTGAAAGGCCTTGATTGCTTGCTCACTGGATGAGTCTGGATTCATGATGACTGACTGTTCCAAATAAACAGCGAAGAAGATTAAGCAGCCTGTAGAAAAAATGGGTATCTGTTATGCACATGATGCATGAGATGCTATCTATGCAATGCATTCAAGGGTTTTGGAAATTCACAATTGTTGTAGACAAAAGGAACGCACGTCATATTAATAAGAAAAGATTTGTTAGTACATAAATGCCCCATGGGCCAAAGAATACAAAATAATTTCTCAGGGTAGAAAGACATTGCGCATCCTTTTTGGTGCGATGTAGGTGTTGAGGACCTCTTGCTCATGGAGTCGACGGGTAAGCTCTAGAACCTTTTTCTCACTGGCGTAGAAGCTAGCTTCAAAAGTATTACGTTCCTCCTTGAGCTGAATCCAACTTTTCTGCATCTCCTCCCACGATGTAGGCATGTCTGGATGTAGGATGGTGTAGGAAACCTCTCCTTCATTGACGGGCTCTTTAATCACAGGGAGAATATGAGGATAAGGCATCATCAATCCTTGGGCTCGGGCTCGTACCCATTTGAGATAAGGTTCAAGAGGGATGGAGTTCTTGTGTCCCAAAGTCTTGCTATCAACCTTGTTGAGTTTTCCCCAAGCTCTGACGAATCTTTGGCGAAGTCCTTGCGCATCGTTTGTCGAAGTCAAAAACTAAGCTAGGAATCAACATATCATGAGGGCCATCCCTCCGGGCATATCCAAATTGCCTCAAAGCTAGGCAAGGATTGTAGGTGATACCCCCTCTAATTCCAAGTAAAGGAACATTAGGAAACTCTCCGCAACGATCAATGATAGTGACATTTTCTCTGGACCGAGAACACCAATGCACACCAGAATGAGTAAGAGCCATCAATCGTTGGGACCACCTTGTACCTTGATCATTCTTCAAGACAGATTGGGGAAGGTGCGAAATAAACCACCTTGCAAGGAGGGGAGTACAGCACATGAGAACACCCCTCTTTCTCATTGTTCGTGTGTAAAATGAGTGAAGGATGTCCCCAAGCAATGTTGGTATTGGGTTTCTGGACAAGAAGATTTTGACAGCGTTGACATCTACCAATTGGTCAGGATTTGGGAACAAGACCAACCCATAGATAAGGAGTGCCACAATCTCTTCAAAGGCTTGTAGGTCCAATGAGTTCCAACATTCTTGTGCCTTCTCAAACAAGAACTTGGCTAAGAATCCTTTGACGCCGCTTCTGGTTTCCCAATGCCCCTTGATTTCAGATGGTTGTAGATGTAGTGCTCGAGCAACATCTTCCGGCTTTGGTTCCTTCTCCGTACCGTTGAAGGGTAGTTGATTAAGGATAGGAATTCTCAGGAGTTGAGAAAACTCCTCCAAAGTGGGTACCAACTGATAATAAGGGAAAGTGAAGCAATGGTGGAGAGGGTCAAAGAACTGGAATAGCACTTTTATCATGTCTTCTTCAATGTTGGTGTTGACTAGGCTGAGCAGTCTACCATGTCTTTCACCGAAGGATGAATTTTCCGAAATTCTTGAGGTGAGCTCCTTGAGTTGAGGAGAGATTCTCACAAGGCTGACTTGAATGGTATTTCTGCGAGGAATCTCCATGTCCTGCAAAACAAGAACAAAGATGAAGATCCAAAACCCTTGACATGGTTAGCAAATGCATATGATGCTTTATGATGTTTATGATGTATGCACAAAACATATGTACAAGCAAATCACACCAAACCCTAGTTTCAGGCTTGCATGGGGTTTCATAGGTAAATACCCTCTTGAGTGTAGTTGGCTTAAAAACCTGTCCTATAAATAGTAACCGAGTTCTAAGGAGCTCAATATCATTGGATTGTTTTCAATGTTCATTGTTTCGGTTTAGCCACTTAACTAGCGACCAAAATATTCCAAGAAAACAACCCTCAATGAGTGTAGTATCGAGTATCTACCAACTTCGGACTGCACCAAAGCCGGTCATCTCACTACCCCTAATGAAAGGCCAAGATGGTCAAGTAAGGTTCTAGGTCATTAGTGCTTAGTGACATCACTCAGCGGCCCCGTACTCTCCTTGATTGAACTCAAGGGTTACCGGTACTCACAAATATGTCGCACTAATATAGCTATTGCTTAGACCGTGTCGGTATACCCCGCACAGTTTCCACAACGTATTGCTATCTATGAATGTTTCCCAAAATCCGGGTGGAGGATTGTAAACCCAAACAATAGAGCCAAAGTATAAAGCAAGTAAATCAAACAATTAGTCATGCAAGAGGGTGATCTAAGCCCTAAGGTTACTCCACTTTTAAAGTTTTCCCCAGCAGAGTCGCCAGTTCTGTGATACGGTGGGAGAACTGACTATGAGTTTTGCGTTTGTTTTCGCAAATGTTTCGGTTGAGCAAGAGTCGCCACCGACTTTTTATTTTATCCTAAGGAAAGGTTTAAAAAGCACAGCAAAAAACCTTTGAGATTTTTCTTGGGTTCGGGGAGTAGATTATAGAAGGGGAAGGTATTAGCACCCCTTCTATCCATGGTTATCCATGGGCTCTTAGGTACTTGCTTAGATCACTTGCCTTTTTCAATTGTTTGAAATGGTGTTTGTGTATGTGGGTTTGAAAATGTTTTAAAAAGAAGCCAATGTGGTGGCAACCTTTGTAATGATCCATGTTGGGATGTATACAAAGGTGTATGTCTTTTGAAAAGGTTTTCATTTTGTTTTTGAAAGTTTGTTTTGAAAGTGTTGTGAGGTGTGAAAAAACAGGCAAGTGTTTTTATTTTGCAAGTTTGATAAGTACTCAAGAGCGATCTACCCTAAAGTTCTCAAAGGTTTTGTTATGTTTTTAACCCTTTTAACAAGTTTGTTCCACCATTGTATTTGGTGGACAATCTTGTGTTAGGATGTGAGAGGGACAGGTGCGGGTCATCGTTTAGACCATAATTGCAATGGTGCCAAGTATCTTTGGGCATTTTCCTTGAGGGATTTGATCATTTTTAGGCAACTTTCGAAAGCGTCATCGAGGGACTATGATCATTTGAATTGTTTTTGTTTTGCCCAAAGAGACCTAACATGCAATATGGCCCAATTTTGAAAGGCAACGAGTGGATATAACCCTAGGGGTGTTAGTGTGCAAGTGTGTTTTATTGCATACAAGAGTTTTTCTTTGAATTAGGTTTTTTCTATTTCATTGATTTTATCTTGTCATACACGTCCTAATTACTAGCAATAAGAAGCGGAAATGTAAAATCCTACGCTATTACAACAATTAGGGGAGGGGGATACACATTTGTACATGGGGGGTTCAACGAGAAAAATAGACAAAAAAGAAAATAGCAAAAAACAAGATATATAGAGAGAGAGAGGGAGCCCGCATGCTGTTGGGAGGTCATCAGAAGTTCTGACCCAGATCCGCTGTCAGATGATCAACCTGTTGGTGAAACTGGATGAGTCAGAACTTCTGACCCTAGAACCTGCAAAACAGAACTTGGTTAGTGGGGAAACCAGAAGTTCTGATTTCCCTGCGCTGCAAGACAGAAGTTTGTTAGTGGAGAACCCAGAAGTTCAGATTCTGCTGAAAAGGCAATAACTCTCAGAGGTTCTGATGTCATTGACAGCAAAACAGGCTTCAGATGTGCTAACGTCAAAGTCAGCACTTGGCTTTTTCCTGCACTAATCAGAACATCTGCAATCCTGTTGTTACTCCACAAAACAGAAAACATATTTGGAACAGATCCAGCAAAATAGCAAAACGTCTCAGAGGTCAGAATCACCAAGGTCACAGGCAAGTCCTAAACTGGCTCAGAACGTTCTGAGGTATGAGAGTCCTCAGAACATAAACAGCAATAACATGAATATTTACATTATGTTACTTGAATATGCACAGCTGATGATGCTTAACAGTGTGGTGAGGGTCAGCAGGTGCTTACCTGACTTTCTGGAAAATGGTGGGTGAAAGTTAGCTTTTGGTTCTGGTGGTGTTCTGGACAGATTTGGAAAAGGGGAAGTGAAGGTATATACTTGTATAGGGTCAGAAGTTTGGAAAGAACGTTTTTTTTTTGGTTTACAGAAAAGAGCTGGATGTTTGATGAAGTTGAAGGTAAGAAACTTAAAGTTATGGAACAAAGCTGGAAATTTTGACAGAGTTTCAGGATGTTATTTTGCTAGGAGTTTCGTTTCTCTCTTAGCAATTTTTCTGTTTCTTTTCTTGAACGTCTTTTGCAGTGGTGAAAGCTCTCTATTTATAGGCAAAGTTCTTGTGGATGCCTTGAACATTTAAGGCGCCAACAGAGTTTAAATCTTTGTTCTTTGACAGAAATTCCTGGGAAGTTGTGATAACAGCTATTTTTCAGCCTAGGTAGCAGCAGCAGGCGTAGATTGGGGGAAGTGACCTATGAAATGGGCGGTGGCGTGAAGACCCATGCCAGAATCTGTGCAAAAGCATTTTCCAAGCCACACGTGAACGCTCAGGAGTGGTTGGAAGCATTAATGGGCATTAAATGGTGACAAGACCTGTCAATACCAACATTCTGGTTGTTGAATCAGCAGCGTAAACCCTGCTCTGGCCTTGGCTACCTGTTGTCTTAGCAAGCTCTGGAGATTCTCCTGGTTTTCTGGTACGTTCCTTGGATCTACTTCTGGACAATCTGGACTTAGAGATTCTGTATCAATGTGACACCTATCCCTCTGACCTTTCATCTTCTGACTTCAACCTGTTCTGAAGGAGACTTTATACTTTCATGTTTCTCTTGTATTCCTTTAGCAAGTTCTGACTGAGCTTTGTGTAACTGCTGAAGGGGCATGTTCTGTTTGAGGCTTACATTCTGAACCACGTTTACAACTTCTGATTGAACTGATGTAGCTGCTGAAGAGCCAACTTCTGACCATGCTGAGCCAAACTTGCAACTTCTGACCGTCTTCATCTGGAATGGGTCCAGAAGTTCTGAAGCGCTGACTTTTCTAAAAACACTTATTTTAAAGAAACATTTTAAGCACTTAGAATTTGATTTTCCTCAAGATGAAAGCGTTGTTTCTGGAGTTTGTGAGATCATCTTGCTCTTGTAAGTGACTTGCTTGGGCAAAAGGATAACTCAGGACTTGGATTTGTTTCAGGGGATTTTGAAAAATCTAAGATGGTTTCCTGAAGAAAGGGAGGGCGAATTTTGGGGTACAACACCAGTCATCATGGAGCCTGTGGTCGAAGGAGATGCTCCCTACACTATCCTCCATCCCGACATGCCTACCTCTCTCGAAGACTTGCAAAAGGGTTGGATTCAGCTTAAGGAAGAATGAGATACTTTTTAAGCTCAATTCCATGCTAGTGAGAAGAGGGTCTTAGAGCTTACGAAGAAGCTACAAGAAGAGAAAAGTGTGAACGCTTATCTCGCGCCAAAGAGGATGCGTTCGGTCTTTTTATCTTAGAAAGTTATTTTGTAAGCCCAAGAGGCATGATGTAATCTCTCTTGTTTTGTCTAATGAAAATTAACGTTTGATCTTTTGTCTATACAAATTTAAATCTCATTAATCCTTGAAATCACTTGCATATGTATATTCATGCATCATAATATGACAGGTTTTCGCATAACAGGTTTCCTTATCTCTCTGTTGTTTATTTCAGCAGATGGACCTAGAGAAAACTGTGAAGGATCTCCAAGCCCAGAATTCTCAGTTTCAGGAGACTCTACTAGCCCTAGCCAAGGGGCAGCAAGATATGATGGCTTTGCTGGCTGTTAAAAAGAAGCCAAAGAAGAAAGCTTTACTCAACATGGGTAGAAGGTTCAAGGAGACAGTCCTCAAATCCCAGTAGGAGGAGACTCATCTGAAGAGGACGAGAACCAGATCAGTGAGGTCAAGATTACTCAGGCTGACTGTGCTAATGATCAAGTATCTGATGATGATTATTTCGACGAGCAATATCCACCCACTGATATCAAATAAAAGCAGTTAAAAGACAGATTGAAAGTTGTTAAAATCCAAGCCGTCCCCGGTTTAGATTTTGATGATTTGGGTTTGATCTCTGGGGTAGTCATCCCCCAAAAATTAAAAATACCATTCTTTGCAAAATACGATGGAGTTTCTTGTCCAAAACTCCACCTAAAGTCTTATGTACGCAAAATACAGCCACACACCTCTGATAAGAAGCTCTGGATTCACTTTTTCCAAGAAAGCTTAGTTGGAACGCAACTTGAATGGTTTCATCAGTTAGATGGTTCTCGTATCAATACTTGGGAGGACTTAGCTACTGCCTTTTACCATTTGTATTAGTACAACATCGACTTGGCACCAACGAGGGTTCAGTTGCAAGATATGACCATGGGAAAGAATGAAGGATTTAAGGAATATGCGCAAAAATGGAGAGACCTTGCAAGTAGGGTTCAACCACCCTTGACTGATCGGGAACATATTGACATGTTCATGGGCACTTTGTCTGATCCCTTCTTTAATCTGTTGGTTGGTTGCTCTTCTTCTGGTTTCAGCGAATTGATCTTAACCGGTGAAAGAGTTGAAAGTGGCATCAAAAGTGGGAAGATCTCTGTGGCATCTACCTCCACTCCCAATCCTATCAAGAAACCTTTTGCTGCAAAGAAGGAAGTCAATGATGTGTACGGGGCAAGGGACCATACCAAGAAGAATTATCACCCGTCTGTCAATGCTGTCTGAATCTCCAATCCAACTCCTACTCCAAGACCACCTGCAAATCATCAATGTTTTGAAACTCCAAGAAGACAATTTACGAGGTTAGGCATGTCATTGTCTCAATCCTTACAACATTTTCTCAAGGCTAATTTAGTGACATTGCGCGATCCTCCCGCCAACCCTGATACCTCATCACCAAAGTATAATCCAAACGCTAAGTGTGTTTACCATTCAAGTAGCCCCAGGCACAAGACTGACCAGTGTTGGGCCTTGAAGAACAAAATCCAGGATTTGATTAACAACAAGACTATTGATTTTGATCCTCCTCTGACGCCAAATGTAATTACCGCTCCAATGCCGAAGCATGACAAGAGTGTTAATGCTGTTGAAGATACAATTTTGTTGCCTCAATTGAAGAATTGACTACTCTGCTGAATATAATCAAAAACAATTTGTTGAAAGCCAGGATTTTCCCTGGCTGCGTAAAGGACTGTGTGTTGTACAAGACAACTCAATGGATGTGAAGGGCTGAAGAAAGGCATACAACGCCTAATGGACAGCCACATAATTTTATTCGAGAAGACCCCACTTGCCAAAAGTTTGACTAACAAATGTGAAGACCTCTCCATTATTACCATCTCAAACAAGACTCTTAGGATCACCTCTGTTGTACCCCAAAATTTTCCTCTCATTTACCAAGTTTTCTCATAAGATTTCTTTGACTCAAGACAAGATTAGGGTTTGGTCAGCTCAAGACACCTCATCTTGCACTAATAACCTAAAATTAGGGTTTGAATTTGCACAAGGATTTTTGGACCATCAATGCTTCATGTGACTTTCATACATCATTTTGGACCCCTAAGATTTCTCATGTTAAGTTTCAAGCCTTGAACCACATTTTTGATCAGTTAATTGGACAGTTGACCTAAAAATCAGTTGTATTGGGGAAAAAGTCAACCATGGCCAATTTACAGTCAAATTTCATAATTTTTTATCCACATCAACATTTTAGACTCATATGTATCATTTGATCAAGTTTGGATCACAACTCCTCAAGAAATTAGATCAAATCATCAAAAGGGCAAAATGGTCAAAATTAGGGTTTTGACTGAGAAAGGGCAATTTCTGATTTTTAACCTATACAATGACCAATTAAGTTCAAACATGATTTCAAGGATTCAATGGCATCATCTTGACCTAATTACATGGTTCAAAAGATCTCAAGTTCATTGGATTGACAGATGAATTTGCAGTTAACTGATCAAAAGTCAAATGTATACTAAAAAGTCAAATTTTGACTTTTTGGTCAAAATCAAGTACCAAGGGTCATAATTCATCAAGATATGTCAAAATATGAAACTTGTTCACCAAGAAAACCAAATTTGAAAATTAGGGTTTTAATTGGAAAATTTTCATAACTTAGAATTTTTCTTATAAATATTTTCTTATTTTTTCCCAACTTTTCACCACTTTTTCACCATGATGCATCTTGATTCAAGAAAAGTTCCCAACATGAAAGTTGTAGTCCTCCATGAAATATACAACTTTGCTTCATAAATTTTTCCCTAAAGATGCTTGGATCTTATGTTATGAATTTGTGAATACATGGCCATGAACTTCTTAACTTAGTGAAATTTTGCCCTAATTTAGGCAGGTTTTGGACCCAACTTCATGGCAACTTTTCACCTAGTTCCAAGAGGTATCTCAAAATTCATTTCAAATATGGATTATAGATCACATTGCAAGCTTTCCAAAATGTCTAAGAACTCTCCAAGATAATTTTTGAGTAGGGAGAATCAAAGAGAGGAAGTTGGCATTTTCTCACTTTTTGTTCAAGCCATTTTCACATAGAATCAAGTTGCAAACCAAACCTATGCTGATTATTTCTTGCTTTACAGGTTCTAAGCTTTATATAAAATCCTTAATTAAATGTATACTCAGTTGACAAAGCCTTTATCCAAGCTTTTGAAACTTTACACAAGTTGTATTTCCATTTTGGGCAAAAAGGTTTCATTGCCATTTTCATAAAGATGCACTTTTGCAACTTTGTCAACTTGGAGCATTGGACTTGTTCCCTTGATACAAGCAAACTAAAAATATCTCAAGCAATTGGTACCAACTCATATCATCCCTAAAGCAAGCTGGTACAAGCATGTGGGATTGGTCTTGTCAACTTTACTTCAAGTACAAGAAAAATGGCAAAAGGGCTCAGGCTTGCACAGCTAGTAGGAAGCTGACTTTGGATCACTTCTATACTAATATGCAAACATTGTACAAGGCATTACAGGCTTGGCTTGAACCTAGAGCTCTCTCAAACTGAAAAAACACCAAAATTCTGCCTAAGCACACAGTTTCTGCAAAAACTCAGCCAACACTCATTTGGCTCGTGCATTTTGTGTTTAACTTATTCAAACATCTTATACACTTGATACCTAGACAATCTAAGCCATCACCCTGGTTCTGTAACCTCTGTTTCACCATCTGCCATTTTCAACTTGGAAGCTTGCAGTTGGACTTGGTCAGGGAGTTTCAGCCATCCTCAGAGCAAGATAAGCATTGGAATAGGTTCAGGGAAGTTCAAGGAAGCTTAAACAATCACCAGGCCTCCATTAAAGTCCCTACATTGCCGTACACGATTCCAGCTGAAGGAGGTTTGAACTGGAAGCGTGAAAAAGAGAATGAAGGACAGGGATGAAGTCTGGTTCTGGGCTTTTTGGCAGCATGGCCTTTTTGTTTTTGCTAAACACCACCCCTGACTTGCTATTGCACCCCCCTGGCTGACTTTTTTTATATTTTTATATTTTTTCATATTTTTATATTTAAAAATTTTGTTTATTTTTCTGAATGATAAAAAAACCCTAAAAATAATTTCTTTATTTTTACACTTTTATTTTTTTATTATTTTCTCACATAAAAAATTGATTTTATTTTGATAGAGTAGAATTTATTTTCTTGATAAGTTTGTAAATAATCAAATATACTTAATATTTTTATTATACATTTTTATACTCATAAATACTTATTTTTTTCACATATTTAATTTTTAGTATTTAGGCATAATATTATTTATTATTTTTTATATGAAAAATACACAAGTTAATAATATAGAACATTATTTTCTTTTGAATAAAAACTAGGGTTTAATCCCTTTCAAAAAGAATTAATTATATTTTTCCTTATTCTTTTAAGTTTAAATTAATTATTTTTCATACAAAAACAAGACATAAAAAAAATCTTTTCTTTTACATACATATTGCATTGCATTTTAAATATTTGTTTTATATTTATTTAATTCGCACATATTCAATTTGGTTCTAATAATATATTTAGCTTTATATTTGTGCAAATCCCCATTCAAACTTGTATTCCCCCCTCCCATAAAAATTGTTGTAATAGCTAAGTATATTTACATTACACAATTTATCGCTTTATATGCCATGATTAGTAATTAGGGTTTGCATGACAAAAACAAAACAAAACAAATAGAAAACCCTAAATACAATACAAAATCAAAAGCATGTAAATGATACACTTTGCACACAAGCACCCTTAGGGTTTCTCCCACTTGGTTGCCTAAAATAAAATGGCCATGTTACGCATGCGAAGTATCTTGGCAAAACAAAACAAATATAAAATCATAGCTCCTCGATGACGCTATTCAAATAATGCCTAAACGAATGGCCTCTTTTACAAAATACTTTCAAAACCACACCAAACACCATTTCAAACAAAACAAAGCAAGTGATCTAAGCAAGTAACTAAGAGCCCATGGAAAACCATGGATGAAAAGGGTGCTAGCACCTTCCCTTTTCATAATCTACCCCCCGAACTCAAGAAAACATCTCAAAGGTCTTTCCTGTGCTTTTTCACCTTTCCTTTTGGATAAAAGAAAAGTCGGTGGCGACTCTTGCTAACTGCGACATTTGCGATAAAACCATGGATGAAAAGGGTGCTAGCACTTCCCTTTTCATAATCTACCCTCCGAACTCAAGAAAACATCTCAAAGGTCTTTCCTGTGCTTTTTCGCCTTTCCTTTTGGATAAAAGAAAAGTCGGTGGCGACTCTTGCTAATCGCGACATTTGCGATAAAATGCAAAACCTTCAAGTCAGTTCTCCTACCGTATCACATAACGGGCAACTCTGTTGGGGAACATTATAAAAGTGGGGTTACCTTAGGGTTTAGATCACATTTATTTGCTTACCTTGTTTGACTTGTTTGCTTTATATTTTGGTTCCATTGTTTGGGTTTGAATCCTCCACCCGAATTTGGGAAACATTATAGGTAAATAGCAATACATTATGGAAACTGTGTAGGGTATACCGACACGATCTAAGAAATAGCTATGTTAGTGTGACATATTTGTGGGTACCGGTAGCCTTTGAGTCACGGGGCCTCTGAGTGATGTCATGAAGCACTAGTGAACTTCTAGAACCCTTTACTTGACCAACTTGGCCTTTTAGGATGTAGTGAGATGACCGGCTTTGGTGCAGTCCAAAGTTGGTAGATACTCGATACTACACTCATTGAGGGTTGGTTTCTTGGGATATTTCAGTCGCCAGTAAAGAGGCTTGAACTGAAACAATGAACAAGGAAACAATACAGTGATATTGAGCTCCTTAGAACCCGGTTACTATTACTAGGACAGGTTGAGCCAACTAAACTTCAAGAGGTTATTTACCTATGAAACCCCATGCAAGCCTAAACTAAGAACTTGTTTGATTTGCTTTTACATATGTACTTGTGCATAACATCATGGACATCATGAGCATCATATGCATCCATTAACCATTTCAAGGATTTTGGAAATTCATCTTTGTTCTTGTTTTGTAGGATATGGATTCACTTTGCAGGAAAACTATCCAAATCAACCTTGTAAGAATTCCTCCACAACTCAGGGAGCTAGCTTCAAGGATTCCTGAGAACTCTCCATTCACCGAGAGGCATGGTCGTCTACTCAACTTTGTCACCTCCAACACAGAGGAAGACATGATGAAAGTTCTCTTCCAGTTCTTTAACCCTTTGCATCACTGTGTCACATTTCATGACTACCAGCTTGTGCCCACTTTGGAAGAATTCTCTCAACTCTTGAGGATTCCTATTCTCAATCAACTACCTTTCAACAGTACCGAAAGAGATCCAAAGCCAAAAGAGATTGCTCAAGCCCTGCACTTGCACTCATCTGATGTCACAACCCATTGGGAAACTAGAAGTGGTGTCAAGGGCTTCTTGGCAAAGTTCTTGTTTGAGAAGGCCCAAAGCTGTTGGAACTCCTTGGACTTGCAAGCTTTTGAGGAGATTGTGGCTCTTCTTATCTATGGGATGGTCTTGTTTCCCAACCCTGACCAACTCATAGATGTGAGTGTTGTCAAAATCTTCATGTCACGCAATCCAGTGCCTACATTGCTTGGAGATATCTTACACTCTTTTCACACTCGTACAATGAGGAAAAGAGGTGTTCTTATGTGTTGCAGTCCACTCCTGGCAAGATGGTTTATTTCTCATCTTCCCCAATCAGTCTTAAAGAATGAGCAAGGTTTGAGGTGGTCACAAAGGTTGATGACACTTAAACATTCAGATATTCATTGGTGTTCTCAATCTAAAGAGAATGTTATCATTGTTGAATGTTGTGGGGAATTCCCTAATGTCCCTCTACTTGGCATTAGGGGAGGCATCACCTACAACCCGTGCTTGGCTCTAAGACAGTTTGGTTATGCCCGAAGGGATGGCCCACATGATATGCTGATTCAAGGCTTGGTTTTCGACTACGACAACGACGATCAAGGTCTTCGCCCAAGATTCATCCGAGCTTGGAGGATGCTAAACAAGGTGGATAGCAAGACTTTGGGACACAATAATTCCATCCCTCTTGAGCCTTACCTCAAATGGGTATGAACCCGCGCTCAAAGTCTTATGATGCCTTATCCTTCCATTATCCCAATGATTATTAAGCCTGTTAAGGAGGGAGAAGTTCCATACACTATCCTACATCCTGACATGCCTACATCACTCGAAGACCTACAAAGGGATTGGATACAGCTCAAAGGAGAGCGCGATACTTTTGAAGCCCAATTCTACGCAAGCGAGAAGAAGGTTTTGGAACTCACTCGGTTACTCCATGAAGAGAAGACTCTCAACACCTACATTGCACCAAAGAGGATGCGCAATGTCTTTTTACCTTAGAATTTTGTATTATTTTGCCCTAGGGGCATTGATGTACCCAAATTCTATCTTATTAATATAACGTGTGCTTCTTTTTGTTTGAAACAAATTTGAATTTTTAAATCCTTGAAAGCATTGCATGAATACATATCATTCGACATAAAACATAAACAGGTCTTTGCAACAAGTTTCCTCATCCCTCTACTATTTATTTCAGCAAGATGGATCTCGAACGGACGGTTAAAGACATTCAAGCTCAAAATACACAATTTCAACAGTTACTCTTAACCTTAGCCAAGGGGAAGGAGGAGCTAAAGACTCTGCTAGAAAAAGAGAAAGAGAAAAAGAAGAAGAAGCCAACTGGTGTGGTAATCATGGGCAGAAGGTTTCAGGGACAAGCTAGAAGGACCTTAGATTTTCCAACAACATCTGACGAAGGGGAAAGAAAAGGAAAAGAAACGGCAGTAACATCAGATTCTGAAGAAGAAGAGGAAGAAGAGGACTACTCTGAACAACAATACCCTCCGGCTGATGATAAATACAAACACCTGGAAGAGCGTCTAACCACTATGGAAATACAGAGAGTATCGGGGTTAGATTTCGAGGAATTGGGGCTGGTGTCAGGAATTGTAATCCCGCCAAAGTTTAAAGTGCCATTATTTGCCAAGTATGATGGGGTGTCTTGTCCTAAAATGCACCTCCAATCATATGTCAGGAAGATTCAGCCGCACTCTGCTGACAAAGACTTATAGGTCCACTTTTTCCAAGACAGTTTATCAGGAACGCAACTTGATTGGTTCTACCAGTTGGAAAGGGCCGATGTCCATAATTGGGAAGACCTGGCAACAGCTTTCTATAAACAGTATCAGTACAACGCCGATTTGGCGCCTACCCGTACTCAACTTCAGAGTATGGCTATGGTTTCAAATGAAGGCTTCAAAGATTACGCCCAAAAGTGGAGAGATTTAGCCGGAAGGGTGCAACCCCCTTTGTCTGAAAGGGAGTTGGTGGACATGTTCCTAGGAATTCTATCAGGCCCTTTCTTTAAGCATCTGATTGGGAGCTCCTCTGCAGGGTTTACTGAATTGATTTTAACCAGCGAAAGGGTGGAAGCTGGTATAAGAAGTGGGAAGATTCAGAAAGACGTGTCTGCCTCTACAGCTGTAAAAAAGCCCTTCAGTGGGAAGAAAGAAGTGTTTGTTGTCTATTCACATAGAAATCAAGGAAGAACTGATCGCCGACCAATGGTGGGGGCCATTATGATTCCAAAGCCTGCATCAGACCAGCCAAGAAATAACCAGCCAAGGGTGGAAAGGCCAGTCCGGCAATTCACCAAGATTAACATGACTCCAGCCCAGGTTCTACCACATCTTTTGAAATTGAATCTGGCAACTTTAAAAGAGGCTCCAAAGAATCCCAATACTGCATCTCCTCATTACCATCCGAATGCCAGATGCACATACCATTCTGAAAGTCCAGGGCACGATAGCAACAACTGTTGGGCTCTGAAGAACAAAATTCAAGACCTAATAGACGCGAAGGAAGTTGAGTTTGAAGCGCCTGAGAAACCGAATGTCATTTCTGCTCTGATGCCTAGTCATGGTCACAATGCCAATGCTGTTGAGGAAGATTTATTTGTTGCCACCGTGGATGAACTGTTAACTCTGCTCCCGATCATTAAGTTGAATTTGTTGAAAGCTGGTATATTCCTAGGTTGTGACAAAGACTGCCATATTTGCCTATCCTCATCATTTGACTGCCCTCTGTTGAAAAAAGGTATCCAACGACTGATTGATAACCGAGAAATTTTGTTTGAGAATGCTCCTGTTTCACCCGTTCCAGTTAAAGAAGTTTTTATCATAACCATCTACGCCAATCCTTCCAGGGTCCCTAAAAGACCCGTTAGGATTACATCTGCTCCAAAGACTACTCCACTTAAGATTACAATGCTCGGGCCGGTCCCGTATCAGTCCGATAAAACAGTACCATGGAATTATGGTGGAGAAATCTACTACCATGGTATCAAACACGATGAACTGACTGCCGAAGAAGAGAGCTCCGAAGAGGACAATTCTGACATTAGCAATATTTCCAGAACTAGCAAGATTACCCGTAGTGGTAGAATCTTCTCTCCAGAGATTGCCCCTCCAAAGGCAGTCTTTGGACCCGTGGTCGTTCCGAAGATTACCTCTGCACCAATGATTATACCTGCAAGCGTACCTACCAACAAAGAAGACACAATCCCTATCCCTACCAATACTTCCACTACTGAGAATAAAGGAAAGAGCGTTCAAGAAGAGCTTGTCCGGACGAAGGCTCAATCGCTAGCTATCCCTAAAACATCCAAGAAGGAAATGGAAGAAATCCTGAGGATAATAAAGAAAAGTGATTATGATGTGGTTGAACAGTTGGGGCAAACCCCCTCCAAAATCTCTATGCTAACATTGCTGCTGTGCTCTGAGGCACATGCAAAAGCTCTGGTAAAATTTATGAAGACAGCTCATGTGCCGCAAGAGACCTCGGCTGACCAATCCCAAGAATGTGTGGCCAGTTTGACAGCTGATAATGGCCTGGGTTTCTCTGATGCTGACTTGACACCCAAAGGGAGAAAACACAATGAGGCATTACATGTCTCTGTAGAGTGTAGAGGAACAACCCTAGCCCATGTCTTGGTGGACACGGGATTATCTTTAAATGTCTTACCGAATAAAGCCCTTGATAGATTGGATTGCGAGGGGCTGGCATTAAAATCCAGTAACATAATTGTGAGAGCATTTGACGGCTCGAAGAGGATGGTCCATGGGGAGGTGGACATCCCAATCAAGGTGGGAACTCAGACTTTCAATTCAACCTTCTATGTGATGGACATCCGTCCCTCTTACTCTTGTCTGTTAGGATGGCCTTGGATCCACAATGCCGGTGCTGTCACCTCCACATTGCATTAGATGCTGAAGTACCCCGTCCAAGGAAAGATCATAATTGTCCACGGGGAGGAGGAGTACATGATTAGTCATCTGAATTCTTTCCGATATGTGGAGTTAGATGGCGAGTTCATTGAAACCCCTTTCTAACATTTTGAAGAAGTCTCTCAAGAAGTGGCGGTAACCAAGGCAGTATCCTCGATTCCCAAGATCACAAGACCTCCACTTCGGATGTCATCTCTAAAGGATGCAAAGGAAGTAGTGGAAGAGGGTGGATGCACCATTTGGGGGCAGCTTCCGGATATCCCGTACAAATCAGACAAGTTTGGCTTGGGGTTTACTTTAACTGCTTAGAAGGTTGTGCGTCGCGCCCGTGCCGGAGGACCACCTGTGAAGATTAGCAACCAAGGGGTCAATGCAGTAGAAGACAGTGAAGAAGATGGCAGCTTGGAAGATTGGATATTTCCTACTGTCAACGGAGAACTTCGCAACTGGGAAGCCAAAGACTTTGTCCCAATAACTTTCATCTCTCAGTAATTTATCTTTTACATTTCTGTTGGACTTATAATATTCACAAACAATTCGTACATTTTCAACCTTGTGTCTTACCCGAGGCACATTGGTCCATTTGTAAGGGTTTTTATTTCATCTTCATATGACATTCAATGAATCAAGGACGATTTTTCATATATAAACCTTTTGTGCTCATTGTCTTTCTTTTACATTTTGTTGTTTTAAGATGGCTATACCCTTACACACACCCACACTCACAAATGCAGGTACCCTTCCATTCCGGATCCCATGGGTAACGATATTGCTATAGCCTTTAGTGACTCTGAAGATCTGATCTACCAAGCCGAATACGAAGGTGAGGAAGATTGTGAGGTGCCAGGGGAATTGGCCAGACTACTACAACAAGAGGAAAGAGTTATTCAGCCTCATGAGGAGCTGTTGGATACAATCAATTTGGGTACCGAGGAAGATAAAAAGGAAATCAAAGTGGGTGCCAATCTAGAGCCGAGTGTCAAGGAGCGCCTAATTCAGCTATTGCATGATTATGTTGAGATCTTTGCCTGGTCATACGAAGACATGCTGGGACTCGATACAGAGATTGTGGTACACTGTCTACCCACAAGAGAAGACTGTCCACCAGTGAAGCAAAAAGTCTGCCGCATGAGACCTGACATGTCAGAGAAGATTAAAGCGGAAGTCATGAAGCAGTTCAATGCTGGATTTCTGGCTGTTACTTCCTATCCTTAATGGGTTGCCAACATTGTTCCCGTGCCTAAAAAAGGACAGCAAAGTAAGAATGTACGTGGACTATAAAGATTTAAACAGGGCCAGCCCTAAAGATGATTTTCCACTTCCACACATCGACATCCTGGTTGACAATACAGCCCAGCACAAAGTATTTTCTTTCATGGACGGATTCTCAGGCTATAACCAGATCAAAATGGCACCTGAGGACATGGAGAAAACTACATTTGTCACACAGTGGGGCACATTCTGCTATAAAGTGATGTCATTCGGACTGAAGAATGCCGGAGCAACCTATCAACGCGCCATGGTAGCTTTGTTTCATGACATGATACATCATGAGATAGATGTCTACGTAGATGACATGATAGCCCGATCACAAACGGAAGAATAACACCTTGATCACTTGCAAAAGCTGTTTGTGAGATTGAAGGAGTACAAACTAAGGTTGAACCCGAACAAGTGCACATTCGGAGTCTGGTTCGGTAAACTCTTAGGTTTCATTGTCAGTAATAAAGGCATCGAGGTTGATCCTACCAAGGTCAAAGAAATACAAGAAATGCCTGCTCCTCGCACTGAGAAGGAAGTCAGAGGGTTCTTGGGACGCCTGAAATATATTGCCATATTCATTTCTCACCTAACATCTACTTGTGAACCAATCTTCAAGCTGTTAAAGAAAGATCAAGTAGTCAGATGGAATGATGAATGTCAGATTGCTTTTGACAAAATCAAAGAGTATTTACAAGATCCTCTTGTCTTGATGCCACCAGTCGAGGGAAGACCACTGATCATGTATCTGACCGTTTTAGAGAACTCAATGGGGTGTGTATTGGGGCAACATGACGAGTCTGGTCGAAAAGAGCACGCTATTTACTACCTGAGCAAAAAGTTTACCGACTATGAAACCATATATTCACTACTCAAGAAAACTTGTTGCGCTCTAGTATGGGCTGCTTGCCGGCTAAGGCAGTATATGTTGACTCATACCACTTTGCTGATATCTAAGATGGATCCGATAAAGTACATCTTTGAGAAGCCTGCTCTGTCTGGGAGGATAGCTAGATAGTAGATGATCCTAACATAATATGATATACAGTACACTACCCAAAAAGCTATAAAGGGCCGCATGCTAGTTGATCATCTTGCTCATCAAGCTGTAGAGGATTATCAGTCCATGAAGTTTGAATTCTCGGATGAAGACATCATGACATTAGACAACAGTGAAGAAATCAGGCCATATGAAAAACCTGGACAAGGATCTCAATGGACCCTGTTCTTTGACGGGGCATCCAATGCACTTGGTAATGGTATCGGCACTGTACTCATATATCTGGAAGGATGCCATACTCCTTTTACTGCCAGAATTTGCTTCAACTGTACGAACAACATGGCGGAATACGAAGCATGCATCTTTGGTCTCAAGGCTGCCATAGACTTGGGAATCAAATCTTTAGTTATGTTTGGAGATTCAGCTTTGGTCATCAGTCAGATCAAAGGAGAGTGGGACACTAAGCACCCAAACCTTATCCCTTACAAAGAACATGTTTTGACATTGTTACCACATTTTGAGCAGATTACCTTCGAGCACTTCCCGCGAGAAGAAAATCAGCTAGCAGATGCTCTAGCCACAATGTCATCTATGTTCAAACTTAATTGGGATAACGAGGCTCCCCAGATCACCATTGAACGAATGGACGAACCAGCACACTATCATGAGATTAATACTGAAGAAGTAGTGGACCAGCCTTGGTTTCATGAAGTCAAAAGGTATCTCGAGGTTCAAGAATATCCAGAAGGAGCTTCAATCAATGATAAAAAGTTCCTAAGGAGATTCTCCGCTAAGTTCTTCCTAAGTAATGGCATCCTGTACAAACGTAATCATGATTCTATTCTGCTCCATTGTGTGCATAAGATTGAAGCTGAAAAGATCATGGTCGAATTACATGAAGGCACCTTTGGCACTCACTCTAGTGGGCATACGATGGCGAAGAAAATCCTACGGGCAGGCTATTATTGGTCTACCATGGAAGCAGACTGCTATTAACACTCCCGGACCTGTCATAACTGTCAAATCTATGCAGACAATGTGCACGTACCTCCAGTTCCTCTAAATGTCTTAACAGCTCCTTGGCCCTTTGCTATGTGGGGAATCGATATGATTGGGGAGATCAAGTCTACAGCCTCCAATGGACACCGCTTCATTCTAGTGGCCATTGATTATTTCACAAAGTGGGTCGAAGCAGCTTCCTTCGCATCCGTTACTAAGAATGTTGTTGCCCGCTTCATCAAGCAGAATCTCATTTGCCGGTACGGCATCCCAGAAAGGATCATCACTGATAACGGTACAAACCTTAACAATACTATGATCACCGCCCTGTGCGAGTAGTTCAAGATTCAACATCACAATTCATCCTCCTATCGGCCAAAGATGAATGGTGCAGTCGAAGCTGCTAATAAAAACATTAAAAAGATCATACAGAAAATGACAGTCACCTACAAAGACTGGCATGAGATGCTACCGTTTGCTCTCCATGGGTACCGTACCACGGCTCGCACATCAACTAGGGAAACACCCTATTCATTGGTTTATGGCATGGAGGCTGTTTTGCCTATTGAGGTTCAAATCCCCTCTTTGAGAATTATGAAAGATGCAGGTTTGAGTGAAGACGATTGGATCCAGACCCGGCTTGATCAATTGAACTTAATTGATGAAAAGAGACTTACTACTGTTTATCATGGTCAGATGTATCAAAAGCGTATGATCAAGGCTTTCAACAAGAAAGTCAAACGCCAAGTATATCAAGTTGGAGATCTAGTGATCAAGCGCATCATCTTGCCACAAAGTGATCCCAGGGGCAAATGGACTCCTACCTATGAAGGACTATTTGTAATCAAGAACATCTTTTCTGGTGGGGCGATGATCTTAACCACCATGGACGGCGACGAACTGCCACACCCTGCGAACGCAGACATAGTCAAAAGATATTATGCATAAGAGACCCGCTAGGTTGACACACCTAGGAAAAACAAGGGCATCCCGGTGGACCAAAAGGTTCGGGCAAAAATTAGGGATAAAATAAAAAATAAAATAAAAATTTGTACACCCGGCAAGTTGAAAACCCGAAAGGGCGACTTGGGCAAAAAGGGGTTTCCTGGTGGATCGAAAACCCGAAAGGGAGGTCCAGGCAAAATTTATGGAATTAAAGCGTATGACTATGTCTCATTGGATCACTTTGAGGACAATCTCTTCACTAACAAATCCGGAGCTTCTGGTCAATTCAATCATCTTTGGACGAAGCAACAAATGGATAAGGTATTCGGAGATACATAGGCTATAGCAGAATGGGAACCCCATGGGATTAGTACACATAACTATCTTTCTTTGTATAAATTTTTCTTATTTTTATGACACCATCCTCTTACTAGGATGTTTTTCTCCTTTGTACAAAAATACTTATTCAAAGTAAATACAAAGATATCTCTTTAAAGTACAAAAAACTATTTGTCCTTTTCTTTTTACACTTGTGTTTTATTTGCAAAAAGTTCAATGATTTATTAATGAACATATGCATTTGAACATAATTACTGTTTACAAATAAACAAAATGAAAAAGAATAGTTACTGACAGGTTGAAAGAATAGGAAAATGTCTTTAGGCTATTCCATGAGCAATCCCTACAGTACATCATTAAGATCCCCGACAGAGCCGAAACTTCAAACTATTAATCCACAGTGGAAACCATCCAGTTTCTCCAAATTCCCCAGCAAGTTATCTTGAAGCCTGAAAACTAACCAGACAACAACTTCTGATAACTCCCCGGTAGAATGGAAGACGACCGAAACTCTTGAACTTTTTTCCAAACAGGAATAAGCTTTTTCCCCCACATAGTTCTCATTGTTCCCAAACAGAATGAAGATTCCCATTGTTAAATCCCCAGTAGAAGTCATCAAAATTCTCTGGATTCCCCAAGCAGATTCCTCAAGAAGTATATGGCCTTACTCTCACAACAGAATTTTTCGTCAATACTCCAACTTCAAGACTTGAAGAATTCACATATCCTCAGCAGCAGTCAAGGATTTATGTTCCTCAGCAATACAACAAATTAGCTTACATGCGCATACATTACATCCACATATCATAAACATTGATAAAACACATATGTTGCATCATACATTTCATGCATCATAACTTTGTGTTTCCGCTAACATTTTACCCTTTTCAGGATAAGATTAACGAGCTACCATTAACAATATGCATTCATGATACAGTTTAGATACGCACCAGATACGGATGCCATCCTGATACTCATTCAGATTCAGCTTTCAGATACAGTTCAGATACGTTCCAGATACGGATGCCATCCTGATACTCATTCAGATTCAGCTTTCAGATACAGTTCAGATACGTACCAGATACGGATGCCATCCTGATACTAATTTAGATTCAACTTTCAGATACAATTCAGATATGCACCAGATACGGATTCCATCCTGATACTCATTCAGATCTCAACATCAAGATACGGTACAGATACGCTCCAGACACGGAAGCCATTCTGTTACTCACTCAGATTCTAGTACAGATACGCTCCAGACACAGAAGCCATTATGTTACTCATTCAGATTCTAGTTCAGATATGCTCCAGATACGGACGCCATTTTGTTACTCATTTAGATTCAAGTACAGACACATCTCGGATACGCTCCAGACACGAACGTTATCCCATTGCTCATACAGATTCAGTCTCCAGATACAGTTCAGATACAGACACCATTCTGATGCTTATTCTTTTGATTTACAACAAGCATTCTTGGATGGCATCTACAAGCCCATATCCAACAAGATTCTATCACCTCTCCAAATGGCATCTTTAAGCCCATTCCCTTAACTACACTTCGTCGAGTGCAAATTTATGGGCACTCTAGTGTCCAATCATCTTTTACCTTCGAGTCACGAACGACAAAGCTCGCCAATCTAACTCTTCAGGTTCAAGAAGATTGAACAGGGGAAATTGTTGTACCCCAAAATTTTCCCTCTCATTTACCAAGTTTTTCTCATAAGATTTCTTTGACTCAAGACAAGATTAGAGTTTGGTCAGCTCAAGACACCTCATCTTGCACTAATAACCTAAAATTAGGGTTTGAATTTGCACAAGGATTTTTGGACCATAAATTCTTCATGTGAATTTCATACATCATTTTGAACCCCTAAGATTGCTCATGTTAAGTTTCAAGCCTTGAACCACATTTTTGATCAATCAATTGGACAGTTGACCTAAAAATAAGCTGTATTAGGGAAAAAGTCAACCATGGCCAATTTACAGTCAAATTTCATCATATTTGATCCACATCAACATTTTAGACTCATATGTACCATTTGATCAAGTTTGGATCACAACTCCTCAAGAAATTTGATCAAATAATCAAAAGGGCAAAATGGTCAAAATTAGGGTTTTGGCTGAGAAAGGGAAATTTCTGATTTTTAACCTAGCCAATGACCAATTAAGTTCAAACATGATTTCAAGGATTCAATGGAATCATCTTGACCTAATTACATGGTTCAAAAGATCTCAAGTTCATTGGATTGACAGATGAATTTACAGTCAACTGATCAAAAGTCAACTATATACTGAAAAGTCAAACTTTGACTTTTTGATCAAAATCAAGTACCAAGGGTCATAATTCATCAAGATATGTCAAAATATGAAACTTGTTCACCAAGAAAACCAAATTTGAAAATTAGGGTTTTAATTTGAAATTTTTCATAACTTAGAATTTTTCTAAGTATAAAAATTTTCTTATTTTTTCCCAACTTTTCACCACTTTTTCACCATGATGCATCTTGATTCAAGAAAAGTTCCCAACATGAAAGTTGTAGTCCTCCATGAAATCTACAACTTTTATTCATAAATTTTTCCCTAAATATGCTTGGTTCTCAAGTTATGAATTTGTGAATACATGGCCATGAACTTCTTAACTTAGTGAAATTTTGTCCTAATTTAGGCAGGTTTTGGACCCAACTTCATGGCAACTTTTCACCTAGTTCCAAGATGTATATCAAAATGAATTTAAAATATGGATTATAGATCACATTGCAAGCTTTCCAAAATATCCAAGAACTCTCCAAGATCATTTTTGAGTAGGGAGAATCGAAGAGAGAAAGTTGGCATTTTCTCACTTTTTGTTCAAGCCATTTTCACATAGAATCAAGTTGCAAACCAAACCTATGCTGATTATTTCTTGCTTTACAGGTCCTAAGCTTGCTATACACTCCTTAATTAAATGCATACTCAGTTGACAAAGCCTTTATCCAAGCTTTTGAAACTTTACACAAGTTGTATTTCCATTTTGGGCAAAAAGGCTTCATTGCCATTTTCATAAAGATGCACTTTTGCAACTTTGTCAACTTGGAGCATTGGACCTGTCCCCTTGATACAAGCAAACTACACAGCTCTCAAGCAATTGGTACCAACTCATATCAGTCCTAAAGCAAGCTGGTACAAGCATGTGGAATTGGTCTTGTCAACTTTACTTCAAGTACAAGAAAAATGGCAAAATGGCTCAGGCTTGCACAACTAGTAGGAAGCTGACTTTGGATCACTTCTATACTAATATGCAAACATTGTACAAGGAATTACAGGCTTGGCTTGAACCTAGATCTCTCTCAAACTGAAAAATACCAAAATTCTGCCTAAGCACACAGTTTCAGCAAAAACTCAGCCAACTCTCATTTGGCTCGTGCATTTTGTGTTTAACTTATTCAAACATCTTATACACTTGATACCTAGACAATCCAAGCCATCATCCTGGTTCTGTAACCTCTATTTCACCATCTTCCATTTTCAACTTGGAAGCTTGCAGTTGGACTTGGTCAGGGAGTTCCAACCATCCTTAGAGCAAGATAAGCATTGGAATAGGTCCAGGGAAGTTCAAGGAAGCTTAAACAATCACCAGGCCTCCATTAAAGTCCCTACATTGCCATACACGATTCCAGCTGAAGGAGGTTTGAACTGGAAGCGTGAAGAAGAGAACGAAGGACATGGATGAAGTCTGGTTCTGGGCTTTTTGGCAGCATGGCCTTTTTGTTTTTGCTAAACACCACCCCTGACTTGCTATTGCACCCCCTTGGCTGACTTTTTTTATATTTTATATTTTTTCATATTTTTATATTTAAAACTTTTGTTTATTTTTCTGAATGATAAAAAAACCCTAAAAATAATTTCTTTATTTTTACACTTTTATTTTTTTATTATTTTCTCATATAAAAAATTGATTTTATTTTGATAGAGTAGAATTTATTTTCTTGATAAGTTTGTAAATAATCAAATATACTTAATTTTTTTATTATACATTTTTATACTCATAAATACTTATTTTTTGCACATATTTAATTTTTAGTATTTAGGCATAATATTATTTATTATTTTTTATACGAAAAATACACAAGTTAATAATATAGAACATTATTTTCTTTTGAATAAAAACTAGGGTTTAATCCCTTTCAAAAAGAATTAATTATATTTTTCCTTATTTTTTTTAGGTTTAAATTAATTATTTTTCATACAAAAACAAGACATAAAAAAAATCTTTTCTTTTACATACATATTGCATTGCATTTTAAATATTTGTTTTATATTTATTTAATTCGCGCATATTCGATTTGGTTGTAATAATATATTTAGCTTTATATTTGTGCAAATCCCCATTCAAACTTGTATTCCCCCCTCCCATAAAAGTTGTTGTAATAGCTTAGTATATTTACATTACACAATTTATCGCTTTATATGCCATGATTAGTAATTAGTGTTTGCATGACAAAAACAAAACAAAACAAATAGAAAACCATAAATACAAGACAAAATCAAAAGCATGTAAATGATACACTTTGCACACAAGCACCCTTAGGGTTTCTTCCACTTGGTTGCCTAAAATAAAATGGCCATGTTACGCATGCGAAGTATCTTGGCAAAACAAAACAAATATAAGATCATAGCCCCTCGATGACGCTATTCAAAGATTTCCTAAACGAATGACCTCTTTTACAAAATACTTTCAAAACCACATCAAACACCATTTCAAACAAAACAAAGCAAGTGATCTAAGCAAGTAACTAAGAGCCCATGGAAAACCATGGATGAAAAGGGTGCTAGCACCTTCCCTTTTCATAATCTACCCCCCGAACTCAAGAAAACATCTCAAAGGTCTTTTCTGTGCTTTTTCACCTTTCCTTTTGGATAAAAGAAAAGTCGGTGGCGACTCTTGCTAACCGCCACATTTGCGATAAAACGCAAAACCTTCAAGTCAGTTCTCCCACCGTATCACAACCTCCAATGGTCCTATTAGGATTTCAAATGAACGCACTATTTCTCCCTTAATAATTACCAATCCCTGACCAATCCCCCACTCTTCAAATAAAGCGGTACCATGGAATTACGGTGCTGAGGTGTTCTATCATGGAATTAAACAAGATGCCTGGATCGGAGAAGAAAAAGATGACAATGTTGGCAACATAGCTGGCACAAGCAAGGTAACTAGAAATGGGAGAATATTTTCACCCAATATCTCACCACCAATTGTTACAAAGACGCCCATCTGCATTATTGTTGCCAAACCAAGTACTGATGCAAGAGGGAAGGAGAAGGTCGTTGAGCCTGATGTGTTTGAAGTACCCGCAAAGGATGGAGAGCCTCCGCTCACGAGATGGACGAGATCTTGAAGATTATAAAAAAAAGCGACTTCAAGATTGTAGAACAGTTGGGGCAAACCCTTGCTAAGATTTCAATGTTGTCATTGTTGCTTTGTTCTGATGCCCATGCTCGGACATTAATCAAATTCCTGAAAAAAGCTCATGTCCCCCATGAGACAACAACTGACCAATTTGAGAATTGCCTGACTAGCCTGACAGTTGATAATGGCTTGGAATTTTCATATGCTGACTTAACACCTCTTGGGAAGAATCACAATAAAGCTCTACATGTTTCTATCGAGTGCAAGGGGACTAGCTTAGCACATGTGTTAGTCGACACTGGTTATTCTTTGAATGTATTACCCAAGGGGGCGTTAGACCATCTTGACTGTGAAGATTTAGTCTTGAAGCCAAGTGATATCATTGTAAGGGTGTTTGATGGATCAAAGAGGACTGTTCATGGGGAAGTAGATCTTTCGATCAAAGTGGGCTCCCAAATCTTCAACTCCACCTTCTATATTATGGATATTTGTCCTGCCTATTCTTGTCTGTTAGGTCGCCCGTGGATACATAAAGTTGGGGCAGTAACCTCAACCCTCCACCAGAAACTCAAATATCCAGTCAAGGGCAGAATAGTCACCGTCTGTGGAGAGGAAGAGTTTATGTTAAGCCACCTTAACTCGTTCAAATACATAGAGATGGATGAAGAATTCATTGAAACCCCATGTCAAGCCTTTGAAGTCATGCCACTGATGATTGTTGCTACCAAATGTTCTTCTGATGAGTCTAAAGCTGTTAGGGCCACGCCAAATATAGTTTCAGTCAAGGATGCTCGTGCGGAAATTGAAGAAGGAAACTGTGATACTTGGGGGAAACTCCTCGATATCCCATTTAAAATGGAAAAGTTTGGTTTGGGCTTCACTGGGAAAGCTCAAAAGGAAGTGAGGCGTGCTCGTATTGGAAATCCGCCTTTCCGCATTGGAAGCCATGAAGTAAACACCATGGGTGATTCTGATGAAGAAGCTGCACTTGAAGATTGGGTGTATCCAACTACAACGGAGCTAAAGAATTGGCATACAAAGGACTTTGTGCCCATCTCCTTCATTGAGGAGTAATCTACTTGTTATTTCTTTTCTTTCAATTCAATAACATGTTGTCTATAATATTTTAACAATGACCTTTCAGCCATTTTCCTAGCCCCGGGAACTTTGGTCCATTTGTCAAGGGTTTTATTTATGTTCATCTAATCATATGATCATTCAGTATATTGGACACTTTTGCATTCAAATATTTGTGTTCATTGTCTTTCCTTTCTTTCAAATACATTTTCAAAAAATAGCCATGTATCTTACATGCGTACACACACACTCTTGCAGGTCCTCATCCACTCTGGATCCTATTGCCAATGACTCTACTATTGTTGACTTTGACTTTGAATGTCCTATCAACCAAGCCGAAGACGAAGGCGATGAAGATTGTGACATACCGGGAGAACTAGCCAGACTCCTATTACAAGAGGAAAAAGCTATTCAACCACACGAAGATTCAGTTGAAGTTATCAACCTGGGTACTGAGTCAGATAAGAAGGAAATCAGGATCGACGCTATTTTTGAAAGCAGTGTCAAGAGCAGGTTGGTTCAGATGTTGCATGATTATGTGGAAGTATTTTCTTGGTCTTATAAAGATATGCATGGGTTTGATACCGACATTGTAGTCTATCGTCTGTTGACAAAAGAAGACTGCCATCCCGTCAAACAAAAGGTTCGTCGCATGAGGCCTGATATGTCTAAAAAGATCAAAGTTGAGGTGATGAAAGAATTTGATGCAGGATTCTTAGTTGTGACATCCTATCCCCAATGGGTTGCTAATGTGGTACCGGTGCCGAAAAAGGACGGAAAAGTTCGCATGTGCGTAGATTATAGGGATTTGAATAGGGCAAGCCCCAAGGATGACTTCCCTGTACCACACATTGACGTTTTAGTTGATAATACTGCTTAGCATAAAGTCTTATCTTTCATGGATGGATTCTCAGGCTATAATCAAATAAGGATGGCTCCCGAAGACATGGAGAAGACTACTTTCGTTACGCAATGGGGCACCTTCTGCTACAAGGTCATGCCATTCCGATTAAAGAATGCAGGGGCAACATATCAAAGGGCTATGGTAGCTTTATTTCATGACATGATTCATCATGAGATAGAGGTATATGTGGATGATATGATTTCCAGATCACAAACCGAAGAAGAACATCACAATCAACTGTACAAATTATTTGAGAGGCTGAAGAAGTATAAGCTGAGGTTAAACCCTAACAAGTGCACATTTGGAGTACGATCTGGAAAGCTCAGCAATAAAGGCATTGAAGTTGATCCTGCCAAGGTAAAGGACATCCAAGAAATGTCAGTCCCATATTCTGAAAAGGAAGTTAGAGGATTCTTGGGTCATCTCAATTACATTTACCGTTTCATATCTCACTTGACTGCTACTTGTGAGCCAATCTTTAAGCTTTTGAAGAAAGATCAGGTAGTCAGATGGAACGATGAATGTCAAGCTGCCTTTGACAAAATCAAATAATATCTACAAAAGCCTCATATTCTCATGCCTCCAGTTGAAGGAAGGCCCTTGATCATGTACTTGACAGTACTAGAGAATTCTATGGGGTATGTTTTGGGCCAACATGACGAGTCTGGCCGAAAAGAGCATGCTATTTATTACTAAGCAAAAAATTTACCGACTGTGAAACCAAATATTCACTGCTCAAGAAAACTTGTTGCGCTCTGGCATGGGCTGCTCGCTGGCTAAGACAATATATGTTGACTCATACCACTATGTTGATTTCTAAAATGGACCCAATCAAGTACATATTCGAGAAACCTGCCCTTTCCGGACGGATAGCCAGATGGCAAATGATCTTGAATGAGTACGATATTCAATACACTATGCAAAAGGCCATCAAAGGAAGAATGCTAGTTGATCATTTGGCTCATCAAGCTGTGGATGATTATCAGTCAATGAACTTTGACTTCCCTGATGAGAACATCATGCTGATAACCGACTGTGTGAAACCTGGACCGTATAACGGACCTGAACAAGGATCCCGATGGACTATGGTCTTAGATGGGGCTTCCAATTCCTTAGGTAATGGAATTGGTGTCGTGATCACCTGTCATGAAGGTCGCCACACTCCTTTCACTGCCAGACTATGCTTTGATTGCACGAATAATATGGCCGAGTACGAAGCGTGTATTTTAGGTCTGAAAGTTGCCATTGATTTGAAGATCAAACATTTGAATGTGTTTGGGGATTCCGCTCTAGTGATCAACAAAGTAAAAGGAGATTGGGACACTAAACACCCTAATCTAATCCCTTACAATGAACTTGTGCTATCCCTAATTCCTTACTTCGAAGAGATCACTTTTGAGCACTTCCCTAGGGAAGAAAATTAGTTGGCTGACGCTTTGGCAACCATGTCTTCAATGTTCAAGGTCAGATGGGACAATGAAGCCCCTATGATTATAATTGAAAGATTCGACGAACCTGCACATTGCTATGAGCTTGACACCGATGCGGAAAATCCATGGTACCATGAGGTGATAAGATACCTTGAAACACAAGAGTATCCAGAGGGAGCATCTATCAATGACAGAAAGTTCTTACGAAGATTTGCAACCAAATTCTTCCTAAGCAACAGAATATTGTACAAGCGCAACCATGATTTAACTCTACTCCGATGTATGGACAAGAAAGAGACAGAGGAAATCATGGAAGACATGCATGATGGTCTCTTCAGTACTCACTCAAGTGGACATACGATGGCTAAGAAAATATTGAGAGCTGGCTACTATTGGTCAACAATGGAGACTGGTTGCCATCAACATTCAAGAACTTGTCGCAAATGCCAAATCTATGCTGACAAGATCCATGTGCCTCCTATCCCTCTGAATGTCATGACCGTTTCGTGGTCATTTGCAATGTGGGGCATTGATATGATTGGAGAAATCAAGCCAACCACTTCCAATGGACATTGCTTCATTTTGGTCGCTATTGATTATTTCATCAAATGGGTCAAAGCCGCCTCGTTTGCCTCAGTCGCCAAGAATGTGGTAGCCATATTCATCAGACACAATCCCCGAAAGGATCATCACCGACAACGGAACTAACATCAGCAATGCTATGATCACTGAGCTTTGCACTCAGTTTAAGATCTAGCATCACAATTCTTCTCTGTATAGACCGAAAATGAATGGGCAGTCGAAGCGGCCAACAAAAATATCAAGAAAATTGTGCAGAAAATGGTAGTAACCTATAAGGATTGGCATGAGATGTTGCCATTTGCTCTACATGGCTACCGTACTTCAGCTAGAACATCAACTGGGGCAACTCCCTTCTCTATAGTCTATAGCATGGAAGTTGTTTTGCCAGTGGAAGTTCAGATTCCCTCGCTAAGGATTATGAATGAGGCAGGCCTAGGCGAAGACGAGTGGATTAGAACGAGATTGGATCAGCTAAATTTGATTGACGAAAAATGGTTAGTTGTTGTTTTCCATGGTCAGACGTACCAAAAACGGATGATCAAGGCTTTCAACAAAAGGATCAAGCCTCGAGTATACCAAGTTGGTGACTTAGTGATAAAACGCATCATTCTACCACAAGGCGACCCCAGAGGCAAATGGACTCCCACCTATGAAGGGTTGTTTGTTGTCAAGAGAGTTTTCTCTGGCGATGCCATGATGCTGACTACCATGGATGGTGAAGATTTCCCACATCCTATAAACGCGAACATAGTTAAAAAATACTACGCATAAAAGACCCGCTAGGTTGACACGCCTAGGAAAAATAAGGGAATCCTGGCAAACCAAAGGTTTGGGCAAAAATTAGGGATATATGCAAAGGATTTGTACACCCGGAAAGTTGAAAACCCGAAAGGGCAACTTGGGCAAAAAAGGGTATCCTGGTGGGCTGAAAACCCGAAAGGACTGTCCAGGCAAAAATTAAGGATTAAAAGCGTATGGCTATGTCCCGTGGAATCACCACAGTCAATTTTATCACCAAGGTCCAAGTTCAAACAGTCCAAGATCAATCCAATCAACTTCTATCAACGACAAGGGACATTCGAAGACATTGGGGCAATAGTAAAGTTAGAAGGCAATGAGATCATTTCACGTGGCTATTTGTTTTTATTCTCAATTTTGTTTTCCTTTCGACGATTTCCTCTTACTAGGATCTCTGTCTCTCTGTACAAAAACGCCTATTCATGGGAAAAATATCAATACAAATATACTTTGAAGTTCAAAATTTTTGTCTTTGTTTTGAATGCAAATTTGTTCAATGACTAAAATTGAATGAACATATGCATATGAACATAATTAAAACTGTTTGGCACATATGACCTAAGCAGTAACAGGCACCTCTTTAATGAATATGGAATACCCTCAGAGTTATTTCACTAATATCCTCCTCAACAAAGTTACTCACAAAGTCTCTTTGCATAGGATAATCCCCAACCAGAGTCTCAATCTCTTGGCAGCTCTCTCTCTAGCTAAGTCGAATTTTACAAGTTGAAGCCTCGTAGATCTCTTCCTAAAAGAAACTCACCTACTCAACAAGGTTTATTTCCCCAACAGGTTTTATTTCCCCAACAACAATCAAGGAACCAAGAAATTCCTCAACCGAGTACATCCTCCCCAACCGAGTCTGTATTCCCCCAGCATAATCTATCGTCCCCAGCTGAACCTGTTACCCCAAGATGAGTCTATCCTCCCCGGCTAAGTCCACACTCTCCAGTTTGAATTTTCCTTTCAGATTATTGCAAATCATAGAGCCACAACCCCTGATCCCCAGTAAAGCCGTCAGCAAAGCCTTTATTATTTCCAAAAAGATACTATGAAACCTGGACCCGACCAGATATTAGCATAATTTTTAAGTTATTACTAAAACCTGGACCCGACCAGATAATAGTTTGACTTCTTCAATTGCCGAAGCCTGGGCCCGACCAGATAGCAATTTAATTCCTACAAAATCATTAGCAAAACTCCTTTTCTCCAGTGGAGTCTGCCACTATCCCTAGTAAATTACTGAAACCTGGACCCGACCAGATAACAGTTTAAGTGTCTGAAACCTGGACCCGACCAGATAACAGTTGATCTCAATTTCAAGTTACTAAAAGCCTGGACCCGACCAGATAATAGTTTAACTCTTCAAAATATAGAAGAACCCGGACTCAACTGGACCAAGGTTTAACTTTTCTCCCCAGTACAGTTTGCCTCTACCCCAACAAGTTGTTGTAAAGCCTGGATCCGACCAGATAGCAATTACCATCAAAGATTCATTGTGAAACCTGGAAACTAACCAGATAACAACTAAATCCCTAAACAGTTTATTGTGAAACCTGGACCCGACCAGATAGCAATTGACCTCATCAACCTCAGAAATCTGCAAAGCATGGACCCGACCAGATGACAGTTTTTCAAACAGTTTATTATGAAACCTAGATCCCGACCAGATAACAATTAACTATGCTCCCCAGAGAGACACTATGAAGCCTGGACTCAACCAGATAATAGTACAACTTTCCAAAAACTATGAAACCTGGACCCGACCAGATAGTAGTTACCACTTCAAGTTACTACGAAGCCTGGATCCGACCAGATAAAAGTTAACTTTCGTATCCTCAGCAAGTTGTTGTGAAGCCTGGATCCGACCAGATAACTATTTAATTTCAAGAAATTTTCTGTAAAGCCTGGAATCCGACCAAATAACAGTTAATTCGTCTCTTGCCCCAATAAGTTGTCGTGAAGACTGGATCCGACCAGATAGCAGTTAACTACTTCATCCTCGGCAAATTGTGAAGCCTGTATCCGACCAGATAACAACTGACATTCAAGAAATATTCCCCAACGAAAGCATCCTTTCAACAAAGTTTTAAGATATGCATATTCTTCATCCCCAACGGCAATCAGGGATTCAACCCCCCAGAATTTCCACAGCAGCGGTCAGGGATTTATTTTCTTAGACAGAAACATACATCTCACATCTATACATCATAGCATGTATGTACCATATGCATTTAACATAATACCACATCTGGTGAACATCATGCATGCATATGCATTTTACTAACTCTTTTTCTCACAGGTAAAACATTAAGTTTTAGTATAAATCAACAAGAGATTTGTGCTGATACTTCTTCCAGTGTTTACCAACATTCCTCCAAATGGCATCTATGAGCCCATTCACCATCTATATTCGAGTGCAAATTTCTGGGCACTCTAGTGTTCAATCATCTTTCACCTTCAAGTCACAAATGGAGGACTCGCCAATCTAACTCTTCAGGTTTAAGAAGATTGAACAGTGGCAGCTGTTGTACCCCAAAATGTGCCCTCTCATTTCTCAAGGATTCTCTCACAATATCTTCTATGACGCCAAGTTTGCAGCACTGATACATCAATTTAGGCTTGGATTTGACACAAGGGAAAATGGTCAATTGCATACTGGAAAGTCAAACTTTGACTTTTTGGTTAACATTACATTCCAAAGATCAAATTTCATCAAGACATTCAAGAATATCAAGCTTGATCATCAAGAAGTCTAGAAAGTCAAAAGTCAACTTGAAAAGTCAAGATTTCCAAGACTTAGAAATTTTCTAAGTGTTTTTATACATGATAATTTCATCACTTCATGTAATTTTTTCATCATGATGCAGGATGATTCAAAAGAAACTTTCAACATGAAAGTTGTAGATCTCCATGATATCTACAACATTACTTTACGTAACTTCTCATAAATATGTTTGGATCTCAAGTTATAAATTCATGACGTCATGGCATTTTTGAATAAAACACTTAGAGAAGTTTTCAGCAGTTTTGGTCAGGTTTTTATCCCAACTTCCTAGCCAATTTTCATCAAGTTCCAGTTTGATTTAACAAAAGTGGTCAACATGAAAGTTATAGAGGATGTTTCAAGCTTTCCAAAACATCCAAGAGCGTGAGTTTATCATATTTGAGCTACGAGATTCAAGAGCATGAAGTTGAGTATCCATTATTGAGTTGCAAGTCATTTTAGTGAAGAACACATAGCAAAACTCTTATGATTTGCTGCATAATCTTATGTTGCAGGCTTCCTTGCTTGCAAATCTCATAATAATTTAATGCTTACACCCACTCTTGAGCTATTACACAAGTGTTTAAACCATTGTCCAAAAGATCTTTCCATTTATGGCATAAAGGCACCATTGCTATTCTTGAAAAGTAAGCTTTTTGTACAAAGTTTGTCTTGAGCCCATACCTTGCTAGTTGCTGATTATACTCCACCATAAATCATGGGAAGTAGCTCTTCAATACCAGCAACTTTGGTACTTTATCTTAGGACTATGGAGTACTTGACTTAGTTTGATCTTTGTAATCCAACCAAACCATAACATGCTATTTTGAAAATCTAATCAGCTCATATGCACAAACCCCTTGCCTATAAATAGAAGAAGCATTTGCAAGAGAATGAGGATAGAAAAATAGAGAGAAAAGCCAGAAGTTTTGTTGTAAGCTAGTCATCAAGAGCCCATACTCTTCAAAAATCCATAACTGTCTAAAAAAGCTTCCACTCTTGAGTTTTAAAGTCTAAATATTTGGAACTGTCACACCTTACAAGCTTTATCCAAACATCCAAGCACCTCACATACATCACCTAGAAATTGTTCAAACTCAAGAACAAGCTTCTACAACATCTCCGTTTTCTTTTCCAAGTTCAAGAATAGTCAAGCCAACAACTCAAGCTAAGAGTATAAGATCCAACTCCAAGGTAAGTTTCTTGACTTTAGTTCTTCATTTCAAAACAAACACCCACACTTTCAAAATATCTTTCAAACTTGAAAATATTTCCAAAAGATCAAACACTTTGTATACATTCTTATGAACGAGAATCATTACAAAGTTTGCCTAGACAAATGCCTCTTTACAAAATACTTTCAAAAACCACACAAAGCACATTTTCAAACAAAAGCAAGTGATCTAGCAAGTAACTAAGAGCCGATGGAAAACCATGGATGAAAAGGGTGCTAATACCTTCCCTTTTTATAATCTACCCCCCCGAACTCAAGCAATAATTTCAAAGGTCTTTCCTGTGCTTTTTCACCTTTCCTTTTGGATAAAATAAAAGTCGGTGGCAACTCTTGCTAATCGCAACATTTACGATCAAATGCAAAACATCCCAAGTCAGTTCTCTCACCGTATCACAGCATCCAAAATAAATTTCGACTTTACATGCCACATTTCATATTAGTATTAAATTCACATTTAGTTTCTCAATTTAGTTAGTAATCATTTTAGTTTTTGCACCAAAAATCGTTTCAACCACCTTAGCACATCATTTAAGTATATAATGTCGCTTTTGCATCAAAGTCGTCTTAAACATATTTATGTCTGCATTTTTTTTCTTCATAATTGGTACATTTTTATTTTTTTAATTCTTATTTTCCACTATTTGATTAATCATACAATAGAATAAAGCAAGATGAGAATTTGGGTAATTTTGACAAGTGTCACATTTTAAGAGTCCATACTATTTCTAAAATGCTATTTTAAGAAATATTTTATTAATTAACAATACTTATAACATTTAATTTTTTATTATTTTTTTAAATTTACTAATTAATGATAAAGAATCAAAATTATTATTGAAAGATTCTTTAACTTCCTATCTTATATTGGACTATGTGAAATCACTTGGGAAATTACTACTGCAAGCTTTGAAAACTACTAAATAGTATTGAACAAATACTCTGCTCTTAAACTCAAGAGACCTTTGAGAGTTGTAAAATCATTTTAAACTATTGGAAAAGAAAAACTCAATGCATGCGAGACTTTAAAATCTCTCTCTCTCTCTCTCTCTCTCTCAAATAAACAAACAAATCTGGATCTCTCCTTCTGCCTCCATCGTCCACTAACGAATCCCACGACGCCTCAGTTGGAATCCACTCGCGAAGTAGAACAACCCGCACACTCTGTTCCGTGTCAACACGTTCGCGCTGTTAGTGCGTAAGACACTTTTAATGAGGAGAGAAATCGAGAATAATAAAGGAAATAAGGATTTGTATGATTGAATTATACAAATAATGATACACACTATGACCATTTATATACAACCCTAATTGGGTTTGGGCTAACATAACTTGGATTATATTTAAATATTAAATATAATCAAATCTAATCTAATCTAATTTAATATTTCAACACACCCCCATAATCTAAGTTGTCGAACATCCTCAAAAATAGTCAATCTGAACTATTCCTAATTTCTTTCTCAAATTCAGGAATTTGTCGATCTTCAATCCTTTGGTGAAAATGTCGGCCAACTGTATTTCACTTGAGAAATGCCTAACTTAAAGTTCACCTTGATTTACTTTTTCCCTCAAGAAGTGAAACCTTGCTTCAATATATCTGATCCAAATTTCTTGACATGCAACACATGATCCTGCTATATATTCAGCTTCACACAATGACAATGCCACCACAAGTTGCTTCTTCGAACACCATGATATTGGGGGCACCAAATACTTGAAAGAAATATCCAGTTGTGCTTCTTAGATCTTCCTTATCTCCATACCAATCAGCATCTGGAAAAAATTAACTATTGCTTCTTTGCCTTCAGAATCTCGTCAAAATAGTATTCCACAATTTATTGAACCCTTCAAATATCTCAAGATTCTTCTTGTAGCCTTCATATGTGACAATATTGGTTCACCCATATATCTGCTTACTAATCCGACTGCGAAACCTATATTAGGTCGACTGTTGCACACATACCTCAGAGATCCCACAATTTGCTTGAACAAAGTTGCATTGACTTTGTCTTCCTCTCCATTCTTCTCCAACTTCACATTTGGTTCGACAGGTGAGGATGCAGGATTCAAATCATCCATTCTGAATCTCTTGAGTATCTCTTTGACATACTTTCTTTGATGTAGCACCATACCTTGCTTTGACATTTGAAATTCCATGCCTAGAAAATAAGACAATTTTCCTAGATCCGACATTTCAAATTCCTTCTCATCAGCTCTTTGAACTTCGACAAGTTCTTCACACTATTTCTAGTTACTAGCAAGTCATCAACATACAAGAAGATGGTTGTTATATCTTGTGCTACAACCTGAACATAGACACCATACTCTGATTTTCATTTGACAAATCCCAATTCGACTAAGTATGAGTCGATCTTCTTGTTCCATGCCTTAGAGGCCTGTTTGAGGCCATAGAGCGCTTTGTGAAATCTATATACTTTACTCGTTTCCTTCTGAATCACAAACCCATGAGGTTGTGTGACATGAACTTCTTCGTCTAAAGGACCATTCATAAATGCTGATTTCACATCTAGATGGAATGTCGACCAACCTTGGTTGCATGCCAATGCTACCACTAGTTGAACAGTCTCTAATCTTGCTACTGGAGCAAATACTTCAGAGTAGTCGAGTCCTGCTATTTGAAGAAAACCTCGAGCTACTAATCTTACTTTATGTCTTGCTATTGACTCATCTGCATTGTGTTTCAACTTGAATGCCCACTTTACTTCGATAGCTTTTGTATATGCTAGAAATTCGACTAACTCCCATGTGTTGTTTCTTTCGATTGCATGTAACTCTTCGACCATAGCTAACTTCCACTTGTTAATCTTCAAAGCTTCGCTATAGTTGATTGGTTCAGCACTTACAAGTAAAGCATAATGAACTAATTCTCCGTCTGGTGTGATTTCATCATCACCCACCACTTCATAATCATGAAGTATTGTTGGAAGAACTCTATTTCTTTGAGGTCTTTGGCTTGTTTCAACCATAGCCTCTTCGACTTCGACTGTGTCAGAAGTGTCAGCAACTGCTTCTTCTTCGACTTCAACTGGATTCTCAACAATTTCTTCAACCTCTACTTCATCAGTTTGTTCGTCGAAATCAAAGTTCATTAATGGCTTGTTAATTGAATTGCTAGAATTCCAATCGCATGCAGAATATTCATTAATCACAACATCTCGACTCAACACAATCTTCTCATTAAATGGATTGAATAGTTTGTATGCACCAGTTTTATGATATCCTACCAGAATCATAGGTTCACTCTTGTCACCAAGCTTCCTTCTCCTTGCATCAGGAACATGCTTGTAACACATAGAGCCAAACACCTTCAAATGACTTACTGATGGTCGTTTGCCACTCCACACTTCTTCAAGAATCTTGTTCTTCCATATCTTAGTAGAACACCTATTCAAAAATATAAACTGCAGTCAAAACAACTTCTCTCCATAAAGACTTTGGAAAATTCTTTTGCTTCAGCATGCATCTCGCCATATCTAATATGATTATGTTTCTTCTTTCAGCAATTTCATTATGTTGAGGTGTATAAGGAGCAGTTACCTCATGATCAACACCATATTCTGCACAAAAATCTTCAAACATCTTGGATGTGTATTCTCCACCTCCATCTGTTTGCAGAACTTTGATCTTCTTCTTACTCTGGTTTTCGACAGGTATCTTGAATCTCTTAAAGATTTTGAATACTTTATCCTTTCATTTGATCACATAGAACCATAACTTTCGACTAAACTCATCGACAAACGAAACAAAATATTTGTTTCCACCAATTGTATGTTCTTCGAATGGACCACATACATCTGAATGCACCACTTCAAGAATGCAGGATGATCTCATTGACATAGTCGAAATGAAAGAACTTATGAATTGCTTTCCCACTAAACAAACTTCACAAAAAATTTCAGGAATCTCAAGGCTTGGAATACCAGTAACTATATCTTGAGTAATCAACTGATTAAGTGATCGAAAATTCAAATATCCAAACCTCAAATGCCATAACCAATTATCCTTATGGTCGACAACAGTTTTAAAACATTGAACTTTTGTCGAACTGATCATAGTCTTAAATGTCCTATTCTTCGACAATGGAGATTTTAAGACTAAATTGTTCTTAGTGTTGAACAATTTGAAAACTCCATCTTTCATGACAACTGAGAAACCTTTTTCGACTAGTTGTTAAACACTTAGCAAGTTGCATTTCATTCCAGGTACATAGAGCATTTTGATCATAGCTTTCGCTCTATTACTCATTTGAAAGACTATGTTGCCAGTACTTTCTGCTTGCAACGAACTATTATCAGCAAGTTTTACCTTGCTCTTCTTCGACTCGTCAAAATCTGCCAATCACTCCTTTCGACCAGTCATGTGGTTCGAGCAACCTGAGTCGAGAAACCAGATCTTGGATTCGACATGATTATCTGTAACTGCAGCCATAATCACCATACCACCTTCAGAATCATCTGAATCTTGGCTTGCAAGGTTCGCTCCTTTGTCCTTGCCTGTCGATCCCTTGTCTTTTGTGTACCAATAATTCTTGGCCAAGTGTCCCCACTTTTCACAGTTATAACACTACATACCTTTCTTATCTTCTTTGTCCTTTCGATAGTTTCCTCCTCCCCTTTTCGAGGATTCAGAAGATCTATCTTCGATCTTATTCTTATGGAGATTCGACCAAGACTTCTTGCCATGAGTCTTGTCGAACTTGCCTTTGAATTTGTTGGAATCACCACCCTTTTTCCATGACTGAGCTTGCAGTTCCTGTATCGAGTCCTGAACTCCTTTCCTTTCGATAATCCTCATCTCATGCGCCTCCAACGAGCCAACCAAATCTTCCACTTTAGTGGTTTCAAGATTGTTGGATTCTTGAATAGCTACGATAACATGATCAAAGTGAGAGGTCAACGTTCTCATTACCTTCTCAACTATCATCTTATAAGTAATGGTTTCACCATAACCCTTCATGAGATGAACGAGTTTCTGAACCTTCGACACATATTCTGCAACTTTTTCATCTTCTCCCATCGATAATAACTCATATTGTCGACGCAAGGTTTGTAATTTGACAACCTTGACTTTCTCACCTCCTTCGTAATGCTTCACCAGAATATCTCATGCCTCCTTCACCGTTTCGACATGAGAGATTTTGTCAAAATTAGCAGTATCGACCGTCGTCTGAATGCAATAAGCAGCCTTGCAATCTTTCTTCTTGACTTTGTTGTGGGCTTTTTCTGTTCGTCGGTTGCATTTGCATCCAACCTAGGAACATCGTCGGTAACCACTTCTGGAGTTTCATGAAAGCCAAACAAGGATTGCATATATTTTTTTCCATCGAATCCAATTCTTAATGTCAAGCATTGGAAGAGAATTTGGAATGCCCTTATCATTAGTCATTTTCGTAGCAGTTGATTCACTTATCCTAGAAACACGGTATGTGATGTAAAATTCTTGAAAACTCGATCAAGAATAATAACCGGAAGCTCTGGAGACCAATTTATTAGTGCGTGAAACACTTTTAATGAGGAAAGAAAAAGAGAATAATAAAAGAAATAAAGTTTTGTATTATTGAATTATATAAATAATGACACACATTATAACTATTTATATACGACCCTAATTGAGTTTAGTCTAATATAATTAAATCTAATTTAATAGGCTTAAATGCAGTTTTGACCCCCCTAGTTTAAGGTTTTTGGAGTTTCGATCCCCCTAGTTTAAAAGCCAGGTTTCTAGTCCCCATAGTTTTCAAATTTGGGATTTTTGAAGCCCCCTCCATCTGGCTGCCCAAAAAGTTTTCAAATTTGGGATTTTTGAAGCCCCCTCCATGTGACATGGCACAGGGAGAGTAATGTCACGTATTATTTTCTTATTTCTTATTTAGAATAATATTTTTTAAACATTTAAATAAGTGATATTAATTTCCAAATGAATTTTTAATTTCATAATTCATATTTTCTGAAAATCCCAAATTGCTTAACCTAATTTCCTCTTCCATCCGCCCGTACGAGATTTCAAAAATCCCAAATTTGCAAACTTTTTGGGCAGCCAGATGGAGGGGGCTTCAAAAATCCCAAATTTGAAAACTATGGGGACTAGAAACCTGGCTTTTATACTAGGGGATCGAAACTCCAAAAACCTTAAACTAGGGGGGTCAAAACTGCATTTAAGCCAAATTTAATATTTCAACACACGAAACCACCAACTACACGAAACCACCACCAATTGCACTAGTACAACAACCACGACCCTACTTCATGCCGTCAGAAAATTCAGCTATGAGCCAATTCAAATCCGATCGAAACACCGTTAATCACTTCCATCACGTCTAAGACCTGCTCCTCCATCGGCATCTCACCAACACAGCCGACAACGACGATGCCCACTAAACAAAAGTGAAGCCCCCTCACGCACTGCCGGCCCTTTTCAACTGTCTTTTCCAACGCGAGTTTGTCGCTACCGTAAGTCTTCACTCTTGATTTCACTACCTTTTGTATTGATGCGTTGTGGGGGATTTTTAATAGAAGAGTTAGATCTTAGAAAAAGTTGTTATCCTTATTGTGGCTCTGTAAAAAATGAAGAATGAAAATAGATAGAGAATAATGAGAGAAGATGATAGAAGGATGCAGATTCAGTTTACTCTCTTTCTATCAACTCGCATAATATAAATGGATTAAAATGCCCAAATACTGGATTAATAGTGATATTTCTAAAAATGAAAGATAACTGCAAAAAGATGAATATCCTAATGCCCAGAGGCAACAACTTCCCTGTCAACTGCATTTTAAAGGAATATTTCTTCATTAATCATCGTCAAATTTTGTAGTAGTGAAGTGAATGTAGATTTGTCATGCTTTTTCGGTAGACTAAAACATCATCCATCATATTATTATATGGTAGTTTTTTGTGCAATACAGTTTTCTGCTTCTAGAATGCAGTGTCATCAACATTGGGCCATTAATAAGAAGGTAATGAGACACTAATAATTTTAGGCACTGTTGAAGTTGATTTTGTTGAAGTTATGTTCTTATCAAGATTTTGGTTGGTCTGGTGCAGGTGAATGATTTGGAGAAAAGTCTTAAAGCAAACGCGGCCCGTTCTGTCAGCAGACAAACACCATGATCATTTGGGATCAGTCAAAGTTTATTGTCTTTGGGCGGTCGTGGCAGTATTAATTGCGTTGGAGTTATCTGTTTAATCCCTTCTGCATGACAATGATTTTAGCTACATCAGTTTAATCTTTTAGGGAGTATTCAGTTTTTTTCTATTCGTGCTTCAGGTGCTATGAGAAGAATTGTATGTTCTGCTTTTGCTCCAACAACATTTTGGTTCTGCCTTGACCTGCTTCGGTTTCTGGTTTGGTGCTGGTAGTCTTTAGTTGATGTTAGAGTTCTGCTTAGTTTGTGAAATTTGATATAGTTCTGGTTTTATTCTGTTTTCGGGTGGTTATTAGTACTATATTTTGTACTGGTTGTGGTTCTGAATTTGTATTGATTCTGCTATATTTTGATGAATCTAACTTTTAGTTTAGTTTATATAAATTTTCAATTGGAGTATAATATTTTAAAGATATAGTTTGAGTTTACTCACTTTAGAAAAGTAAAGTTTGTATCAAATAAACTTGCATTTTTGTTTTAGCATATTATGAATTCAATAAACATGTTTTGTTTGTTTTCTAATACTTCTTTTGGTTTTGAATTCTGATATGTAAAAGGGTATGTCTAAAACGGTATTCTAATGCTCGCGGGCGAGAGGACAAAATAGAGCCATTACTATGATCTTCGTCAACAGGAGCCCTTGGTAGTTCGAACGACGATGATTCATCTGAGATAATTTCTATTTGCTTCAACTATAAAAATTTCTTAATTATTATGTTTGGGGGCAGACTATAAAGTTACAAGCCACAAAATTTTAATCAGTTAGTCATGTTAAGAGTTTAGTTTTACAAATAGATTTTTTTTAGTAAATCTCCATATAGATTATCAAGAACATGGAAAATTGGCAGTTGCTTACATGAGGAAGCATGCATTTGATTTCCTTCCATGTTGTCTGTCTGAAAATTTAATTAAAGGTGATTCCGACAAATCAATTGTTTGAAAATTACTACACAGTAAAATCCACAGCAATATAGGGAGCACAACTAGAGCTTTGTGCCTTCACTCCCTTCTGAAGTGTTTTGTATTTTGGTGCTATATGTAAAATAGCTTTGATTAGTGAAAAGCCTTTGTCCGCGGGAAAAATTATATAAAAGCTAGATTCATCAAAAAGATGTATAAGGTCTTATGGTGTAAATTGTTGCAACCGATTTTAAATTCAGAGTCGTCATTTTTAATTTTTATCCTAAAGGAAGAGAGTATAAAAGAATAACTTTGAAGTTTAGAGATTTTAGATTTGGATTCAGTTCTAGATGAGGGGAAGGTCTTAGGCACCCCTCATCTATCTTGTTGTTTACCGTGATTTTTGGTAAACAACCGTTGATCCTCCAAAAGGAAAGTTCTTTTGGTTACTCGCGGGATCGATCAGATTGATCTCAGAGGTAACTTTGCAAAATAAGATTAAAGTAATGTAAAAGACTTTCGTTAATGAAAAGAGGTGTTTCCAACGTACATTTCTCAATTTATCCTTTCTCACACAGCGGGTACTTGGACAATATTTGAGTAACTAGCACAATAGGTTGAACACGCTTAAAAAACTACACAGATTTCTTAATTTATACTAAAAACTATGTAACCGTCGAGGGGTGGTTCTGCGCTAAGATGAAGACAAGTGTCCTCTGCATGTCCCTCGACCTCTAGCTTCCAGACACGTTGCTTCTCTTTAGTCGTTGACGAAACTGTCTTTCCCTCCAATAATTCAAATTCAAATGTCCCTCGCATTTTGTGTCGAAGTGAGGATATTCTCTCTTAGTCGAAGGTCATAAGACATTCTCAGTCGAAATCTTGAAAGTGAGCCTTGGTCGAAGACTCAAATATAACTTAGACCTTTTTTCTAAGTTATTTCACACGTCGAAACATTCTTCAGCTTGACTTGATTTATTCCAGTTTTTTTATCTAAAAGACCAAAGTGAGTGTCGAATTCAGGAGCCAACAAATTGCCCCCCAAGAATGTCTATTTCGACGCCCAAAGAAATAGCCATTCTTTGATCTTTCCGTTTGACACCTGTCTTTCTTGTTGTCCACAAAGGCTTGACGTGCGCTTTTCGTCTTCCAATAGCTGCTGCTTTCGAAAAAACCATCATTACTCTTTCTCCAAGATGTCTTTTCTAACTGCCGTTACCACACTGCCATGATGACCATATTCCTAGAACCTAGGCAAGCATGTCAAAACGTTTCCCATCATCTGCACGGTAACCGCTTCATGCTTCGTCATGTCCCCCACTATCTTCACAAAATTAAATGGTCTTGACGAGACATATCCCTTTCTGAAGACTATAAATACTCTTGAGCCTTTTCATTTGGAACTTTCACAACTCTAAGCATTTCCAAGTCTTCTGCTTTTAAACACCTTGCATTGTCAACTTCGTTTCTTCCAAATCTGCAACAATGGCTTTCCTTTCCAATGCACCAAACAATCCCCAACCTAAAAATGCTGACGATATCCAAAGCCAACCAGAGATCTTTTCTACTAACCCTTCTCCTTCCTCGACTGATGGGCTTCAGTTCGTTTCTGAACCCATGATGAAGGAGAGGCGAGAAGCATATGATTCCCAGCTCCTCATTCCCATTAGGTACTCTGAAGACATATACGCTATGTCTGGTCCTCTGTCCACATGCGTCGAGAATCCCATGAGGAACCGTGCCTTCTTCCCTACTCATCCAAGACTCAAACATATACACTGTGCGAAGAAGCCTATGGATGATCCTGAAGTCGCCACTCCGGCCAACCAGCAACATGTTCAGACTACGGAGGACATTAATATTCAATTTATGAACAAAGGGACCAGGATCTTTCGATCATGCCCTAATCTCTCCTTAGAGTATTCAGATTGGTTGAATAAGGTGGAGAAGGCACAAACCTCCGCCTGGAAGAAAATGGGAATTTACGATTTGGTGATGCTGTCGAAGACAAGATTGTCTTATTGTCCTCTCATGTTGGTATCTTCGCTATATTTCTGGGATAGCGCACATTTTACCTTTCATCTTCCCTATGGGATGGTGACCCCCACCCTCTTCGACATAGCAGCAATTACCGGTCTTCGAGCGATTGGCGATTATTTCGATCCTGAGGATTTATCTGAAGATGTTATTGGGTTTGCAGCTACAAAACCCACCTACACCACTTTTATCAACCACTTCCATGATAAAGCTTCAAGTACTGTGTCAGAGGTGGAACATATAGTTTTTCTGGCTATGTGGTTATCCTGTTTCATTTTCTGCACCAAGTCACTTCAGGTGACTAAGAAAATGCTCACGCTCGCGACGCAGCTTCATCATGGCTATCCCCTCTGTCTGGCCGAATTGATTTTGGCCAATCTATATGAGTCCATCAGCAATAGTGTGACTCAACTCAAGGTTATAGGGGATAGGGAAAGCCTGTTGCTCTCTGGCCCTTTCTGGCTTCTCCAACTTTGGCTTAACGCCACCTTTGAATCTTTTCTTCCTCAGAAGAATAAGATCAATGAAGCGGCCCCAGAAATCCTGAACAGGAGGGTCGAAGGTACCAGGCTTGCACTGCTGACTCCTACTGATGAAGGCCAACAGTTTCAGAAGGCTTTCACAAGTTTCATGATGATGTTTGTGGAGCGTAAACGTTTTGTTTCGACCATGGCTCCTTTTACCAATCGAAAAGTTGGCCCAGAATGGTTTACCAGACCATTTCCTTCGACTGAGGAGGAAGACTTGAATTATGAATATGTGGGCATGTGGGAATCGTTTCTTCGACCTAGAATTATGCGATTGATATTCAAGAGCTCCAAAAATCAATTAAGCTTGATCGCTTATCAACAAATCTTGTCTCTCGACAATTTGGCATTATCCAGTCACTTCCCTCACTCATTTATCCTCGAGAGAAACTGCTGTTATTTTACAACGCAGACTACTCAGAAGATGCTGCTACCAAGCATATTGGTAGGTACGTTGGTCGAACCGTACTAACTATGTTCGACTTTAATCTCAATTTTTTGAGTTCTGGTAATTTTGAGGGGTGGTGGAGACAGTATTATGATGAAGAGTTCTTCGATGAGAAGGACTTTGCCCACCACCTTCGTGAGGCATTTAAGTTGGTCCTTGACAGGGTCAAGAAAGGTATTGCTTCTTTTCTTTCTCTTTGCTTCAGATTTATCATTCGACGCTCGATTAACCTTAGTTAGTTTTTTGTTTTGTTTTTGTGTAGCTGTCAAGAGAACCACTTCGAAGAAGGCTGCTGAAAGCACAAAAGGGGGAGATCCTTCTGTCAACCCTTCTCCCAAGGTATTTACTTTCTTCCATGCCCTTATTTTCCACGATCGTCTGACATGGGTACTGATTTCTTTGACTTGTCTTTCTGGGTATTCAGAAAACTACCCCCAAAAAACGGAAGGTCCAGGAGATCGAAATCTCTAGTGACGAAGAAGAGGAATCTCCTCCTGTTCCTCTGAAGAGACAAAGGTTAAAGAAACCAGTTCCTTCCGTTGAGCCTCGTCCCAAAATTAGAATTAAGACTACAGCTACGAGGCCTCCTCCTGTAATTATCAAAGAGCCCACTGAACAGGAATTAGCTGCCATGCTAAACAATCCTAGCGAGAGCGATAATTCCAGTCCCGGTGCTGAAATCCCAATTCAGGTATTTGCTTCGACAGACCATTACTTACTTCTTGAACTACCCTTTTTCTTTATGAGAATTTTGAAAGAAACAAACTTCTTTTAATCTCCAGGACACTGCTGGTACCTCCAACCAAGTCCCTACTCCTGTCGAAGGCTCTGCCACTCTATTAAATAGTAAGGGAGAGCCTACTTATAGGCCTTCTTCAGCGAAAGGCTCTTTCATGAGTTCAGCTGATGAAGTGAAACAAACTTCCGAACTTTAAAATGAAACCATAGAAGAAGTCAACGAAGAAGGCCCTATAGGAAATCATGAACAAAATAGGGCTCCGTTGGTTGACGTATAAGAAACTGAAGAGGAAAGGACCTCTAATGCTGAGACTGTGATAGAGAGGGAAAGTGTACTGGAGGTGGGGAGTTAAGATGAAAGGATTCCAGAAGCTGATGGTAAAGAAGGCTCTGCTGAAGGGACCCAAAATCCTACAAACACTGAAGCAATTCCAAAACAGGTGGCCAACGTGGTTGCTGCTGTCAACGAAAGTGTCCCTTCGATAGGGTCTAGAACTAAGGAGGATTTGGCCTTGCTGAAACAGCAAAAAATTTTAGGCTATTTGACTGCAATTCTAGAAGGTCGAGAGAGTTCCTCTAACCATAGTGTCTCAACTGCGTCTGGAAAGTCTACTTCGACCTCTCTTCTTGATGAGGCCCTTCAGAAAGTTAAGGCACAAATCTTCAAAAGAGATTTAATGTTAACCTTGGAGGGGGAACCCACGGTTCCTTCTTTTCTGAAGACTACTCTGAGGGTTGTCGATCTCCTCATTGCTTCTCCGGACGTGGCCAGCGTTATCTTGGATTTAATCTCCATTATTGACCAAGTATCAGCGGACTATAACCGTCAAAGGACTCTTAATCGCGAGATTAAAGAAACCAATGGTCATGTGGCTGCTGCCTGGAATGCTGCTACCGAATCAGCTTCTAAGGTAAAATGGTTGTCGAAGGCCCAAGAGGCTAGACAAAAAGAGGTGGAAGAGATAGATCGAGACACTGCTCAAATGAGGGTGCAGATTGCAGAGTTGGAAGCTAAGATTGCTGCCAATGATAAAAAGAAGGAGGAGCTCCTCGCTGTTAACATTGAGTCAGAGAGCCAAGAGGAACTGGCTGAAGGGTTAAGACACGCTGATCGGGCCCAATCACTCGATGCTAAGCTTGAAACCCTTCATCAATCGAAGGCTTTATGTGATCGACGCCTGGAATTACAAAGAATTAAGTATCTTCAGATCAAGGCTAATCTCCCTTTTTGAATCCCGTTTCTTTCATCTACGTAATCACTCGTTGTAATGACTTCAAAGCCATTTTGGCTATTTTAATGAAAATTTAAGTTTCCATTTTGGCATTCTCTATTCGACGGTGACTATATATTACTTATTTTTACCTCTTGAAGCATAGGTCTATAAGCTTTCAAGTATTTACCGTTCACCCTCAAAAGTCTTTGATCTTCATTTAACTCTTCAATCTCATAGGCTCCACCAGAGAAAGCCTGGATAATCCTGAAAGGTCCTTCCCACTTAGGAGACCATTTTCCCAAATTTCTATCTTTTCGATCCATCGGAAGAATTACTTTCCATACTAGATCCTCAGGCAGAAATGTCTTAGGTTTTACTCTGCGATTATAGGATTTCTCAACCCGTTTCTTCTGCAATCTCAAAAGATCCAGAGCTTTCAACCTTTCTTCGTCTAGGTCAACTAGTTCGTCTAACATCATATTCCAATAGACCTCAGAAGGGATATCATGATGTATCTGAATCCTCGTCGCCTATAGGTGGATTTCCACTGGCAACACTTCATCATGACCATATGTTAGGCGAACGGGTGTTGTTCCCGTGGCCTCTTTCGGACAAGTTCGACATGCCCATAGAACTTGATATAGCGTCTTGTGCCAGTTTCTAGGTTTCTTTCCCACGTGTTTCTTTATTAAGATGATCACTACTTTATTCACTGCTTCGACTTGGCCATTAGCTTGTGCATAATAAGGTGTAGATGTTAATAATTTAAACCCCATTTCCGCAGTAAAGTCTTGCATCTTTCAACCAGTAAAGGCTGATCCTTGGTCTGTAGTTATTGTTTCGGGAATTCCAAATCTATATATGATGTACTTTTGAATGAATTCAATGACATTCTCTTGGTCTACATTAACTAAAGGGATTGCTTCAATCCACTTAGTAAAATAATCAATGCCCACCAATATATATTTCTGGCTTTTAGAAGATGCTGGTCGGATTTATCCAATAAGATCTAAAGCCCATCCTCTAAAAGGCCAAGGTTTCACAATCGAGTGAAGTTCACTTGCCGGCACATGCTGAATACCTGTATGTACTTGACATTCTTGGCATCCTTTTGCAAACTCAACACAATCTTTTAACATAGTAGGCCAATATAATCCTTGTCGAAACAATAACCATTTCATCTTTTGGCCTACTTGGTATGCTCCACACGCCCCCGCGTGTGTGGTGGAAAGAGCTATATATGCTTCTGTTTCATTTAGGCATTTCAGAAGCACACCTTCAGGTGTTTTCTTGAATAATTCATTTCCCATCAGCACATAACTCAGTGCTCTATATTTTATTTTTCGTTATGTCGAAGCCGTTGGATTTTGTAAATAATCCACTACAGGCTTTCTCCAATCTTGTTCTGTTAGATTGTCTATGAATGAAATTTCAAAATTTTCTTGATCAGTGCATCCCAATGTTGTGGTCCTTAAATCCATTGGAGACAGCTTAGTGGATGTTACTCTCCCTCTAACTTTGATCGCTTGTTGTAGTTTGTCTTTCGAAACTTCATACCCGGAAGCAATCTGCGCTAAGTCATTAGCTACTTGATTCTCCAATCTGGGTATATGTCGAATGTTAACTACCTCAAAGTTTTTTAACAACCGTCTGGCTATTACGAAATACATGATAAGATTTTCTTTTATGCATTTGTATTCTTTCGTAATTTGTTTTAGGACTAACTCTGAGTCTCCCATTATTTCGACCTGAGTTGCCCCCAATTCCAACAAGATTTCAAGGCCTACGATTAACGCTTCATATTCAGCCTCATTATTAGAGCAATCCCCTTCTATCTTGTACTTAAATGTTGTTGGAATTTTGCTTGGAGAAATAATGAGGACTCCGACTCCAGTTCCATCTTTATAACTAGAACCATTAAAATACAGCTTCCAAGGTTCGATCTCCAAATAATTCAGTGATGCCTCTTGTATAGAGTGGTCGACTATAAAGTCTGCTACCACTTGACCTTTCATAGCCTTGAGAGGCATAAAGGTTAATGAATACTCATTTAATGCAAGTTCCCATTTGCCAATTCTACTGTGCAAGATGGGTTTCGACAATATATATTTGAAAACATCAAAATGAGACGAAACATAAACATCAACTGGCTTTATATATTGCTTGAGTTTTGTACATGAAAAATAAAGACATAAACATAGTTTTTCAACCTCGTTATATCTAGTTTCTGCATCATTTAAAACTCTACTGAGGTAATAGATGGGTCTTTCGACACCATGCTCATCCTTTTGAGCCAGCATGCTCCCTAAAGTTTTATCAGACACAACTATGTACAATCTCATACTTCTACTTCGACAAGGAGGTATCAAAATAGGTGGCTTGATGAGGTACTCTTTGATTTTGTCGAAGGCTTCTTGATGTTCTTGTCCCCACTCAAATCCTCCTTTGTTGAGTCGAAGTAGTGGTGAAAAGGCTTGCGTTTTCCCACTGAGGTTGGATATAAATCTCCTTAAGAAATTTATCTTCCCAAGTAAGGATTGCAATTCCTTCTTATTAGTTGGTGCTTTGGCTTGCAAGATAGCTTTGGTCTTGTTTTGGTTTATCTCAATGCCCTTTTTATGGACCACAAATCCTAAGAAATCTCCTGCTTTGACACCAAAAGCGCACTTTAGAGGGTTCATCTTTAGGCCGTAGCGTCTCATCCTCTCGAAGGATTGTCGAAGATGATCCATCTGAGTCTTCCCTGAAACAGATTTGACAACAATATCATCAATATAAATCTGCATGAAAGTGTCAATAAAATCATGGAAGATCGAATTCATGGCTCTCTGATATGTTGCCCCTGCATTTTTCAGGCCAAAGGGCATCACTACCCATTCGTAAGTGCCTAAGTCCCCAGGGCAACAGAATGCCGTTTTTGACACATCCTCTTCAGCAATAAAGATTTGATTATATCCAGAGTAGCCTTCAAGCATACTTATGTACTCAAAACCAGCGGCAGAATCGACAAGCATTTCCGCCACTGGCATTGGATATTCATCTTTGGGTGTTGCAGCATTCAGATCTCTGAAATCAATGCACACCCTTAAGGTACCATTTTTCTTTATAACAGGCACGATATTTGCAATCCATTCGACATACCTGGTCGTTTAGATGAACTTGCATCTCAGCAGTCTTTCGACTTCCGTTTTGATTTTTGACAAAATCTCTGGTGCAAAATGCCTTGGAGTTTGCTTGACGGGTTTCTTTCCAGGCTTTATTGGCAGTTGCAGTTCTACCAAACTTTTGTCGAGACCAGGCATCTCATCATAATCCCATGCAAAACAATCCTTGAATTCTTTTAGCAATTGGATCATTTCGACCATGAGTCCTGGATCTATTTTTACACTGATGTACGTTGGCCTTTCTTCAGGACCTTCACCTAGGTTTACCTCTTCCAGAGGGTCTTGCGCTAACATTCTAACATTGTTCGCCAATGGGTCTCTTTCGAAACCTAGAGGTTCGTCATCATAGATGGCGTCTAACCTCTGATCTCAAAGGTCTTTCATTTCTAATTCGGGAGGCTCTTGATCAAAATCTTTCCCAGGGCCTTTTTTAGAAGGGACCTGTTCATTGGCTTCGAGGGCCATATACTTAACTTCAGCCTCCAAGGCCGCTATCAGTCTATTTTCGGCTACATATACCGAAATCTTTCGCAAAGTTTGTGACTCGGTCATCGTCACCGAACTCACTTACCCAGCCTGTTGGTCGTATATCATCAACTCCTCCATAGTCGATGTTTGATAAGTCTTCTCTATCCCACTGAAAGCCGTAGTCAGAGTGTAGGTATAGAGAGCAGAACGCATTAGGTGTTGGAGTTAGATCAAACTCAGGTGGATTACATGGCCCTATATGAGCCAAATTTCTATCGAAACTATTCTTTCTGACACTGTTGATTTCACCTAAGTAATAACTCTGATCTGCCTCAATGTTTTCCACGATACCATCGGGGCGCCATATCATGACCCTTTGGTGCATCGAGGATGGCACTGCCCCGATGCCATGTATCCACTCTCGACCCAAGAGCAGATTGTAGTTTGGTTTTGCTGAGATCACCTTGAACATGGTGGGTCGAAGGATTGATCCCACTTTGAGGTCTAGTTGTATGACACCCATTGTGGTGCCAATGCCTCCTTCATAATTGGACAAGACCATGTTATGGGGCTTGATGTCAGCATCTCCCTTTCCCAGTTTTTCCAGCATGAATTGTGGGATGATATTGATGGTCGCCCTACAATCGACCAGAATTTTATTTATAGTTATTTCTCCTATCTTTGCTCTGATGAACAGGGGTTTTAGATGATTCTTCATTGCCTCCGTTGGTGGCTCGAAGAAGGAGTTATGTTCCTCTACGCAACCATTGTTCATTACATAGTAACATACTGGCCCGTGTCTAGCCATTTCTTGCTCAACTATTAAGTCAATTTCCTCAACCTCGACCTGACTATTGTATTCTTTAGGTAACACTGATATGACATTCACCATGATGTCTAAAGTGTCATCGGAATCGGAGTTGTCCTTATCATTCGACCCACATTCTTCCGTCCATGCCATAGGATTCCTCTCTAGAGGCTTCCTTTGTTTCCTTTGCACATTGGTGCTAACCTCTGGGTGAGGCCCAACTGCCTCTTTTTCGGATTTTCGTCGTCTTTGGAATCTTCTCCATTGTGAACGGGACATAGGGTTTTTTCCTTTGTAATTGCTCGATATATGAGCCATTTTATTTGACGTAGAAGCATGGTACTCCTTTCTGTAGTCTAAAGAGGAACCTCTTGGAACATCGAACGCTTGCCATCTCTCTTCATTTGGCCTATTTCTTCCCATGGTGTTAAGCCAAGTATCTATAGGTACATTAGTTGGAGGCCGAAAAGTTGGTGGCCTTCTTACCTGACTCATGGATCCTTGTTGATGCCCCCTTCTGGGATCGAATCTGACTTCTAGACCCATTTTTTGTTGGGCATTGGTGCCCTGTTTCGCTTTCACATTTCTCATACCTTGTATGTGTTCTGCGGCTTTTTTGTCAAAAATAGAGCTGCATCTAGGGCATAACATCACTTCCGATTTTTTCTTCTGGCATCTGTGAAGAAAGTCTGCCAAATCTTTGTTCTCCTTTGGAAATGCCGTTTTATTTACTTCTTCTTGTCGAATATCTTCCTCTGAGGCCTTGGCGCCAGAGACTTCGACCATGTTGCTTTTGGCAACGAGATTCATTTTCTGCATTTTGGCCTCTAAATCCTCTGTCGAACCCTTTACAACAGCCAAGTAAGAACCTGTGGTGGTTCTTTTGTTGGAGCTCTCAGTAACTCCTTTGCTTTTGTGTGGGTCTTCAGTAACCCTTTTATTCAGTTTCAGGCCTTCAGTGGCCTTCTTGTTTGAGCCTTGGGCAACTTCCTTTTTCAGATCTAGGCCTTCAGTGGCCTTTCTTACTCCTTCGATAGTTTTCTTGGATATGTTTCTAGTAAAACTTCCAAATATGTGTTTAGTAATGAAGTCTTCAGAAACTTCCACCATGTGAATGCCGACTGGCTCAGCATAATGTGCCTCCATCTGTAGTGAGTTTGCGTCGATTTTCATCGCTGGCTTATCAGCAAATTTCAGCCTTCCTTCCTTTAGCGCTTGTTGAACAAGATCCCTGAAAAGGAAACATTATGAGGTTTTATGGCCCAAAAAATTATGGTATTTACAAAAACCTCTTTTCTTTCTCTGTTCTAAAGGAGGCAATTTTGCCCCTGGGGGCAAGATCATCTGGCCATCTTTAACTAATTGATCGAATATTTTGTCACATTTGGATATATCGAAACTATAAGTTTTCTTAGGAAATTTGTCGCTGTTTTTCTCAGACTCTACAGGATTTTTCCCATTTGATGACACTAGCAATTTACAAGAATATGGTGGTCCTTGTTTTAATTCTGCTAAATCTATTTCGCCTTCTTCGACATCTATAGGATCACTAGATATCTCTGGATCGTTATCATCCATTTCGACATAGGCTACCCTTTCTCGTCGATGAGTTTTGGTAGCTTTAGCTTTCCCAGCTTTAAGGCGTTCTACTTGTCGAACTCTGCCGGCCAGTTGGGCCATGTCTCTTAGGTATTGAGTATCTAACTTTTTCCTAATTGAATAATCCAGGCCCCCTGCTGCTATTTCGACCAATTCATGTTCTGGTACTTGGGTAAAGCATCTGACTTTAAGTAATCGAAACCTATTTAAATATTCATCGATTGGCTCAGAGAATCTTCTCTTCACACTAGCCAATTCTTTTAGACTTATTTTGGTCTGTCCCATGTAAAATTGTTCGTGGGACAATCTTTCCAATTGGTTCCAGTTGTGGATCGAATTGGCTGGGAGGGTGGTGAACCAAGTGAAAGCGTTCTTTGTTAGGGAACTTGGGAAATATTTGATCCTAAGGTTTTCGTTGTGTGCTATTTCCCCGGCCTCTATCAAATATCTAGCTACATGTTCGATAGTGGATTCTGTCGTATCCCCTGAAAATTTAGTAAACTTTGGGACCTTTCCCTTAGGTGGTAAGTCTGTTTGCAGAATATATTCTGACAATGGGGATGTGAAGTTTGGTCTGTGAAAACCAATGTTCATCCCGTTTTGAATCATAATCCTTTCGATCATGGCAGTTAGATTATTGTCTGTTCCATAATTTTGGTGTCGAACTTGCTGTATCAATTCATCAACATTTTGGTTTCTATTTGCCATAATAACTCCTTGATCGATTTCTCTAGGGATTGGTGGGGGATTTCGTGGTATTTCAACCCTCGGTTGTTCCATTTCTACTCTAGGAATCTGAGGGTTTGGATTAACGATCAAATCCTCTTCCATGATTGCCCCTTGGTTTGCTCTTATTGGTATCCTCTAGGGTTGTCGAATAGTTTGGGGTACCCCAAAGAATTTAGCCATGCGCGTCATTTGCGCTGTCATTTGTTAGTTCGATTGCGTAGCATTTTGAATGAGGGGATTTAGCACTGTACTTAGAGTTTGTGCTAACATTTGCACCATATCATCATTACTCTCGTCCATCTGTTGCCTCAAAATTACCGTCGAAACATTTGTGAGGCTTGGTATTGTATGAGATGGTCTTCCTAAGAATTTCTTTCTATCCAAATTTGCCATACTGGCTCCAGATCCCTGTAATGGCGATGATGCATTCACCAAAGGTTCTGAAAAAGTGGAAGCAACCTTCATAAGGCTAGCCATTTCAGTGGTTGGCATGCCATATGGCTGCTCTCGACCCATCCAGGTTGTCGAAAATCTTGGGGGCACGAATGGTCGAGATCCTAGATTTGCCCTTGGTGGAGGCGTTCCTAATGGACCTCTTGGACCTACATACGAAAGTAAGGGTCTAGTTTGATTTGTGGTTAGCGTCGGTATTGATCCAACAGATGTTGGGATATTTCATTCGACGGCGGTGGTAACCACTGTTCCAGTAATTGGTGGAGGTGTTTCTCCATGATTTGGCTCGTTAGCCATACTACTCTCGCTATTTTTCTTCCTAATAGTATACTCGTTGGTTACTCTACCACTTCTTAATAACATGCAACGTTATAACTGTACAGAAGAAACGCAATAACATAAACAAGATATTTAATAAAAATTAGCAACGTCCCACCGGGTGTGCCAATTTGTTTACCGTGGTTTTTGGTAAACAATCGCTGATCCTCCAAAAGGAAATTCTTTTGGTTACTCGCGGGATCGATCAGATTGATCCCAGAACATATGCTAATTTTTGTGTAAGAAAAGAAATCAGGAAGAATGCACGTTCGACCAGAGAAAAGATACTTGAGGTTTTGGAAAATAAGAAAGTAAATAGAAATGTAGAAATGCAGGTAAAGATGCAAGAAAGGTAACTTTGCAAAATAAGATTAAAGTAATGTAAAAGACTTTCGTTAATGAAAAGAGGTGTTTCCAACGTACATTTCTCAGTTTATCCTTTCTCACACAGCGGGTACTTGGACAATATTTGAGTAACTAGCACAATAGGTTGAACACACTTAAAAAACTACACGGATTTCCTAATTTATACTAAAAACTATGTAACCGTCGAGGGGTGGTTCTGCGCTAAGATGAAGACAAGTGTCCTCTGCATGTCCCTCGACCTCTAGCTTCCAGCCACGTTGCTTCTCTTTAGCCGCTGGCGAAACTGTTATTCCCTCCAATAATTCAAATTCAAATGTCCCTCGCATTTTGTGTCGAAGCGAGGATATTCTCTCTTAGTCGAAGGTCATAAGACCTTCTCAGTCGAAATCTTGAAGTGAGCCTTGATCGAAGACTCAAATATAACTTAGATCTTTTTTCTAAGTTATTTCACACGTCGAAACATTCTTCAGCTTGGCTTGATTTATTCCAGTTTTTTGGTCTAAAAGACCAAATATAGTAAGTGTCGAATTCAGGAGCCAACACTTGTTTACAAGGATACCTTGTTCACAAGGAAATATATTTTTAATTACTTATTAAAGAAGAGGGTTTGAATTATAGTTAGCGGGACTCGCCACGATTTTGATGCCAGATTTTAATTACGTGTCGCTTGTGTTGAGAATCAAGTGTGAGGAAGAAGTCCCACATTGATTATAAAAGGAAAGATTGAGCACTTATATATGAGAGAACTCACTCATCTATAACCTTAAGGTTTTAGATGGACAAGTGGTGTGTCTCTCATAAAGGTGTGTCCCAAGTAAAATGCTCTCTCCTCGAAATTGCCCCTACAACTTGTAGATACAGTAATTTAGTGAATCGCGCGGCATAAAATAAATGGGCTTAGGGGTACATAAGTAAAACAGGGGGTGATGATAGGAATAACAATAGAGGTTCAAACCCAATCTAATACAAACCTAATTCTAAACCATTAAAAAAAATTAAAAGATATAACAACACTAGTACCAGGCGGAGCCTCTTCATGGATGTTCTTTATGGCTTTCAGATTCTTCCAGCGTATTCGAACGTTACATGTGGCAATATATTAAATTAAATAGTAAAAAAAACAAAACAATAAAAACGAATATACTTATCACAGGAAACAAGAGAGCAACAATTCAGTGTCCTTATCCTCTCATATCTCACGCCATCCTTCCCCACTTTTCCTTCCGCTTTTCCAAACAAAATTCAACAAGCATCACAAAGTAAATGCAAACGGAAAAAAAAGGAGGAACTTCGCCTGGAGATCTGCAGGTATTGCGGCGGCTAGAGCGTGCAGGTTCGTCTACAGTCACAGATCGTGGCGCAGTGGATGGGGGGTGGATGGCGCGGTTGTTGAGTGGCGGAAGGGCGGATGAAGATCGGGGTCGACAGAGGGAGTGGAACAACTGAGCGGTTGAAAGTATATCGGCTTCGGTTTGCAAAAGAGGACGGCGGTTCCGGTTGACTGTGTTGCCGCAGTTGGTGATGGTGGTTGTGTGTTTGTTGGCGTCGTGGGGTTTTAATCTGGAGTGCTGAGCGAGTCAATTTCCTGTTTGTTCTTCTTTCATTTTCTTTTCCTACAAAACGAACATAAACAACAACAAAAGAAAATTGATAAGACAGATGTGAGATTTAATATGTTGAGAACGATTTTTTTTTTGTTTATATAAAAAATTAGTTCAATAAAGATGGAAAAAAAAAATCAACCAAATTAATTATGATTAATTAAGAATAATTATGAATTTTTTTTTGACATTATTTTGTGATTTTTTTTTAAATTAATCCTAAAATAAAGAAATAAGGTCTCTCACAATTCTTTTCTGTTTTTTATAAAGTTTGACTATTTCATACAAAATAATAATTTAAGATAAAATAATATTTTAAAAAGAATTAAAAAATAAAAACTAAAATAAATAAATAATAAAATATCTAATTTTTTAGATTTTTATATATGTAACTAAAATTAAAATTAAAAAGTACAAAAACAAAAGAAAAGAGAAAAAACACTAAAAATAGAAAATATGAGGATTCAACATGTGACAATATAAACCCAGAACTCCTTATACTTGCTCTTCTAATTATATTACTCTATTTATTTGAAATAAAATGATCCTGTAAAATATATAAAGAACGGACAAATTTGAGATATTACACAAACAAACAACATAGATACTTAGAAGAATTAAGGTTATCTAAACTTTAATATTTTTATTATTTGTCAAATTAATTTGTTGCTAAAAAAACATTAATTTGTAACATTCTATTGTATTCCTCTTTCAACTTATTCTATTATAAGCACTTCTCATTTATATGTTGCTCTATTTATACTTTTTAAAGTCATTGAATATTGTTACATCAAAGATGTTATATTCTAAATGAGGTTCGTTGAATTTATTAATATTAATATTTTATCTTTTAAATTCTTATCAAATTTTACTTTCTTTGACCAATTTATAATAATATAAAATTACATATATATTGATATGATATATATGAAATAAGAAGGACGTTTTATAATAAATTATAATTTTATTATAACTTTATTTATAAATTGATCTTACCTGATCAGACATGGACCGTCACGACTGACTCCGAGCAGAAGTTGAATGAGATGGGGGTACCTGCAAGGCACTTCGATGTTAAAATGAGTGACGAAATGAGCAGGTAAAAAAGCGTATGTATGGGTAAGAGATGAATACCTGACCCTCTAGAAACAAAGGGTATTTATAGGCCCCAGCGCGGGGCCAAGGTCCCCTCATTGGGCCGACTAGAACTGGCCCAATAAAGGAACTGCCAAGTTCTACGTGTGTAGTGGGGACCCGCACGTGGTTTCCTTCCTGGTGATGCTCTGCGAGAAATGAGGAGGGACGAAGACGCGGTCTTTCCGAAGTTCAGGTGATTTGGTAATGGTTAGAGTCTACCCTACGAGGAGGGTGCTCGAGCTGGGCTCGAGCTGGAGTCCCCGTGGTCGGGGACACCATGTTCGCGGGCAACGGCGGGCACGACTGCAGTCTGTGGTCGGGCGCGCTGGCGGGAATCCTCGGGCGCGCGCTCCTCGAGGAGTTGCTTGGATTGGGCCTTCGTTCTTACTTTTGGGCCAGGGCGGGCCCAGTCCAGAACAGGAGTCTCCCAAGTCGTGGCTCCTGGAGCAGGAGTTATGACTTGACCTCAGCTCGCCTTTGCCACGGGGTCTGATGCCTGGCCTAGGATATTTGCTTCCCCGTGACTGCTCGAGAAATTTCTCATGAGTTGCATTCGTGGCGTAATCCTTGTTGATGCGTGCTCGAGGGATTCCTCGCGGGCTGTGTTCGTTGGGTACACGAGGCAACCCTTGGGAACCGTGACGCCACCCTAGCGAGAGTAGGGCCATCATTGCCTAGGAGAGTAGACGTCGAGGAGGGGAAGTTTGTGGTTCCCCGGGGTGACGTTTTGTATTCCACGTCATCCCTATAAATAGGATCCTTGGGTCCCATAATTCATTTTTCCTCTTCGCGCTTCTCCTTCTTCCTCTGTCTTTGCCGCTGTTGTTTCTCTACAACTTCGCAAGATTATCGTACCTTGCTCTGTTGATTTTCTCCACCGCTGTCGTACCTTCTTCTTAACTTCCAAGTAAGCGTTTATCCCTCCTATTTTTCTTTGTTGTAGGTAATTTTTACGTTATTTGGATGTTAGAAACCCACATATGGGATTAGCGCCCGATATATTCATATTTATGTCCGGCACATTCATGTTTGTGCCCGGTGTATTCATGTTTGTGCTCGGTAAACTCATAGTTTTAGGTATGTGACTCGCGATGCTGCCCGGGACCTTCATGGTTTTGGGCGCATAATTCTATGATACTGCCCGGTGAACCCATAGTTCTAGGTTTAGGATTCATGATATTGCTCGTCACATTCGTAGTTTAGGTCGGCGTACCCATGGCTGGCCGGGATGTTGGCCCATTAGGAAGTCTGTAGGACAACTCGTCGTGGCACCTTAGCATCGGGGAGGCGAAACCAGGATCTTGTTCGAGTCCTCAACGTTTTAACGCGCGTGGAGTGTGTCTTGGCTTGTCGTGCCCTACTTCCCGTCAGTTATGGCGAGCATATGGATTTGCTCTCGAATTTCACCGGTTTCCTGTGCTTTGCAGGTAAATGGCTAATGAACCGGAGTCTTCGGGGCGTAATGAGGTCGAGGACCAGAGTGCTGAGGAGAATGTAACTCTAGATGATACCGTTGATGATCCTTCGCTGGATTGGGTGGGCGCCGAGCCCCGAGGGATTGCCTTGGCATATAGTCGGCGTAGTCAGAGCGCCTACACTATCGTCGAACACGGCAGTAGTCAACCGGGCTTCCAGAAGAACTTTGTTGTCACAAGGTCGTCCCTCGACGCGCGGATCTGCTCGGAGTTCTCTGAGTATGGTTTTCCCATGTATGAAATCGCGTTCAAGGACCTCGGCCTTAAGCTCCCTTTCAGTGATTTCCAGGTCGGGGTATTCTGCCATCTGGACTTGGCCCCCTCGCAGCTTCACCCCAATTCGATCACCTTTCTTCGGGCGTTCGAGCTGACATGTCGCTTCTTAAGGATCGGGGCGACCATTCCTCTCTTCTTCAGAGTTTTTCACTTGCAACATCAGTCTCGAGGAGGCAGACATAGCTGGGTTTCTCTGAAATAGTCGAAGAGGCTGTTCAGGATGTACATGGATTCGGTCTGGGGTTTCAAGGACAAAAGGTATGTCGTGCGGCCGGTCACCCAGACTGCTTTGGATTCTATGTACGAAGAGGAGACCGCAGTGGCCGACGAGAACGGGGAGCCTCTTATGGACGACGAGGGTTGCCCGGTGTTGGGGCGTATATCCAAGTTCCCGTTGCATTGGTGCTCGCGCCATTACGAGCATGGTACCGGGCACTACCATACGCCTGCGGGAGGGATGAGTGCCGAGGATGAGGAAGCCTACGGTACCCTTTGCAAGTATGTCGACAGCTTCTTCCCTGCCCGGTGGGTCACGAGGGAGGGGAAATACATTCTTGACGAGGAAGGTTACCCGACCTTCGAGGCCCGTCCTATAGATACCAAGGCGCTTGTCGAGTGCCAATCCTACGGGCAGGTCGTGGACCTACTAGGTTGCTTTTTGTCTTATAGTTTTGTTCTAGTTTCTTTGTTTGTTACTAGCTCGTAACTAACCCAGGTTTTATTCTTTGCAGCCAATATGTCCGGACGAAGGGAGAGGCTTTTAAAACTGACTCAGGACAAGAAAGTCAATAGAAGGTTGGTGCGAGCTCCACAGGCAATGAGGATGGGCCCGCCGACCAGTTCAGGTGATGCTTCTAGCGGGTCCCCGGACTCCCCTGACGTCGAACAGCCCACTGAGCTAATAACGACGAAGAGAAACCGGGTAGAGAGCCAGTCGGAAGTCGGCGACGAGTCTGTCGCGGTGAGGGCCTTTGGCTTGCCCCCCTGCTTTAAAGAGGAAGGCTTCTTCGAGGGGTTTCCCTTGACAGTGAGTGCCGAGGAGGATGAGACCATCAGGCGGCTAAACAAAGAAAGTCGGAGAAAACATCTGGCCGCCAGTATGGTCAGGATGGTTAAGATGGCCGAGATGGCCGTTGTCCTTGCTGAGGAGGGGTCAGACTCCTCTGACCGCGTCAGGGAACTGGAGCTGGAGAAAGTTGCCCTTGCTGTCGGCTCTCGTAAGTTGAAGGCTGCTCTGGAGCGATCTGAGGAGATGTTCCGCGAGCAAGCTGAGCTGCTGGCCGTGGAGAAGGAAAACTCGGGGAAGATTGCCGAGGAGATGGACTGTTTTCGACTAGACCGGGAACGCTTGGAGGCCGACAACGAGCGTCTGTCTAAAGAAGTCGGGGATCTGAAGGCCGTCATGCTTCCCGCTGAAGATGAGTCGGAGGAGACAGCCCCCTTGCGGAGTCGCTCGGATCTGGTCGTGCGCATCCATCTCCTCGAAACGGACTATGTTGGTGCTTTAGCAGATGGTTTTGAGGCCGCGGTTAGCCATCTCTCCTTATTGAATCCGGGCATGAATACCGAGGGAGTGGGTTTCATGTCCCAGATCATCGACGGCCAGGTCGTGCCTCCTCCTGAGTCTCCTGTCGTGGATGCTGGTAGCCCCAGGGAAGTCTAGCCATGGAATTCTGATCGGGCCTGCACGCCTGTTTATTGGTAGTTGTTTTGGGGCCTGCGTGCCCTTGCATATTTTTGGGGCCTGCGTGCCCGTACAAATTTTTTCGGGCATCGTGCCATAGCCTATAATTTCTGAACATCGCTGGCCTTCTTGGTCGGTTTATTTTTATTTGTTTTTTACGATCTTTTAAATGAATGTTTATTTCGACCTTTAATATTTGCTCATGTCTAAGTTTTTATATTTGTGATGAAATTTGCCTAAGTTATGTCCCCGAGTCTCGCCTATGCTCGGCTGTTACTTTGTGGCGAAATTTGCCTAAGTTATTTCCTCGGGGCATGCTTGTGCTCGGCTTGTTATTTTGTGGCGAAATTTGCCTAAGTTATGTCCTCGAGTCACGCTTGTGCTCGACTGTTACTTTTGTGGCGAAATTTGCCTAAGTTACGTTCTCGAGTCACGCTTGTGCTCGGCTGTTACTTTGTGGCGAAATTTGCCTAAGTTACGTCCTCGAGTGGAGATTCATTCGACCCATTTGGTGGTCCGACGTACTTTGAAATGCGTCAGTCGTGCGGAGTAAAGCCGCTTGCTCGGGCGTATGACCCAGATCAGGGTCGCTTGCCTGTGGCGTGAACTGCCCATCGCGAGCTGGGTGTTCTGCCATGTGGGTACTTCGACAGTGGAGCTCGATTGAGGTGTCCATGTCGGGCACTGTCGTTCGTGCTCGTTTGGCTGAACGACGTTATGTCGTTTGGGCATAGATTGGGCCCGTACCTTGGCCTATCTACGTGGTCGAGACATTTCTCTCTGTTGACTGGATGTGGGTGTTCGACGACGAGAGTCCTTAGTGTTAAGGGTTTTTAAACTATAATACTGCTTTAGTTTAGCAGCGTTCCAGGGTCGTGGCAATGGTTCTCCATCTAGTTGCTCGAGGTAGTATGCCCTGGTACCTGTGGCGCCATGGACGCGGTAAGGCCCTTCCCAATTCGCGGCCAATTTCCATTCGCGGGAGTCTTTCTTGTTTCTTCGTAATACTAGGCTGCCGATCTCGAACTCGCGTTTAATGACCTTGTCGTTGTGACGCAGGGCCACTCATTGTTTTAGGGTGGCCTCGCGCAGGGCTGCCCAAGATCGAATTTCCTCGACTAAGTCGAGTTCGTCCCTGAGTGCTTCGTTGTTCATTTCTTCGTCGAGGGGAATTTCCGTCCGCCTGGAGGGTTCCCTGATTTTTATTGGGATGACGGCTTCGGTGCCGTATGTTAGTCGAAAGGGGGTCTCGCCCGTCGTCGAATGGGGCATGGTGCGGTACGCCCATAAGACACTGTGCAGCTCCTCGACCCAGCCTCTTTTAGCTTCGTCGAGCCAGCGTTTGAGTCCTCGGAGGGTGACTCTGTTAGCGGCCTCGGCTTGCCCGTTGGTTTGAGGGTGCTCGACTGAGGTGAAGTGTTGTTTTGTTCCCAGTTTGGTGACGAAGTCTTGGAATCCGTGGTCGGTGAATTGGGTGCCGTTGTCGGTGACTAGTGCTCTCGGGATCCCGAATCTGGCGAGGATGTTTCTTTTGTAGAAACGGAGGATGTTGTGCGAGGTGATCTTTGCGAGATCCTCGACCTCTATCAATTTCGTGAAGTAATCCACGACCACAATTAGGAACTTGTTTTGGTAAGTTCCTTGCACGAAGGGTCCGAGGATATCCATCCCCCACCATGCAAACGGCCACGGGGATGACAGTATGCTCAGCTCGTGAGGGGGAGCGAGGTGCATGTCGGCGTGCCTCTGGCACTTGTACTTCTTAACGTGTTCCTTGGCGTCCTGCTGCATCGTCGGCCAATAGTACCCCGCTTGAAGGGCTTTCCTCGCCAGGGACTTACCGCCCATGTGCTGGGCGTTAATCCCTTCGTGTATCTCCCGTAATACCTCGGGGACTATGGATTCGTCGATGCATTTCAGGAGGGGAATGGAGAATCCCCTGCGGTATAGTTTATGCTCGAGCACCACGTAGGAGCATGCTCGTCGCTTCGTGATAGTCGCTTATGTATGGTCCGAGGGGAGTTCGCTCTTTGTTAGAAAATTGTACACCGGGGTCATCCAGGACGAGGCGTCTCCTATGGTGTGTACCTCGACTGGTGTCGAGGACCTTTCGATGCTCGGGCGTGACAGGGATTCTTGTATGACGGATTTGTTTCCGCCCTTCTTTCTCCTGCTCGCGAGTTTGGACAATATGCTTGTCCTTGTGTTTTGCTCGCGCGGGACGTGTCATATTTCTGCTCGCTCAAACTTTGTCATATGTTTTTTGACTAAGTTTAAGTATTCGACGAGGCTGTCGTTTTTGGCTTGGTAACTCCATTGGACTTGGGAAGCAACAAGTTGTGAGTCCGTGAAGATTTGTATCTCGCGGGCTCCCATGTCCTCGGATAGCCTTAGTCCTGCGAGCAGGGCCTCGTACTCTGCTTGGTTATTCAACATCGGGAAGGAGAGGGTTAACGAGTGTTCGATCACTACGCCTTCCTCATTTTCCAGGAGGATCCCCGTGCCGCTTCCGGACGAGCAGGAGGCTCCGTCGACGAAGATGGTCCATTTGTGTTCTTTCCCTGCGGGTGGGTTGTGAGCGGTGTGACACCCCAAATTTATTCAAGTGTTAAATAATTAGGAATTTAATTATTAAATTAATTAAAGGCTTAATTAATAATATTTTGGATTAAATGGATGAATTAATTATGAAATTAAAAAGGAAGACCGGGGGTGTAAGGTTGAATTAGAGGTGTGTGAAGTAAAAAGCTCTACTAAATAATAACTAATTTATTTCTATTATTTGAAAAATAATAAAAGGAATATAAAAAGAAGGATAAAAAGGAAAAGAAAAGGGAGGTTATTTGGAAAAAGCCATTATACGTGAAATTGGAGAAGAGAAGAGAAGAGAGGAAAAAGCCAAACGCCGTGAATTCGAAGGATCATCGCGAGGTAAGGGGTAATTTCGATTAATTACTATGCCTTATAGATTTTGGGATCAATAGAATTTATTAAGCATGTTAGGAATCTCAATTTAGGATTTTCTAGGTTTGTAGAATTTGTCCCTAATGTTGTCAAATTGTGTGGAATTGAACCAATTGTATGATATAGGATTGTTAGGAATGGTTGAATTGTGTTATTTGACATTATGTTGATGTTACTTGGGTAATTCTGGTGTTAATTGATGTGGTCATTCGTATGGGAATAAAAAGGAATGGATTGAGATACATAATGCTGTCAAAAATAGCAGTTTTTGACTCTACAGGTCGCAGGAACCGGTTCCCAGTGGGGAGGAACCGGGTTCCACTGTGCGAAGTTGTAAAAACTGGAAAAATTGGTCGTAGGAAACAGTTCCTGTATAGGTAGGAACCGGGTTCCCATACATTTTCCAGAAGGGTGATTTTTGGGCTTCGCAGGAACCGGTTCCTGCATATGTAGGAACCGGGTTCTGCTGTAACTTTTTGAAAAATATTAAACTTTGAAAATTCATAACTTTCAAACCGTAAGTCCGAATTGAGTGCCGTTTTCGGCAGTATTTCTTAAATTAAAAATAATATCTTATAAAATAAGAAAAATATTATTTTATGAAAATTATTTTAAAAAGAGTCGAATTCCCGATTTTTGTAAACTTTGGTATTTTGAGAATGATGTAGAATTGTTTGTAAATTGTTCTGATTTGGTGAATGAGAACTGATACTTCTGTGTTGTGCCTGCTATCCATTATTATTGAGATGTGATCACGTGATATATTGGTTTTGGCATTATTTGGAATTATGTTGTGATCATATTCCGTTGACTTGATGTTGCATGCTGGTGATATGCATGCATATGCATTGTTTTGGTGAAGTTAATTCCCATTGTGTGGAATTTGACTTGTATTGCCGTTAACCGATACCCGGGGTGATGATGGGTGGTTAGGCTGGATTCGTGCCCGAGTGTTTATGGACGAATCGATGGTTGCTGTATCCGGTTGAGGATGGATCAGTGTTGTTGTATCCGGTTGATGATGGATCAGTGTTGGGTGACTTGGTCACGTGTTGGTACCACATGCATTGTGTCTGCATTTGTGTTTGCATGGAATTGTAACATGTTAGGATGTCTTCCAGTGTTACAATTCTTTAGTTGATTATTGATTTGTGCATAATGACTTGTATGATTGGTACTGCGTGTTGAATCTGAATTTATGCTAAAATGGGTGAAATAATATGCTTGTGATATAATGTTGATTGAGAAGCTTATAATGCATGTTAATTATGAGAAATCTCACCCTTACTTTAACAATTTCAGATTAAAGTTAGCAGCTCAGGAGTTGGTGAGGATGGCTCTAGAGCTATGTTACTTTAAGTCCGCGTGTCAGTGTCGTGCTCTGATAGGTTGTAACACTGGGGGAAACGTTTGAATGATGAGTTTTATTCTATATTATATTGTTTAATTTATGTTGGGAATACTTATGAAGTGAAGTTATTCCGGTTTGAGACATTTCCGCTGTGTAGAACATGATATTGATTTGAATATTTATCTTAATAATTCCTTCAGTAAAGCATGACAACTGTAGATTCGAGGTTTTTATATTTATCTTGAATTGTGACATCCCTGTTTTCCATGTTACTCTGATTTAATTAATATATTCGCGGGTTATTTAGAAGGGGTGTTACAATAGTGGTATCAGAGCATAGTCGGTCTTGTCTTGTGTCGTTATCCCTTTTGTATGCGACTAGTGTAAGATGACACTGTCGATACTTGTGTGTTGATGAGGTTGTTTTGTAATGTTACAGAACAATGGCCGGAAGAGGTAACGGAAGAAACGACGATGCTCTTGCTGAAGCATTGGGAATGTTGGTTGGAGTACTCGGAAGGAACCAGCAGGAAGCTGTGATTGGTGCTGACCGACAATTGAGGAATTTTCAGAGGAATAATCCTCCGTTGTTCAAGGGTGCACATGATCCCGAAGGTGCTCAGAAGTGGTTGAAGGAGATCGAGAGGATCTTCAGAGTAATTGACTGTGCTGAAGGGCTGAAGGTGAGATGCGGAACTCACATGTTAGCAGAGGAAGCTGATGACTGGTGGGTTGCTACCAGAACTGAAATGGAAGAAGATGGTATTGCGTTGACTTGGGCTGTGTTCAGGAGGACTTTTCTGAGGAGGTACTTTCCTGAGGACATCAGAGGCAAGAAGGAGATTGAGTTTATGGAACTCAAGCAGGGTAACAAGACTGTCAGTGAGTATGCTTCGAAGTTTACTGAGTTAGTTAAGTATTATGCTCATTATACTAACGATGCAGATGGAGAATTTTCCAAATGTATCAAGTTTGAGAATGGTCTTCGTGATGAGATTAAGCAGGGTATTCGGTATCAGCGTATTCGAAGATTTCCTGATCTGATTAACTGTAGTAGGATTTTAGAGGAGGATTTTGCTAGCACTAAGTCGAATGCTCGAGGGTATGTTGATAGGAAGGGTAAGCAACAGATGGATCGTGGTAAGCCTTATGATAAAAGTAATCAGAGACCCGTTGGTTGGAAGAAGTTTGGTGGAGGAGATTCTAATTCTTCCATTAAGTGCTACAAGTGTGGTGAGACAGGACATCGTATGGTGGATTGCAAAAGTAATGATAAGAAGTGTTTCAAGTGTGGGAAACTCGGCCATGTGGCCAATGATTGCAGAGTAAGAGTGGTGACTTGTTACAACTGTGGTGAAGAAGGTCATACTCACCCTCAGTGTACAAAACCCAAGAAGGAGCAAGCTGGTGGTAAAGTGTTTGCATTGTCTGGGTCAGAGACTAAGCCAAATGATCGGCTGATTAAAGGTACATGTTTTATTAATGACATACCTTTGATTGCGATTATTGATACTAGAGCTACGCATTCTTTTATTGCCTTGGATTGTGCTAAAAGATTGAATTTGGAAATTTCTAATATGGATGGAAGTATGGTTATTGATACTCCTGCGTCGGGTTCAGTGACTACTTCGTATGTTTGTAGGAATTGTCCTATTGTGATTTTTGGTAGGGGTTTCGGTATGGATTTGGTGTGCCTACCGTTAGAACAACTTGATATCATCCTTGGAATGAATTGGTTGGAATTCAACCAGGTTCATATCAACTGTTTTGCGAAGACGGTTATTTTTCCTGAAGAGGTTGGTGTCAAAGATGTGACTATGTCGGTTAAACAGATGAACCTAGCTGTGAAAGATGGTGTTGTGGTATTTATGTTGTATTCTGCAATAGAAGCGGAGGGAAAAGCAAAGAGTGATGGATTTCCAGTGGTGAATGAATTTCCAGAGGTGTTTCCGGAAGACGTTAGTGAATTGCCACCTGAGAGGGAGGTAGAATTTACTATAGATTTGATTCCTGGAACTAGTCCGGTGTCGATGGCGCCTTACCGTATGGTGGCATCTGAATTAGCAGAGTTAAAGAAACAGTTGGAGGAGTTACTTGAGAAGAAGTTTATTCGTCTGAGTGTTTCTCCGTGGGGTGCTCCGGTGTTGTTGGTTAAGAAGAAAGAAGGTTCAATGAGATTATGTGTTGATTACAGACAGCTGAATAAAGTTACAATCAAGAATCGTTATCCTTTGTCGAGGATCGATGATTTGATGGATCAACTAGTTGGAGCTTGTGTATTTAGTAAGATTGATCTGAGATCTGGATATCATCAGATTCGTGTGAAGTCGGAAGATATTCAGAAAACTGCATTTAGAACGAGGTATGGACATTACGAGTATTCTGTTATGCCGTTTGGAGTTACTAATGCACCTGGTGTTTTCATGGAGTATATGAACAAGATATTTCATCCGTATCTTGATAAGTTTGTGGTGGTGTTCATTGATGATATTCTAATTTATTCGAAGAGCGATGAAGAGCATGCAGAACATCTCAGAGTTGTGTTGGAATTGTTGAAAGAGAAGAAGCTTTATGCAAATTTGTCCAAGTGTGAATTCTGGTTAAGTGAAGTAAGTTTTCTTGGCCATGTAATTTCCAAGAATGGAATTGCTGTGGATCCTACGAAGGTAGAAGCAGTATCTCAGTGGGAAGCGCCGAAGAATGCTTCTGAGATCCGTAGTTTTCTGGGTCTTGCAGGTTATTACAGGAAGTTTATAGGAGGATTTTCCAAATTAGCGTTACCGTTGACTAAGTTGACCAGGAAGGGTCAGATGTTTGTTTGGAATGTTGAATGTGAGAAAGGATTTCAAGAGCTGAAGAGGAGGTTGACAAGTGCTCCGATCTTGATTTTGCCAAATCCGACTAAGTCTTTTGTTGTGTATTGTGACGCATCATTAATGGGATTAGGTGGTGTGTTGATGCAAGATAAGCAGGTGGTGGCTTATGCTTCGAGGCAATTGAAAGTATATGAAAGGAATTATCCGACTCATGATTTGGAGTTGGCAGCTGTGGTGTTTGTTTTGAAGTTGTGGAGGCATTATTTATATGGTTCTCGGTTTGAGGTGTTCAGTGATCACAAAAGTCTGAGGTATCTCTTTGATCAGAAAGAGTTGAATATGAGGCATAGGATATGGTTAGAATTTCTAAAGGATTATGATTTCGGTTTGAATTACCATCCTGGTAAGGAAAACGTTGTTGCGGATGCCTTGAGTAGGAAGTCCTTGCATATGTCGATGTTAATGGTCTGTGAGTTAGATTTGGTTGAGCAGTTCAGAGATTTAAGTTTGGTATGTGATACTACTCCGAATAGTGTGAAATTGGGTATGTTGAAACTGACTAGTGGTATTCTGGAAGAAATTCGGAATGGACATAAGTCCGATGTTGGGTTAGTTGATAAATTGACATTGATCAACCAAGGTCAAGGAGGCGAGTTTCGGATTGATGAGAATGGTGTTATGAGATTTGGTAATAGGGTGTGTGTTCCGGATGTTGCAGAGATTAGGAAGAGTATTTTGGAATAAGGACATCGTAGTGGATTGAGTATTCATCCTGGTGCTACTAAAATGTACCATGATTTGAAGAAGTTGTTTTGGTGGTCGGGAATGAAAAAGGAAATTGCTGAGTTTGTGTATGCTTGTTTGGTTTATCAGAAGTCGAAGATTGAGCATCAGAAACCGTCAGGATTGATGGAACCGTTGTTTGTTCCGGAATGGAAATGGGATGGAATCTCTATGGATTTTGTGTCTGGTTTGCCAAGGACATCAAAGAATTGTGATTCTATCTGGGTTATTGTTGATCGGTTGACGAAATCTGCTCACTTTATTCCGATAAGAATAGATTACCCGATGGAAAGGTTGGCAGAATTGTATGTTGAGAAGATTGTGAGTTTACACGGTATTCCTTCTAGTATTGTGTCGGATCGAGATCCGAGGTTTACATCTAAATTCTGGCCGGGATTGCAAGAAGCTTTGGGTACTAAGTTGCGTTTGAGTTCCGCTTATCATCCACAGACATATGGTCAGACGGAGAGAACGATTCAGTCGTTGGAAAATTTGTTAAGAGCTTGTGTGTTGGAGAAAGGTGGAGCTTGGGATAGTTATCTACCATTGATTGAGTTTACCTACAACAATATTTTTCATTCGAGCATTAGTATGGCTCCGTTTGAGGCATTGTATGGTAGGAGGTGTCGGACACCGTTGTGTTGGTATGGATCTGGAGAGAGTGCTGTGATTGGACCGGAAATTGTCCAACAGACTTCGGAAAAGATTAAGATGATTCAGGAGAAGATGAGGAATTCTCAGAGTCGTCAGAAAAGTTATCACGATAAGAGGAGGAAAGATCTTGAGTTTAGCGAAGGAGAACATGTTTTTATGCGAGTTACTCCGATGACTGGTATTGGTCGAGCTTTGAAGTCAAAGAAGTTGACTCCACGTTTTATTGGTTCGTTTCAGATTATCAAGAGAGTTGGGAAAGTTGCTTATCAGATTTCTTTGCCGCCGTCACTTGCAAATTTGCATGATGTTTTTCATGTATCTCAGCTAAGGAAGTACATTGCTGATCCGTCTCATGAGATTCGGGTAGACGATATACAGGTACGAGAGAATTTGACTGTGGAAGCGGTACCTGCGAGAATTGAGGATCGGAAGTTGAAACAGTTGCGAGGCAAGGAGATTGCGTTGGTAAGAGTGGCTTGGGGAGGACTAGCAGATGGAAATGTCACTTGGGAGCTGGAGAGCCAGATGAAGGACTCGTATCCCGAACTGTTCGTCTAAGGTATGTTTTCGAGGACGAAAACTCTTCTAGTTAGGGAGAGTTGTGACACCCTAAATTTATTCAAGTGTTAAATAATTATGAATTTAATTATTAAATTAATTAAAGGCTTAATTAATAATATTTTGGATTAAATGGATGAATTAATTATGATATTAAAAAGGAAGACCGGGGGGTGTAAGGTTGAATTAGAGGTGTGTGAAGTAAAAAGCTCTACTAAATAATAACTAATTTATTTCTATTATTTGGAAAATAATAAAAGGAATATAAAAAGAAGGATAAAAAGGAAAAGAAAAGGGAGGTTATTTGGAAAAAGCCATTATACGTGAAATTGGAGAAGAGAAGAGAAGAGAGGAAAAAGCCAAACGCCGTGAATTCGAAGGATCATCGCGAGGTAAGGGGTGATTTCAATTAATTACTATGCCTTATAGATTTTGGGATCAATAGAATTGATTAAGCATGTTAGGAATCTCAATTTAGGATTTTCTAGGTTTGTAGAATTTGTCCCTAATGTTGTCAAATTGTGTGGAATTGAACCAATTGCATGATATAGGATTGTTAGGAATGGTTGAATTGTGTTATTTGACATTATGTTGATGTTACTTGGGTGATTCTGGTGTTAATTGATGTGGTCATTCGTATGGGAATGAAAAGGAATGGATTGAGATACATAATGCTGTCAAAAATAGCAGTTTTTGACTCTACAGGTCGCAGGCACCGGTTCCCAGTGCGGAGGAACTGGGTTCCACTGTGCGAAGTTGTAAAAACTGGAAAAATTGGTCGTAGGAACCGGTTCCTGTATAGGTAGGAACCGGGTTCCCATACATTTTCCAGAAGGGTGATTTTTGGGCTTCGCAGGAACCGGTTCCTGCATATGTAGGAACCGGGTTCTGCTGTAACTTTTTGAAAAATATTAAACTTTGAAAATTCATAACTTTCAAACCATAAGTCCGAATTGAGTGCCGTTTTCGGCAGTATTTCTTAAATTAAAAATAATATCTTATAAAATAAGAAAAATATTATTTTATGAAAATTATTTTAAAAAGATTCGAATTCCCGATTTTTGTAAACTTTGGTATTTTGAGAATGATGTAGAATTGTTTGTAAATTGTTCTGATTTGGTGAATGAGAACTGATACTTATGTGTTGTGCCTGCTATCCATTATGATTGAGACGTGATCACGTGATATATTGGTTTTGGCATTATTTGGAATTATATTGTGATCATATTCCGTTGACTTGATGTTGCATGCTGGTGATGTGCATGCATATGCATGTTTTGGTGAAGTTAATTCCCATTGTGTGGAATTTGACTTGTATTGCCGTTAACCGATACCCGGGTGATGATGGGTGGTAAGGCTGGATTCGTGCCTGAGTGTTTATGGACGAATCGATGGTTGCTGTATCCGGTTGAGGATGGATCAGTGTTGCTGTATCCGGTTGATGATGGATCAGTGTTGGGTGACTTGGTCACGTGTTGGTACCACATGCATTGTGTCTGCATTTGTGTTTGTATGGAATTGTAACATGTTAGGATGTCTTCCAGTGTTCCAATTCTTTAGTTGATTATTGATTTGTGCATAATGACTTGTATGATTGGTACTGCGTGTTGAATATGAATTTATGCTAAAATGGGTGAAATAATATGCTTGTGATATAATGTTGATTGAGAAGCTTATAATGCATGTTAATTATGAGAAATCTCACCCTTACTTTAACAATTTCAGATTAAAGTTAGAAGCTTAGGAGTTGGTGAAGATGGCTCTAGAGCTATGTTACTTTAAGTCCGCGTGTCAGTGTCGTGCTCTGATAGGTTGTAACACTGGGGGAAACGTTTGAATGATGAGTTTTATTCTATACTCTATTGTTTAATTTATGTTGGGAATACTTATGAAGTGAAGTTATTCCGGTTTGAGACATTTCCGCTGTGTAGAACATGATATTGATTTGAATATTTATCTTAATAATTCCTTCAGTAAAGCATGACAACTGTAGATTCGAGGTTTTTATATTTATCTTGAATTGTGACATTCCTGTTTTCCATGTTACTCTGATTTAATTAATATATTCGCGGGTTATTTAAAAGGGGTGTTACAAGCGGTCATTTCCGTGACGAAGTCGGCCAGGGCTTGTGCTTTCAGAGCTTTCCTGCTCTCGTATTGAATGTCGAATTCGGAGAGCTCTAAGGACCATTTCAATATTCGGCCTGCCATGTCAGGTCGACCTAAGAGTTGTTTCACCGGTTGGTCGGTTAGCACGATGACCGTGTGGGCCAGAAAATAGTGTCTGAGTCTCCTCGCTGCATTGACGAGGGCTAGAACCACTTTTTCTATCTGTTGGTACCTGCTTTCATGTCCTTGTAGGGCTTTTCTCGTGAAATAAACGGGTTTCTGCCCGTCGGTGGTCTCGCGGATGAGAGCCGCATTGATGGCTTCGTTCGAGACGGCCAAGTATATGAATAATGGCTCCCCGTCGACTGGTCGAGATAGTACGGGTGGTTGGGATAGACTTTGTTTTAGGTGGCGCAGTGCCTGTTCGCATTCCTCGGTCCATTCGAAGGCTGCTTCTTTGCGAAGGAGTCTGAAGAAGGGGAGGGCGTGCTGAGCGGATCTTGCGACGAAGCGGGACAATGACGTGAGCATTCCATTCATGACTTGTATTGATTTCTTCGACGTCGGTGTCAGGAGGTCGGAGAATGCTCGACATTTGTCGGGATTGGCTTCGATTCCTCGTTCTGTCAGGTAGAAACCGAGGAATTTCCCCGCCTTGACTCTGAACGTGCATTTTTCGGGGTTGAATCTCATTTTACGTTGTCTTGCTTGGGTGAAGACTGCCTTGAGGTGTGCTGCATGATCAATGTCTACTCAGGATTTGACGATCATGTCGTCCATGTAGACCTCGAGCATGTCTCTGATCTGCTTGTGGAACACCCTGTTCATCATACGTTGATAAGTTGCCCCCTGCGTTTTTTAGTCCAAAGGGCATTACGTTGTAGTAATAATTGCCCGAGCTGGTCATGAAGGCAGTGCAATGCTTGTCGCCCATGGCCATTGGGATTTGGTTATAGCCTGAATAGGCATCCATGAACGACAATGTCTTGTAACCGGCCGAGTTGTCGACCAACATATCTATGTTTTGTAAAGGGAAAGCATCCTTCGGGCATGCCCGGTTGAGATCGGTATAGTCAACACACATCTGCTATTTTCCATTATTATTTTTAACTAGTACAACGTTTGACAACCAGGTTGAATACCGGGCTTCAGAAATAAAATTCGCCTCTAGGAGGTCTTTTACAGCTTTTTCAGCAGCCTCCGTTTTCTCCGGAGACTGCCTACGCCTACGTTGTACTACGGCCTTAGCGGCAGGATCTATGGCGAGATGGTGACAGGCGACCTCAGGGTCGAGTCCGGGCATCTCCGCGGCGCTCCAGGAGAATAAGTCAGCATTCTCGCGCAAGCAGGCTTTGATCTGCTTCCTTTCCAGGTCGGGGAGGTCGATGCCAATCTTCACTCCTTTTCTTGGGTCTGCGCTGAGGGGGACTAGCTCGAAGTCCCCGTCCGGGATTGGTCGGAGGGGGATTTGCTCGCCGTTGGGAGATTCATCCTGATCGAAACGAGCATCCAGAACTATGGAGTCAACCTTTGGGGGAGCTCTCTGGTCTTCCTCTTTGGCGGGCTCTGGCTTGTCGGGTTCCTATCGCATCGTCGCCGGTCTCTTGGTGGGCCTTGTCCCAGTGTCGACAGTGTCGCGTCCTTTAGATGCAGCGTTGAAACACCTTCGAGCAGCGGCTAGGTCCCCCTGGATGGTAGCTACCCGTGCCCTCTTGGTGTAAAACTTCATCTTCAAATGGACGGTGGAGGGTACCGCGGTCAGTTCTGCCAGTGTTGGTCTCCCCAGGATGCAGTTGTAGAGGGACGGGCAGTCGATAACGAGGAAGCGTACTTTAACTTGCCTCATCGTCGTGCCCTCGCCGAAGGTAACCATGAGCTTGGCATACCCCCAAGGCTTGGAGGTCGAGCCGTTGAATCCCTGTAAGTCCGACCCTACATATGGCGAGAGGTGTGAGTCGTCTAGCTGTAGAGTCCGGAATAATTGACTGTGCATCACGTCGACAGAACTTCCTTCGTCGACGAGGATGCGGTGCACATCAAAGTTAGCCATTCTCGCTCTTATCAGTAGAGGAATGACTGCGTTGGGGGCTCCTCCGGGGAGCTCTTCGAGATAAAAGGTGATGGGCTCCGACCTACCTTTTACCCTTTCAAAGGTCACTGTTTGCGGAGGTGCCGCGTCGACCAGTCCATCCAGCTTTCTTTTAGCCGAATTGATAGTTAGGTCGTTGAATCCTCCACCATTGATGACCATGGCGGAGGGAAAGTATTCCCACCTGCTGTGTGTCGTGAGCGGCTCCTCCAGGTGTTCGGGGACGTAGAAGTCCTCCGGTCTGGTGACAGAGAAGGCGGTCTGGACGGGGACCGACTCGTCAGATGGTCGGGCGTCTTCCTCCGGTTCTCTTGTCTCCCGGGCGTCACGATAGGGAGCATCGTTTTGCCGGTATTGGGCGAGCCTCCCTCCCTTGATGAGGGTTTCGATGGCGTCCTTAAGGTGGACGCAGTCTTCAGTCAGATGACCATGGCTTCTATGGTACTGACAGTACTTGCTCTTGTCTACTCTGGGCTTGGCGGGGGCAGGTCGGGGGCGTTTGACGCCGCCGTCTTTAAAATTTATGCTGGCACACTCCGCCAAAATGCGCTCGTGGGAAGCTGTGAGAGGAGTGTATTCGGTAAAACGCCCCGAGGGTCCTCTTTGCTCTCGGACTTCTCGGGGTCTGTCCTCTTTTCTTTTCTCCCCGGCTCGTCGAGGAGGAGCGGCTTCCTGGCGTGGGTTGCTGCTGTATCCGCGAGTTCTGGGGTCCCGGGCTCTGTTGGCCGCCTCCCTTTCCTCGTAATCCATATATGCCCGGGCTTTTTCGAGGAGGGCATCGAATGTTCGGGGCGGCTCGATGCCTACTGCCTTTCTGAATTTTGTTCCGGGGAGAAGCCCCCTCTCCAGCAAATACCTTTTCATGTGGTCCGCGCAGGGGACCTGTATGGCTTCGCGATTGAAGCGATTAATAAACTCTCTCAAGGTTTCATCCTGTCTCTGGATGATGGCCTCGAGAGCCGCCTCGGTCTTTGGGTGTCGTCGAGACGCAGTGAACGAACTTATGAATTGGTTCTTCAGGTTTTGCCACGAGGTGATTGATCCCGGAGCGAGGCCTTTATACCAATCCATTGCTGCCTTTTTGAGGGTCGTGGGGAACAACCGACATTTGATGGGTCCCCCGACATTGTGGTAGTGCAGCATAGCCTCAAACCCGTCTATGTGGTCTACCGGGTCCGCGACTCCGTCGTATTCCTTCAGATGTGGAGGCTTCTCCATGCCCGGGGGAATGGGCGCCTCTATGATGGCTTGTGACAGGGGACCGCGGGGGTCGTCCTCGTCACTTCGCTCCGGGGACAGGGATGGAGACCTGTAATATTGTCGCGCCCGACGATCTTGGTCGTGTTGGGCATCCCTCGAGCGTGGTGCTCGTTGGTTGATTCTTCCGTGCCCGTCTCTAGAGTGTCTTCTTTCTTGCCGTATGGGGGCGTGGCCGCGTCCCCCAACTTCAATGACGGGTTGCCTCTCCAAAGGGGTCATCTCCCCGAGGGTCGGGGTGACGGGCTTCGGGAGGTGTCTCTGTATTGTCTCCGCGGGGGAGACGAGAGATGTACCTCTGTTACTCGAGGAGGTGGAGTCTCGGGCCTCTTGTGTCTCCTCGCGGGTCTTCGATCGTCTTCTAGTGCCTTCAATCTTTCCCCCTGGGCGAAGATGAGGTAATTCGTCTGATTGATCGCTGTGAATAGTGCGCGGGTTGTGGCATCTGCCCCGGCGGGGACAGGGACTTCCTGAAATTGGGCAGCTCGATGGCTTGTGGGAGCTGCGTTGTCTTCTTCGAGCGGCGGAGGGACTGAAGAAGATGAGGCAGTAACTCCGTCGCGGTGGACTGAGGGCCCGGGGTTAGTGCCCCTGGGGAGTGTGTTATGACCGGGGTTACCGGTGTTGTCGGGGAGTCCATTTTTATCTGCGAGGCCGTTGTTGGTGTCGACGGCGCGGATGTTCTGGTCATCCCGAACTTGGTCAGCCATGACGGTAGGAAGTGATATTGAGCTTTGGTCTTCGAGGTTTTGCAAGACGGGGGAGCTAGATTCCCACAGACGGCGCCACTAATTTTATCTGATCAGACTTGGACCGTCACGACTGGCTCCGAGTAGAACTGCCAGAACTGACCCAATAAAGGAACTGTCAGGTTCTACGTGTGTAGTGGGGACCCGCACGTGGTCTCCTTCCTGGTGATGCTCTGCGAGAAATGAGGAGGGACGAAGACGCGGTCTTTCCGGAGTTCAGGTGATTTGGTAACGGTCAGAGTCTGCCCTACGAGGAGGGTGCTCGAGCTGGGCTCGAGCTGGAGTCCCCGTGATCGGGGACACCATGTTCGCGGGCAACGGCGGGCACAGCTGCAGTCTGTAGTCGGGCGCGCTTGCGGGAATCCTCGGGCGCACGCTCCTCGAGGAGTTGCTTGGATTGGGCCTTCGTTTTTGCTTTTGGGCCAGGACGGACCCAGTCTAAAACATAAATTATAAATAATTCTATAATATATTTTTTTACTTAAAAAATTTATCTGTGTCTCGCACGAATCTAAATAGTAGTTTCTATTTTTAGTAATTTAAAATGATATTTTTAAATTATTAAATAATTTTTTATTAGTTGAATGATAAAATAGGAATTAAAAGAGATTTTATTATCAACAACATGCATCATCTTTTAAACAAAAATAGAAAAATAAGGTTTTTAAAGTTACTGTAGCAATTGAAAAAAAAAACACTTTAGTTTTTTACAGGTACAAATACTTTTCATATCATTACATAATTCAATCCAATACATACCGATGAGTTCCACCTTTTTTCAATTCACAATACGGCTGAGCAGCAGTACATTACAAAGATACAAACAGGTGAAACAAAGGTATTTTTTACAGCTCCACTGCATCATTTTCGTATCCTCCCCATTTCATGTATGCATACAAAACAATCTGTAAATACATACCACAAAATCAATACATGTATCTTTTTAGAAAACTCAGATAAAACAAAAACAAAACAAACTTCACAGCTAAGAAACAATCCCACGATTCACACTATATAACACACCCTTTAGCTCTTACAATGACACCCACAATCCAGACTGAAAATCACTCACAACCTTACCAAAGTTCTGCTATAAAATACTACTCAGATACTCCCTCAACCTTCAACCATACCACACAGAAACTCTGCTAAAACTTTCAACTCGCCTTCACACAAAAAACCACCTCAAAAAAATCGAAACTTCACCACCACCACATTAACTACTAGCTTTTTATTTTTAACCCACATTGCTCTTCATTTTTTTAAATTAATCAATTTGCTTTAGTTAATTAATCCTATTAATCAAGTTCTAACTATCTTAGTTAATTAATTAAATTTAGTTTAATTAATTAATTTTTATTGGTTAATTCTTAATTAGTTTGATTAATTAGTTAAAAATGTCTTAATTAATTAATCAAGTTTACAATAAAATCAATCTCTTTTCCCGATTCAAAAACCCTTCATCCAATCAAGGTGCATTTTCAAAAACATCTCAAAAATAATTTATCATTTCTAGGTTTGTTTTATGCATGTTTAGTTGTAAGTTTTTATCTTTATCGTAGTTGTTTGTTTGCTTGTATGCTAATTAATTCTCTTGCATTATTTTAGATGTTTATGCTTAATTTTATTGGTATTAAAATCAACTTCCTCTATTTATCACTTTTATAATCAAAAGCTTCAAACCTCGATCTAATGTCGAGTTGAATTTCAAAACCATTTTCATAATAAATTATGAGTATTTAGATAGTTAGTTGTTAGGTCAATTATCTAAAGACTTGTATAAAAAACTTAATAAACATGAACCTTGTTTCACTTCACCTTTTCATAAGAAAATTTTTGGATTGAGATACGACTCGTTGAGCTTCATTGCTCCTCTAGTTTCTAGTGTTTGAATCGTAGGATGTTAGTCCTATTAATCGGTACTCGTCACTCACATAAAAATAACAACCAACTTATCAAACCTCGCCCACGTGCGAGTGCCTTTTTATAAATCTCCACTCACATGCGATCTTTCATTGCTCACATGCGAATCACTTAGTGAGTCTTATCGTCCACGTACGATTAATCTCCTTTTCATAAATAAAATCAATCAACTAAAAAATATTTTAGAACCAAGAATTACGTAAACTCTGACTTTCCCATGGAACTTGGGGAATACGTAGGCACACGGTTGCGGATTTTATTCGATATTTTCCCTTTCCTCTTGGAATAAATAAATCTCAGTGGAGACTTCATTGTTTATAATTTTTTGAGGCGTTATACAGTTAGCGACTTCACTGGGGAGAAATCTCTAAGCAAGTCCACCCTAGTTTACTTCTTTGAGTGTTTGTGTTTATGTTTGATTATTGTATTCTTTATTCTCGGTGCTCTTATGCTTGCTTATGTTTATGTTTCAGTTCATTTATTTCCTTATGCTTTGGTTATTATCCTGTTTATATACTCATTATGTGGGGTTATTCTGGATTGGATCATTGATATTGTGAGAAAAGACCACTACCCAGGCTTTAGTGCACCTAAGTTAGGACGTGGTTGTGTAGTTTAGATCCATTGGACATCAGTTTCTTGTGGATCGACGCGAAGACCCATCTTAGAGTTGAGCTTTTTAAGGGGGTTGTTTGTCTCGTATGTTAGTGCATTGACATCAACTTGTGTACAAAGGCTCCATAACTCTAAGAGACCTTTAGAATACCCTAAACCATGGTTATTCAAACCTCACTTAGAGCATACCATTTTGAGGATATTGTTGGCTCGTAAGTTTACTTGCGATTGATGACAATATTTTCAAAAAGGATTTTTGACTCTAAAATCCATAAAACCGTAGAGGTAACCTTGTGAGGGGATTCTTGGGTAAAAGCCTAGAGTTGTCCAATTGTAGGGAGCCAAGCTAAATAGTTTTTTTGTCCATCCATTTACCCGGATCATTCCTGATTCACATCTTTGTGAATCTGCATCTAGCATCGTGTTGCATTCCATATTATGCGACATTGCATCTCATAAAAACCATTCTTGCATATTAAAAACAATTTTTTTCATGCATTTGCATTCATCATCAAGCATGCGTTCTTACCACAAAAAAATGAAATACTTATTACCTCTTTAGGTCCAAACAGTTAATAAGGCAAGCTAATTTCTTGACCTCCTTACGAGTTGTGCAGTGTTTCTCGAAGAAAGATAGAAAACCTTGAGCAAGGACAAGAAATGAACTCAGAGAATCCGTAGTCAAGATCATGGAAATGCTTCGAGAATTAGCACAACGTGATCAACAATCCCATGCCCTGACAAGTTCTAAGACACGAGGGAATCTCCTAAAGCTAGTTATCAGACGGGAAAGCTCACCCTTGCTGCTGATAGTCATTAGGCTATTTATCATTTCATTTTGCAAATTTTCTTGTTTGTAATGTGTTGTTATGCATTTGAACCTTGTTATTTTTAATTGTAATCTTAATGAAATGAGCATTGCATCTTATGAATCAACCATATCATTTTCACTCGCTTTTATTTTCTTATTATCACTCAAAATCACAAAAACAATATTGCTTTTATCTCCACTTCACTTTCTTTATAAGTTTTCTGTTTAAGCAAAGATTGGAGGGATGATGATGAAAAATGAATACCCAAATTTCAACAGTATGCTTTCTAATAAAGTCTTGCTGATGATGTACATGAATTACTTCAAATTCCCAAACAGTTGGGGATATAATGAAGATAACCCCTTGTTAACCCCTTTGAGCCTAGGAGTAGGAGTTTTTTTTCTCTACATAAAAGTTGAAACCCTTAATATTAACCTGGGGTAGGGTAGTTGTTCAGTTAAAGCAACTGACACATTCAATTTCCAAAGAGAATCATTCAATAGATCATTCCAAGTACCTTTCTGTGATACGGTGGGAGAACTGACTTGAGGTTTTGCGTTTGTTTTCGCAAATGTGCGGTTGAGCAAGAGTCGCCACCGACTTTTTATTTTATCCTAAAGGAAAGGTTAAAAAAGCACAGCAAAAACCTTTTGAGATTTTTCGTGGGTTCGGGGGGTAGATTATGAAAAGGGAAGGTATTAGCACCCTTTTCATCCATGGTTATCCATGGGCTCTTAGTTACTTGGTTTTTTAGATCACTTGCCTTGTTTTTCGATTGCTTTGAAGATGGTGTGTGTGTGTGGGTGCTTTTGAAAATGTTTTGGAAAAAGATGCCTTGTCTTAGGCAACTAATGTATTTGACTCGTGTTTGAGTGTTTTACAAAAGTGTGAATCTTTTCGAAAAGATGTTTTCAAATGTTTTTGAGAGTTTGTTTGAAAGTGTGGTGGATTGTGGTTTTTTTGAAAAGAAGGCAAATGTTTTTGCAAGTTTGATCTCAAGTAACTAAGAGTTTTGTCTACCCTATTGTACTCAAAGGTTTTTGTTATGTTTTAACCCCTTTTAACAATTTTGTTCCACCATTGAAATTGGTAGGCAATCTTGCATTTAGGAAGTTTATTCGGGACGGGCGCGGGTCATCGTATGGACCATGAATGCAATGATGCCAAGTGTCTTTGGCAATTTGTTTTGAAGGGACTATGATCATTCCGTTTAGGCAACACTTTGAGACTTATGATCATTTGATTTTGTTTTGCCAAAGATACTCGACGTGCAAGCATGGCCCATTTTGGAAGGCAACATGTGAGATTACCCTAGGGGGTGCAAGTGTGATTGTGTATTGATTACATGTATTTGTCTTGTATTAGGTTATCTAGCGTTTGATTTCATGTACATACAAACCCTAGGTCTAACCATGGTATAATTGAAAACTGTAAATTGCGGAAATGTAAAATCTACGCTATTACAAAATAGTGTCCGGGAGTGGGGGTATAAATGTACAAAGGGGATGAGACTTATAGTACCCAATAAGTTACAACCAAATCGAATGTGCGATCAAAACGTAAATATCGAATATACAAATATAAGATAAAAATGTGTATAGGGCAATGCGAATGTATTTGTGTAAGTGTAAGTGCGAGATGTATATGAATATGTAATTTATTTACAGGCGCGAAATGTGAAATTGAGGCGTATTAGGGTTTTTGACCTAGAAAAATGTTTTAAATGAATCTTTGATTTATATGGCTTTGATATGTATAAAGGAAAAAAGTGTTTTTAATTAAATGTTCAAGTTTTAATTAAGAAGTATTTTAGTCAAATGTTTGTGAATTTTAATATTAGAAAAATGTATATATTGTTATGTACAAAAGTATATTAATTAAAAGAATAAAAAGAAGTATTTTCAATTTTTAATTATATGATGTGGAAATGTATTTTTATGTGCAAAAATATTTTTAAAAAAAGAAAATATGTCCAAGGTATATTTCAATTATATATCAAGAAATAAATTATGTATACTAAAAAGAAAATATATTTTAATATGTATTAAAAAGAGTTTCCAAGTTAATTGAATTAAACATGTATATAAAAAGTGTTTTAAATATATTAAAGAATGTAAGAAACATATTTTGTCTACTAAAATGATTTTTGAAAAGAAAAAGAAAGTTTATGTAATATAAATAATAAAAAGAGTCAGTATTTAAAATGGGTTGGTTAGAACAATGTTAGTGTTTTTTTGATGGGCTTTGGGGGAAATCAGAAAACGGGTCAGGCCCACGTTAAGCTTGAAACGAAATTAGGGTTAGGGAAGGTTTGTTCAGTTGAGTGAAGGAAATTAGGTTAGCAGCGGCGCGCCGTTCGTGTTCGTCTTCTCCGTTCTTCCTCATCTCCCTGAATGCTTCTCTTTCCGGCCACCAACGTCGCCCCCTAACCTCTCTTCCCTCCAAGGTGTAAGCTTCGCGTCCTCTTGATTTAAGGTTAGTTTTCAGCGTTTACGTTTCCTTTCTCTTTTACGAACTCGCGTGTTTTGTTTTGATTTGAATCTTAACTGATCTTTCGTTATTATGAGGTGAAGGAGAAGAGGTAGAAAGTTCATTACCTGACCTTGGAGAAGGAGGAGAGAAGAGGGGTGGAGACGCTTAGGAGGCCGGGACGGCGTGAACGTGATGCTTGCTTTGCTTCTGATGCTTTCCTGGTATTTTCGTTCTTACCTCTTGCTGTGTGAGGGTTTTATGATGATTTTAGATTTGCCTGAAAACCCTTCTTTCTAATTCACTTCCTTATCTTCTTCTTCTTGAACACTATTGCCTATGATGCTTTGAGATGCCCAGTGATGCTTGTACTGAGGGCCTAGGTTACCTTTGAATATTTGTTGAGTTTGCCTTCTTGAACAATTTACCTATGTTGTTGCCTACGTTGCCCTGAACATGCTTCTTGTTGCCCTTGACGCTTTATCTCTTCTTCTCATTTTTCAGTACAGTTTTTATATTATTCTATGATTTTCCTGTACTATTTCTGAAGGGGCCCTACTGATGGGAAATGATGATTTAAGATTCAAGTTGCTTGCATCCTACATTTCTTGACTGCATCCTCTTTATCCAGCTTTTGTGCTTTGTGTGCTGACTTTTCCTTGATATCTTGGGATTTCGTAATATCTTCCATATCTCCTTTGACAGCTTGGGATAGATTTTGTAGCAATTGTACTTCCTTGATTTTCTTTGATATCTTTGGCATTTAAGTGGGAATTGGACTTTTCAGTTTAGTTTGAATTGGAAGTTTGCAGTTTGAATTTTTAGAAATTATGCATTTGACATTCATGAATAAAAAAAATAGAATTCTTCCCTCTTTGTGAACCGGGAGAAATCCCGTGATTTGCAGAGAGGGTCAACTGATCCCAGTCAGTGGCCCCTAATGATGAGCAAGTTTAACTGTCTTTAATTAACTGCTTTCTGACTGTTCTCCTTCTTTTTGCAGATAAAAATGGAGCACCGGAGCGGAGTGAAGAATGAAGAATATTAGAAATAGGATAGTTTTTTATTTTATGTAATATTTTAAATTAATGTATATTATTGTTCATAATTTAAATTATAAACAATAATTTGTACAAATAATTCAAATATCAATAAAATCTAAATTATCCAATTAATTCTAATTTTCTTTATTGTTTATTTATTTATTCAAAATTCTTAGAATTAAAACAATTGAAAAATAAATTTCAATCATTCAATTTTTTAGAATAATAAATAACTTAAATAATAACAATATTGATCAATTAAACCTGTCTCTTCCGATATCCAAAGCAAAGCAGCAGTCAACCAAAATGAACTGACCAAGCGCATTCCTTCTTCACTGATTTGCCATAAACACTGTGAATCCAATACTGCATACTGTATCTGACTGGTTCAAGGAAAACAACATGAATTCAAACCACTGTCTCTTTCACTGATTAAATCAAGATAATGCGAATTTAACCCGAATCTCGGAATAAACTGCAAAGTGCTGTAGAATTTAAATTCTTCTGAGAATATGCCCATAAAACTTTAATTCCTGATTAAATGTCGAATAACGTTCGCCTGATCAAAATTGAACCAAAATCAAACAAAACCCTAAGCCAACTGTATGAAACAATCCAGAGCTCTGAAAATCAGTAAAAACCCTAATTTTGCTTGACTGTCAAAAAAAAGTCCGTTTGTCCGATTCTGGAGCCAGTTTGAAAAGTCAGGAAATGTCTGAAGCTGAGATTTCTTGTGGAAAAGCGCGAGGGCAAATTTTGGGGTACAACACTTTCCATAGGTTCAACCGCATCCTCTCTTCGTACATAATATCGAAGAAGCAGTGAAAATCCAAAGCTTACAACGGTTGTTTCTCTTGAACCATTAATATGGAAGTCACAACCCATTCGATACAAACATCAGATGACCAATGTCACACAAAGTTGTTCAAAAACAAAAATAAAAAAGAATCAAAGAAAAACCCGCTAAGTTGAGAACATCAAACGACTTAGGCAAAAATTAAGGCATCCCGCTAGTCTGAAAGCTCAAAAGAAACAGTCCAGACAAAAAACAAAGCAAATAAAACAAAAGAAGGATCACAGAAGGATCTCAACAAAATCAACGCAAGAACAAGCTTATGTGACTTTCAAAGAAGAATAGGTTACGACCACCTCAAAGAGCATTGGTTCTCAAGCCACCATGTCATCATTTGTAATTCCTCTTGCAAGATGAATGTGTCTATTATTTGACTGAACATAAGACTAAAGAACATCACAAAGAATGCGGTGGGTTAAAATCAAAATTTGAGCCTATATCCTTTGTTTCTTAAATCATGAATTAGGCCACCACTACGTCATAGAAGGGAATAAACAACGCTTTTTTTTTGCCATAGACAACGCTTTAAAGCGCTGCATATTTCTACGTTGTTGTAAGTAAAGACAACGTTTATTGTCAATGTAAAAGTGTTGCTTAATTCCACATTTAGGAAACGCTTTTTACTTCATAAGCGCTTTCTAATGCACCCCTTTAGACAACGCTTTCACTTTAGACAACACTTTTAAAAACGTCGTGTAATGTATATTTTAGTTTACTTTTTTCTGTTTTAGGCAGCGCTTTCTTTAAAAGCGCTCTCTAAAGTCCCTTTTAGGCAATGCTTTATATTTTAGAAGCGCTTTCTAATGTACCCCTTTAGGCAGCGCTTTCTTTAAAAGTGTTTTCTATTCCCCACTATAGGCATTATTTTTTTGTTTAAAGCGTTGTCTAATGTTCACGAATTTTTTAATATATGCTGTTTATATTTAAAGCGCTCTCAACAAATAATTACTTAAAATAAGTGATGCCTTTCAAATTTATACCAGATTTCATAAATTTGCAGCTTCAATCCAATAAGTATGCACCAAATTTGCACATTTATATATACAATTTTAATCCAATAATTTATATATACATAAATTTGATACAACTTGGAAATGTATATATATATATATATATATATATATATATATATATATATATATATATATATATATATATATATATATATATATATATATATATATATATTATTATCTTCTAGAGCTGCTATCTTCTCTACTATCTTCTATATAAACAACAACAATGAAGAATCCTAAATGAACTTGTTATCTTTATATCTTCTACATATGCACCCACCTGAAACAAAACCAACAAAGACATATCAGAACCAAGCTATATAACACTTAAATCTTATTACTATTATAATTTAACACAAACCAATGTAACAAAAACAAATCAAGAATTTGTTATAATCCACAATTAAAAATTCTCAAATTCATACCATGATACAAAAAAAATTATTTGAATTTAACTCCAATACCATCATAACTAACCTTCCACATAACAACAATAACATTGCAACCCGATTTACCACACTAATGATGACATAGTATGTCATCAAAACTCAAACTTATATATACTCAAAATTCTCATTAATGAAAGCGTCACAATACCTTATAAAATTCTCATCTCAATAATGTATTAACACCAATCCTCCTTAATTTCGTCAAACTGATCTCTCGAGTAAGTAGAAGATTTGAATTCATCAAAGTACTGCATAATATGATTTAGTTAAAATTAATTAATTAGATGAAATGTGTTAAATATTAAAATAAATCATAAGTTAGAAACACATACCATGGTTGAAATCTCTATTTGATTCAAAAGAATAATTTCTTTCATAAACCTCAACATGAAATAACTGCAATATATACCATTACGCTGACGAGGACACTACACATGGAAAGAAAATACGAATATGTATCAGGATATATAGTTTAACTTGTTTTATCAAGTAGTATCACTAATATAATCAAAATTGTGAAAATCTACCTGCACTCTAATCAAAATTATGAAAATCTACCTGGTACTTGAGTATCTCTTTGTGATCGAAAAATTTGTATAACTCTAACAAAATATAAATAAATATTTAGAACAATCTCACATAAATAAATAAATAAATATACAAACGAATATTTAGAACAATCTCACTTACGAATCCAGAATATAAACAAATATTTAGAACAATCTCACAAACGTATCAACCATCTTCTTCATATCTGAGTATTTTTATCTAATCACCTTCTAACGAATCCAGATGATATACAATTTCTCTTATAAGATTAATCGCAATCAATAATTAGTGTCCACTGTAAGATTAACAAAGGTTAGATGGAAACTTTCTACGCAACGTCAAAAAATGAAAAATTATAAAAGATGAAGTTAGAACGAAAATCTAACTCATTGCCAATATTAAATGGTAAAAAAAACAACTTTTCTATATCTTTATTGGTCATAAATGCACAAACAAAGTACTCTTTGACTTCATCTAGTCTTTGATCGATTAATCGTGTATTGATATTGTTGGGAGATAAGAAACAACATCTTTGTTCCAATTGATGCAGGCACATCAAGTTGTCATACATGAACCTTAAATAAAAACATCATTAACATTAAGACTATTCAATGAAATGAATAAATAAATAGTTCAATTAATTAAATAAAGTCGATCGGAGTATACCTGATGTATGTATCAATAACACCGATGCCTAATTTTGAATGTCCAAAAACTTGATCCATATCCTCTTTACTAATTGTTTTGTAATAGGAAAAACCAAAAATACCTCCCCCCATAGGTATATTACGAGTATCTCCGTCATCCAAATCTGATATTTCTAATAATGTATGAAGGCACAACCTATACCAAGAAGTAGGCTTTTTTTAGCTGCGGTCTTTGCAACTTCCTTTTTTCTTGTTTGGCCATGTTGCTAATTCCAGGCTTCTTACTCCTACTGACTTGTTGCATCTCTTTAACATGAATCTAAAGATCAGATGCATATAAGTTAGGTGAAGTATAATATCATGAATTAACATTTTCTATGTTTTATATATATATATATATATATATATATATATATATATATATATATATATATATATATATATATATATATATATATATATATATATATATATATATATATATATATATATATATATATATATATATATATATATATATATATATATATATATATCAATGCATCTCTCTTTTTTTTGATGCAACTGACTCGGTTTGCCGCATAATCCCCTTATCCTTTGATTTAGATTTTGTAGGAGTCTAACATTACCATGAATTTTTTTTACGTTAAGTTGTCATAAAAATTTGAATACTCAAAGGTTCATAATGGTTTTAAACATACCTCATCATCTATGCAAATGAGGTTTGACGACCATGCTACATACGATCCTATTTCCTCTCCCACCAACGTTGTATATGAAATATCGTCAGGTAAAGGTAATGGCGCATCCCTCTCTAAAGCAATATTAATTTATAATTTCAAAAATGCAGTATGGAACAGTTTATGGTGAAGTACTTCTCCCAAATTGTTATGCATTTTTCCCTTGCCAACCATGCGACAAGTCAGTGACGATAAATAGAGCTAATAAGGTGAAATACCCTAAAATAGTATGAATTGTCCAAGCTCATACCTCTTTCCAGTAAATACTTTCTTCCTTGCCCATGACCAGAAAGTACCTTTCCAGGATCTCACCCAGAGCAGAACAGGATGCCTGCTCTAATACCAATTGAAATTCTGGCACAGCAGACTTAGATGTCCTACAAGGATGTCGAGACATCTGATCTAACATAAACATACAAGCAAAATAAAACAGTACTGAAAATATAAAGAATACATCAGAATTATTTACCTAGTTTAGTGTACAACAACACCTACTCTAGGGGCTACCAGCCAGGAATGAAGTCCACTAGCAGTAGTATCAATTTGCAGACCATACAGTCAACACACCCATTGACGATCTACGCACTTAATCACTACCCAATGACCCTTATACCTAGGTCCCCTATAGATATGGAATATCCCCATCCCACATCCAATCATCACAATGATGTCTAGCAGTCAACACCTCAGTCACTGCATAAACGGACCTTCACCAAGATTCTGATCATATAGATAAACAGTTTGGAAGACATACTTCCATGACAACCTAGCTAAGTCTCTAAGCCAAACTCCACCGTTTGTTAGCTTTGCTCCTAACACATCCTGGAGTTGCTTCAAATCTTCCTCCAAGAATAATACACCTCTTACCTACAGGCTTCGAGGTGAACATGGTAACCTTCCCACAACCCGAGAGGTTTACCTTGACAAAACCCTAGACTTCTACATCTTAAGCCGTGTATTTTTTGGGTTACAAGCCCTTCTATTTATAACCTGTTACCCAATTGGTTTTGGCCCTTCACTTACAGCAAATCAATTGTAACAAACTGCATAAACTTCTGCCCCAAGAAAGGTCTTTAATCTTTACTTTCCTAAATAATCTCCTTATTTAGAAAGTCTTCATTCTCCTTGATTTCTGATTGAATTTTCTGGACCTTTAAATATGCGCCACATAGGATGTATAATATTCTCCTGAATATTCTGTCAATGTTGAGAATAAACTGAATCTCATTAATCCAGCTCAGCAGGCGCGATGTCGAGACATCTTCTTCGACATGTTATTCCAGTTGTTGAGAAAGTTTAACACAACATGTTCTGACATTGTAATATGACTTCTTGTTGTACCTGTTCTTCTTATCATATTCTTCATTGCTGCTATTATTTGTTTTACAAAAAATTAAGCTAATCCTAAAATAAGAGAACTAACACCGGTGTCCCTTGAGTCCAGTCAAGGAGAATATGGGACCGCTGTGTGGTGTCATGAAGCACTAACTGACCGTAGAAGCTTAGTTGAACAACTTAGCCATTAGAAAGTAGTGAGATGGCTGACTTTGGTGCAAGACTAAAGTTGGTTGATACTTGATACTACACTCATTGAGATCGGACTTTCGGGATATTTTGGCCGTAATTTGGATGCTTTAGCTAAAATAATGGCCGATGAAGAAAGATCAGTGATATTGAGGCTCCTAGAACCCGGTTACTTCTTTTAGGACAGGTTGAGCCAACTAAAAATTCAAGAGGGTATTTACCTATAAACTCTATGCAAGCCTAAAACTAAGACCTTGTGTGCTTTGTTTGTGTATGATTATTTGATCAAGCATAACATCATGACATCATATCATAGCATTTTCACTAACCATTTCAACGACCTGGGGATTTATCTTTGTTCTGTTTTGTAGGATACAACTTCCGCTTGCAGAAATACCATCTGAATCAACTTCGTAAGGGTGCCTCCTCAACTCAAAGAGTTAGCATCAAGGGTTCCTGAAAATTATCTGTTCACTAAAAGATATGATCAACTTCTCCATCTGGTTACCTCAAGCTTTGAAGAAGACATGATGGGGGTGCTCTTTCAGTTCTTTGACCTTGTACATCATTATTTCACCTTTATCGATTATCAATTGGTGCCCACAATGGAAGGATTCTCTCAACTACTAGGAGTATCTGTTCTTGATCAAATACCCTTCACCGGTTTAGAGGAGGCTCTAAGACCTGAAGCTATTGCCACGACCTTACATTTGAAGAGTTTTGACATTATAACTAATTGGGAGACAAGAAGTGGGGTCAAAGGATTTTTGGCTAAATTCCTGATGGAGAAGGCTCATTTGTTTTCTGATGCCATGAACTTTCAAGCTTTTGAGGAGATCTTGGCTCTTTTAATCCATGGGTTGGTGCTTTTTCCTAACCCTAACCAACTCATAGATGTGAATGCTATCAAAATTTTCCTTACTCGTAACCCTGTGCCTACATTTCTTGGAGACGTTTTGCACTCTCTTCATACTTGCACTATGAGGAAGCGAGAGACTCTTATGTGTTGTTTGCCTTTGCTGGCTAGGTGGTTTATTTAACACCTTTCCCGATCATTATTGAAGAATGAGAAAGGTTTGAGGTGGTCGCAAAGGATAACGTCGCTTTCTCATACAGATATCTATTGGTGCTCTCGATTTCAAGAGGACATTACTATCATTGACCATTGTGAGGAGTTCCCTAATGTTCCACTCTTGGGCATTAGAGGAGGTATTACTTATAACCCTTCTCTAGCTCTATGATAATTTGGCTATGCTCGAAGAGATGGTCCCCACGACGAACTCATTCAAGGTATTATATTCGACTACGAGAATGATGTCTCGACTCTCTTTCTGAATGTCTCGACTTTATTTCTCAGAAAACCGGACCGGGCAGGGGTGCGGAAATAGAAAGAATTAAATGAATAGGCTCTTATCAAGAGGTTGTTTGGTGAATCCACACTAGCTAACTTTACACAGAAGGACCACCACCATTGATACATTAATAGTGGATTAAGTGCTAAACCTATACTATGCCCAAGTGCAGACTTACTTAAGTAAGGGTATTCTATTGCTAAAAATTAGGCTACCCATAGTTTGAAGGGAAGAAGCCCGTGTCTGGAGCTATGCCACTGTAGAATCATTAATATTCGCGGAGACTATTTATATTATCGGACATAACAACCAGAAGCCATATCTTTCGAAGGAAATTAAACTAATTATGGTATAATTAAGTAAATAAATATATAATTAGAAAAAGTTAGAGCTGGGTATAAAGGCTTACGGCCTGGAGATTCTTAGCTTGTTAGACACAATCTATCTTACTAGCTATTCAGTGGATTCCTAGCCCTTGACTCATGGTAGAGAACACCAAAGGGTACTGCTAGTTTGTTTCTCTTTATGTGGGGACGAGAACAAACTGACTATAAATCTGCAGAATCCACTACCCGTTCCTGCTTCTTGGTCACCAGAAGAGAAGGGTAATTAGGATTTGTTGTTGAACCAAATATCCCTCCCCTTACAAACAGTAATCGATATCCCTCACTGCGAGCCAACAAAGAATGAAAGAAGTAAAGGTAGGCAGGCTCAACAAAAGCTGAAAACTAAGGCTCGGAAAACTCGTGCAATCTAAAGAAGAAAGAGTAAAAAAATAATCTAATGGATCGAATCTATTCGTGGAATTAGAGGAGGGGCTATCTAATTCAAAAAAGTAATTTGTACTGGTACCACACTCTTTCAATCAAATATCGCTGGCAGATCCTGGTAATTATAACTGGCACATCTTATCTTCCTTAAACTTAACTCCTGAGACCTACCTTAAACAACCATCAAACGACCGTTAAAAGGCGTTTAAACGGGCTTGAAACCTACTTCATGGGCTTCCCTACTCGTGCTATCATTGGGGCCATATTTTCCTATACTATCTTCATAACGAGCACTTACATTACTAGATCCCTGATCCCTCAACGTAAAAGGGAAAGAAACAAGGACTTACTCAACTCTATTGACTCTACTTACTTCCTTTACTAGACATGATTATCAAGTAAACTAACGAATGACTCGCTTGAGAGCTTAACTACTGCTTACTACAATTTTCACACTTAGAAAACTCACATACTAACTAGCCCTTATACTCGTTCCACTCGCTTACTTTTCTATGAAAATTGTCTGTATTGACAAGAGGTTTTATCCTCGATCCTTCAGTTAGCTTGCCAAAGCAATCACTGGAATCTATTTCATAGCCTCCTCTGATAAGAGGTTCCTCTTCTTTATGTAACTATACTTTATCTCTATGCACTGACTTGGCATTTTAATAATATCTTGCCTTGCCTACGGGATGTGTACATGAATTACTATTATCTAAGTAGTATGCTTTCTAGTTCAAGTAGCAATTCATATCTCTGCTTCGACGGATGAAAGTGTTATCTTGAGTTGACCCTGACTAAAGTTAAGAACTTTGCTTCATTGGGTAAAGGGTTGAAAGGTCATATGAAATATAATAATGGAAGGGTCTTTTCTTTAGTTTTTTTTTTACACTGAACTTTTTGCGGTAGCCGGTGTCAGCTAGCAAGTTGCGGTCACACTGCAAGGCTTGCTTGCTTACCCATTTTAACTCTTTGCGAACTCGTATCATATGCTTCTTCAAAATTATAGATAATCAACTTCTCTCATTTTTCATAGTTCTTATTTGAAAGGTTTTTATATTTGACATGATATTCTTGTTTTTTATTTTAGAAAATGTTCTATGTATGTTGTTAATGTCACGGTGTTTATGTTTTTTGAGTTGTAAGGAAAATGAATGAAGAAAACCACCTTAATAAAGCATATATTTTAGTTATGATTTACATATTGATATTGAGAAACAATACAAGAAATATAAAACTAATAGGGAAACTTTATCCATCTTAAAAAGAAAATTACAAAAGAAACTAAAACAACAAATTTAAGTTACTTTTCAGCATAAATTTTTTTATGAAGTGTATATGAAATTCATAAGAGTAAGTTGAAAGTAGAAGAGAAAGCATTTTTTTAGATTTTTTGTATTTTCAAATGGCTACAAGACTTTATTTATAATAAAAAATGTAAACAACCAAGAAAATTTAGAACTTTTTATAAAGAGGAAAAAAAGTAAAATCTTATTAAGAGAACATTTGATTGATTATTGGACGAGCTTTGCATTGTGCTTCCAATGGAACAGCCATAGGCACAAGAGTTCCACGTCCTTCATTCATGTCAACTTCTTCTTCACCAATCCTTTTCCACTCAAAGCATTGGATCAACGAGCCCAAAGTCAAGCTCAAAGTTCTTAAAGCTAAGCCCGATCCAGGACAAGCCCTTCTCCCCATTCCAAAAGGCATAAACCCATGCGTATCCGCTTGTCGATTACCCTCAAACCTCTCGGGCTTAAAACTCGTTGGGTCAGCCCATAAATCAGAATCCCTATGAATAGCCCACGCATTCACCATCAACATGGTGTTTTGTGGCACATCAAATCCTCCCACAGTACAATCTTCTGATGATACATGTGGCAACAACATTGGTGCTGCTGGATGTAACCGTAGAGTCTCGGAGATGATGTTTTGAAGATATTGTAATTTCGTAGCTTCACCTTCCTCAATTAACCTCTCTTCTCCAATGTGATTCTCCATTTCAATTTTTGCTTTTTTCAATATTTCTGGATGGTTTAATAAATTAGCCATAGCCCACTCTAACGTTATTGACGAAGTTTCTGTTCCCGCAACTATCAATGCCTGCAAAACATAACAAAACAAAAAAACAACAATCCATATGATTATAATTTAGAAATTCATATCTTTAATAAAGAAGAGTAATATAAAGAAGAGTAATAATAATAAGTGATGACTATCCAGTTAAGCCAACTCGGTTAACAGCTGTGCAAGAATGACTAACCATAATAAGGCCTTTGATAATTTGGTCACTGTAATAATCAGGTTGTGATTGTTGCAAAGAAAGTAGATGATCAATCATTGTATTCTTATTTTCATTTCTGTCCCTACGATGTTCATCAACTAGTCCTTGAAAAAGTGCATCCATCTTTTCCCCAACCTTTTTCAACTTGTTTTCATGACTACTAAAATCAAACAATCTAAATAAAGGCACAAATTCACCAAGGTTGGACCCTAGCCCAAACTGTTGCATCTCGTTCATGATATCTCTAAACTTCTTTGCCTCATCAGATTCATCACCGTAAAACCGTTTACCACAAACCATTCTCATGATGATGTTAAATGTTAGTTCAGAAAACAAAGTTCTAAGCTCAACTTTCGCGAAATTATTTTGAGAATTTTCAGCAAGCTTTTGGATTAGCCTCATGGTTTCGTCTTTTCGGATATCTGAGAAGGAGTTGAGGCGGTGATTGGAGAGGATTTCGATTGAGCTTATACGACGTAGGTTGCGCCAATGGTCTCCATACGATGATGTTACTATGTTTGTGTTGTTGAAAGCAAGATACTTGGTTTTGAGAGACTGTATACGGTTTGCGAAAACGATGTCGTGTTTGGTGAAACATTCTTCGGCTAGAGATGGAGATGAAACAACAGCTACGAGTCGAGAACCGAATTTAAGGGTGAAGATTGGGCCATATTTTTGGGAGAGGTTGTGAAAGTAGTGATGAATTGGTTGTTTAATTTGATGGAGGTTGCCAATTATGGGAAGAGAGGGTGGGTTTTGTGGAAGATTTTTGAATGTTTTTGTGGAGAATAGTAATAGTTTTGTTGTGATGAGAACAAGGAGAGGGAAAATGATGTAGATAAGAAAGTTGAATTCCATGTTGAGTGAAGTTTTTGTGGGTTAGTGATCATGAATATATAGTACAAAGTTTGTGAAAATTATATATTATGGTTGCAAAGTTCTCTATCTTTTTTTTCTTCTTCTTACTTTCAAGTTGACCCGACACATCTGGTCAGAAAAATTGGACCCGACACATAAATTGAAATTTCTTCTGAAAGACTAATTGAAATTTCAAAATAACAAGCATTTATTGGAATAGAATACGAGATAGGCATATGAAGGTTTAGCCATGGTAGGCTGAGAAGGGACCATTGGCCATGAATATCATTCATCCTCAAATATATCTTTCAGATTTGCGTGTGAACTTTTAAAAAAAAAATATTTGAGGAGATAAAATTATTATATTTTGAAAATTTTTTTTGTCTAGTTGATGGTATTAAAGAGATGGGAAATATAAAAATAACAAGAATGAGAAGAATGAGGAGCTATGTGTTTTGAATGTAGAAATAGAAATAAGTTATTAAATTTAGTTTAATATAAGACACAAACTTACTTTTGATTCATGATAAAAATAACATTATTTTATCATAACCACAAATATAAATGTATTATAAATTTTTATTGTATTTGCACTCACATTTTTTTGTTAACTAGTAACAAACCCGTGCTATCGCACGGGTCTCGTCTGGATTCACATTATATTTATAGATTATTAAATTATTAAGTATGTTACCATGTTTTCAGTTGAGTATATGTCTCATGTAAATCATGTTGGCATTTAACTCCATATTTGTAGCAAGCGTCGGTCCTATCAACAAATCACGTCTGCATGAACAAATAGGAAAAATTATATACTTCTTGAAATACATGGAAAATGTATATACTATATATTTTAATTCAAAATAGATTTTTAATTTGAATCGTAAAGTATAAGATATAAAGTTTACCAACTATCAAAGTGCTTGAAAGACTTCCTTGTACACAACATTAGTAGTAGTAGAACACGGTACATTCTCCTTGTCATGAATTAGGATTTTTAGCCCACTTTTGCTCTTAACTCTTGAAATTGCAATATATAATTGACCATGACTAAACGGAAGGATTGGATTCCATATAAGGTGGCTGCGGATTTGTGCGTAAAGCAGAAGGAATTAGTACATTACCATCGAGAACTTACAATATACATTGTGAATACCTTCTTAACTCAAACAAATGCGGTGAGCCTGGCGGCGTCGCCGCGGATCTGCACGCAAAGCGCAAGGATTGGAGTTCGTGTAAGATGGTTGCGGATCTGTGCGTAAAGCAGAATGAATTAGTACAGTACCATCGAGAACTTACGATATACATTGTGAATACCTTCTTAACTCAAACAAATGCGGTGAGCATGGCGGCGTCGCCGCGGATCTGCAGGCAAAGCGGAAGGATTGGAGTCCATATAAGGTGGTTGCGGATCTGTGTGTAAAGCAGAAGGAATTAGTACAGTACCATCGAGAACCTACGATATACATTGTGAATACCTTCTTAACTCAAGCAATTGCAATGAGTGTGGTGGCGTCGCCGCGGATCTGCACGCAAAGCGGAGGATTGGAGTACGTGTAAGATGGCAGCGGGTCTGTGCACAACTCAGATGGAATAAGAGTAGTGGTTTTGTTTTCATATGTCCTTAAGCGTTTTTGTAATTTTGTTTTAAGGAGAGTGGGCTCGTTCAATGGTTTTGATTTTAGATATATAACTATTAAAAAATCTGTGGTATCATATGGGTCTTGTCCGAATTACATATAATATAGAACTAACTTTGAATTGTAATAGATCATTCTTATATATTATTCAAATTTAAAATATTAAAATGATGTAACCAAAGTTCAATCAATTAGAGAAAAAAATTAGTGTATCAAATTAATTTGCTTTCCATCGATAACATTAATGATAACAATATCGTATTTGAACTTTAGATATGAAGCAACCTGCTTTCCATTGATGTTTTCAACTCATTAGTCTGCATGATAATTTATGCAAAAATCAGACACCAAATATGCAAATAATTTATAAACAAAAACATTTGTATTGTCGTGTACTTACCCATTAACAAAGCAATTGAAAAACTTCATTGTATACAACATTTGTAGTGATAGAAGATGATACATTCTCATTATCATTTATTAAGATTTTAAGACAACTTTTGCTTGTAACTCTTGAAATGGCTACACACAATTGTCCATTACTAACAATTGTCCATTACTAAAAACAGGAGTAGGCAAATACAATCCAACGATATCAAGTGATTGGCCTTGAGATTTATTAATTGTCATTGCGTTAGAGACAATAATTGGGAATTTTCTCCTAATCAACTTAAATGGTCACAGTGACTCAAAATGTGACATAGACATTCGAGGGATGTAAAAGATGTTATCTATGTTCTTTACAGGCATGACTAATAAATATAGACTAATAATATGCACTTGTTTTTTAAGTATTAATATGTATTTATAATAAATCATACCGACTATTCACTAACTTCAATTATATAAGATTTAAAAGATGAATATTAAAATTAACAATCTATAATCAGTATCTCATAGATGCGTTCTCATCTACCCGTGAATTAAGATGATTTAACAAACTCAGTTGAATCCAAATGAATTAGTTCTAAAAATTTATTAAATCTATTTTAGATATCAACCCATTTTTCCAAACTTAAAATATATGACAACTCCCGTCAAATTTATACTTTTATATTATATGTGCTCACATCTACGCGAGTTAACGAACTTCAGTTGAATCCAAATAAATTAATTTTAAAAATTTATTAAACATATTTTATATATTAATCCATTTTTTCAAATTAAAAATGTATGACATCTCCCGTCAAATTTCAATTTTAAAACTTTTATATTATATCATATTTACATATTTTTTTACAACCTATAATGTATAACAGTTTCCCGTTAAATTACAATTATTTTTAAAAAGAACATAAAAAATAAATAAAATTTATAGATAAAACTATTGTATATTATTTTCTATATTTATTTAATGAATGAAATTTATTTTAGATGAATTTATTTTCTAATTTGTATTTAAAAATATAACTTAATTGTCATTTAAAACAGTACATTCAATTCTTTAACTTCAATTATCTGGTATGTCATAGATACATTTATTCTACCCGTGAATTTATTTCATGTACTCAGTTGGTTAATATTAATATAATTACAATATATAATCATTTATCAAATTTGAATTTCTCATTTATAAAAATAATTTTAAATTATTCTCGTTTATAAAAATGAACGCGTGTGTCTATTTATAAAAATATATGAAACTTATACTCTTTTATAAATATAATTGTATCAATACTTGAATTTTTCCGGTTTATAAAAATATTTATAATTTATTCATGTTTATAAAAATTATTATAATTTATTTTTGGTTTGTAAAATTAATTATATTAATATGTAGACTTTTTCTCGTTTATAAGTGTCTTTAACCCGTGTGACAATTTATAAAAATATTTTAACTTATTCATGTTAAAAACAATTACATCAATATTTGAATTTTGTTCGTTTATAAAAATATTTGTAAGTTATTTAAGTTTATAAAAATAATTATAAAAATAAATATTTACCATATCATCTTAAATTTATTTATTCAAGTGTGATAAATATGTGTCTCTTAGTTAATTACATTTATAAATAAATATCGTGTATTAGTGATATATATTAAATTTATTATCTTAATGTCTAACTAATTAAAATGAATTTATTATTGTCAATCAAAAATTATAATATTAAATAATAATATAATATTATTATTATATACGGGAAAAAGAATAAATTAAATCTAAGAATATCGGAAAATTTATTATAATATTAAATAATAATTTAACATTTATTATTATAATGAATCATATATAACATTTTAAAATTATGTATTTATTTCTTATGTTTTATTATATTCGATTTGTAATAAATATTTTTCAGTTTATTGCGAATTTTCAATAATTAAATATTAATGATATTATATAAAGTTAATTTAATTAAATTTTCATGATTACCATTTAATATTTTTTTATCATGATTACAACTATAAAGTTAATTTGAAAAGATTATGATATATTTTAGTTATTTCATAAACTTAAAAAAATTATCAAATCTCAATTGATTTTGTTTTGTTTTATTAACATTTTTACAGAAATTGAAATAATTTATTTTAGGTCAAATAAGAATCTAAATAATTACAAAATAATATTTATTCTTACATTTATAGAATGATAAATTAAATATTTAAGATAAACATTAGAGTTCTTATTTACTTTATCTTTTATATATTTATAATATACTTTTTTTGTTAATTTTATTAACAATATATTTATAGTTAACAATACATCTTTTAAACTACGTTATTTTTTTCAAGAATATAAATGTAACCTTTCAAAAAATATACACAAATATATTTAGAAGTCGGTAGAAAATTTTATTGGTTAAATTATAATTCCATTCAAAATTTATTGATCATAAATTTTTGAAATCAAATCATGCATAAAAATAAAATGTATTAATGTGACCATTCAAAATGTTTTCTATATATAATAAAAATAAATAATATTAATATCTCCATTCAAAAGATATATTTGTAAAGTTTTGATTTAATTTTTTTCATATCTTTATATATTTTAATGTATATAATATTCCTACAATATGAAACAGTATCAAACCTATAATATTAAAAGAGAATTCAAATTTTATTGATCATAATCTTTTATGGAATCAAATCATATATAAAAATTAAATATGTTTATGTCACCATTCAAAATAATTTCCATATAAGTATAATAAAAATAAATGATAATAACGTCTCCATTCAAAAGATATATTGGTAAAGTATCGAATTAAATGGTACTCCAATATTTGATTAAAAAATTGTAATATTTGTTTTTAATATTGTAATATTTGTTGGGCATGATAAAAAGCCACGCCATAAACTTTTCATGGGAGAAGGCCGGTGACAGCCCTGTCCATCATTGCACTGTCCATCATTGGACACAGTGAGTTTAGGAAGATCATTATTAAACCTGTTTTCACATGACAAAATCAAATCGCAATCAGCATAATTTCATTTTACGTATCAATGTATAAAAATTAAACTGTGAAACAATCCGTTATTCAATTTGTTAGATTGGTCCCCTACTAATTCAAGTGTGAAATCAATTATCAGCCTCCATATCCATACATATTCCAAAAGAAAACCGATTAAATCAAGAAAATAAATACAAAAATCTCAATTAGATACAAATAAATATAATAGTAAGCAAAATAAACAACAAAATTGATGAGAATATACTGCATTCTTTTATCAAACTTCTTTTATCAAAGATGTGATGGGAGAAATTGAAATTTAAATAGATCAATAATAAATTGAAATAGGAAGCAAAAGAAATAAGCTTCTATCTATTTGGAGAATTAATCGTAAATATATATGTGTGAGCTTTGTATTCACCAAGACTAAACAAATAAAAAAAGCCAAAACTCAACCTCATATTTTAATTTAAAAAATTAAAAAAATTGAGAAAATAAAATCTGAATAAAAAAAAACATACCTAACAGCAAAAAAAATAAACAATATCATGGTTGTGTTGTTCGTCACATGCAAGCTCAAAAATCCCCTTCTGCAACTCTCAAACCTAAAGATAAAGATATCCCATTTTAGGTGTCAAGTTAAGCTTTTTTTTTGGAAAAGGAGAAATAGTAAGACAACCCTGAAAACGAAAAGAATACAACATAAAATATGATATTCCGAACTACATTTCAGTTTCAACTTTCAATCACTCACCTTCGTCACTTACATATGTATGAATCAAATTAACGTTAAAAATTGCATTTGAAGGAAATTCTTTTATAGATCTATAACGGGTGTTGTTGGTTATTGATGTTGTTGAGATTCAGAGGTCTTGGTTGCGACCACCATTCTTACGCTTGAACGTCTGAAACAAATAAATTAACAGGTTAGGATGAGAATATTAGATAGTTGAGATTACAACGAAACGAAATTGGCAGCAACAAAGAGAGAAGAATGAAAAGAGATGGAGCGGCGCAGGAAGAAGATGAAATTAGGTTTTCTGATTTGTGTTTTAATAGAGTTGAGTGAATGAGTTATTTGTTGCATCTTGGGAAAAACGATTTCTTTGATTGTATAGATTTACCGTTTCAAGAACTCAACATTTATGATGGTTGTTCATCTTGTGCTGCCAATTTAAATCTTGCAACAAATTAATAAATCAAATAAATAAAAAATAGTGTAAAATTATGATAGATTGACATGTCAGCAAAATTAAATGTCAAATGAATATGGTAATAGCATAGTGTTGATTAGTCTATTATACCCTTAGAATAAAAAAAGTTATAACATCTAATCAAAAGGTTAGACTTAGAATTTTCAGGTACTTTACTTTTAATAGATTGATAATAGATAAAAAATAAATTTATAATTTGTATATTTAAAGGCTTTTGTGTGAAAGAGCAAGAATGTATCAAATTATAGTATAAGAGTTATTGGTATATTTTAAACAATCATCAAATCAATTTCAACGTGTCTACTTTCGTAATGTTTTGATTTTATGAATGAACTCTTTGTAAATTTGTCCTTTTCATGTGCACTTATAGTTGATGTGTGTGAATCTCAAGTGTACAATTGTGTCAAGCAATAAAAGTATCAATCTCACATAGAGTTATGTGATTATTAAATTTTATTTCAATTATGGTTATTTAAAACGATCAAAAAGCAGTTTGTTTGATATTGAGTGAAAATAGATTTTAATAAGTAATAAAAAGTAGGATTATGAGCTATGAGCTTTCATCGAGACTCATTATTATGGTCATTTATATTTTAATCATGAGAATTTCGAATTTAATTTATAAAATTTTAGATAAATCTGTACAACACCCACTTTCGTGGCACGTGCATCTGAACGTGTTTTAGGCACAACTATGCATATCAATCACGAGCGTACACTTTGTCACGCGACGTCTATTCTCGATTACTTCTCAATTAGAATCAAGTCGCCTTGTCAGTGGCGCCTTGAACTCAGTTGTTTAGTAATTCTCTTTTGGAGATCGAATCATTATCTTTGATACATGATTGACATATGTTATGTCTTTGCTTTCGCAACCGACATAGACATGGATTAGAACTCGAATTCTAAAATAAAGAAAACCTATGTTTCCCGTGATTACAAAAAGGATGACTCAATAGGGATTTGTCATGAGATAGACTATCATAACCCCATGTTTAACACCCTAAAACCCTAACATCGAAAATTGCTAAATAATTCGAATATGAACAAACATTCACATTTAGAGTGTCACACATCTCATCTCAAATATGCTATGTTACACTTCTAAATAAAAACATATAATTCAAAATATATGTCATCACATGCTCCCTCTACTTAAGCTCATCACAACAGAATAAATCAATAAACATAATTCATCCATAAGTCGCATAATAACCTTTATTTGAAATTAAACGCAATCATGCATGAAAAAATCCTTCAACATCAGATAAATCCAAAACATCAGGAGTTATAACATCTAACTCTCACAACAACGGATCAGAATAAAATAAATAAAAAATGTATGTCCACCCAGTGTTACAGATCAAAGCAATAAAATCTAAAAATGCATAAAACAGGAAAGGAAGAATAGCCTCAACATTATTCGTCAGCTCTAAGGCATCTACTCGTCTACCTTCTTGTGTGTACCCCAATCAGGAGCACAGAACACCACAAACAACAAAGGGGGTGAGAATACGCTAAAAATATATAATTGTGCAAAATAAATGCAAGGGTACCCTAAAACAAATATATTCATCTTACATACATTTCAATTACATCAATTAGCATAACTCATATGTGTTAGTCCAAACAACTCAATTGCACAACAACATCAAAACACTTATTTGCACAATCTTTATGTCATGCAATGCAGACAACGACTCAACTCATGCATGTGGTACCAACTCAAAAAACGCTCTTCATACAAACATAGTCCCAACATCTGAACCCGAGCTCCCTCATTTGAGCTTCAGACAAGTCACTAGTTCTCTCCTTGAACTCGTGACTCGTCTCTTTGACAACAATATAACAACATATGATGCATGTATAATATAATGCATACAACAACTCAACAAAGAATTTATGGTCACACATCTGAACATAAATAATCCTCTCCGTCCCCACGTCTGAAATATACACCCCAAGTCTCAATTATATGGTCATCACAAAGTTATCACTCAACAACATAATTTCATCATCAACTCGTTCCATTTAATTAGGCATTTAATTAATTAAAGTCACAAAAATATACCAAACATCAGTTAACACCAACCACACAGCAAAATGGTATAGAAAATATGCACTAGAAACTTAAGACATGCCCATTAACACGATGACAGCTAGGTCATCACCTGGGTGACGCCCATCATCCCCTCTTTCCCACACTTATCACTCTTGTGACAACCGACAAGGCACCACACTTTCTTGGAGACCATGACAGTTTCCCCTTTATTAAGCTGACGATCGTCAGCATCTCAGAAGGGCATGACGACCGCATGATGACTAGGTCGTCATGCGGGTGACACCTGACACCCTATTAATAAAAGCATAATTGTGCTTATGCTATGGATGTCAATTCATAACTCTGAGTTTTTCACTACCAACCCTCAAATCGATCAACAACATTAAGGGAAATATAGTTTATCATCAAGACACCATATATCCATCAATTAACATGCATTATCATGGATTAATCACCACTTTTGACATATTATTCATCATAATTATAGCACTCATATGAACACAAAATCATATAAGATTCACCAACAAGAACATACAATTTTCATGGTAAAAATAAGTACACGAAAATCATACAATTATATCCTTTACATTATATTATCATGGAAATTCCATTCATCACATCGAGCATTCATCAATGGAAGAAAATAGGGAACAACCTAATGGAGATTAAGGACTTCTTCCTACTCATTCATGAAGTTGGCACCATATTTAGAGTAATCCCGCTTGTAACACCCAAAAATCTAGATTAATTATTTAATTAATTTAGTGCGAATTGGTGATTTTGGTGAGTATATGAATTGTTGTGTTTTGCTGTGATATTGGGAAGAATTCGCTGTTGAGGTTTGGGAATCTACAACATAAGGTAAGGGTGGAGGTTTTGACTCTCTATTAAGTGGTATAATGGTAGGGATGTAATGATATGCATGTTAGGTTTTGGTGTAGATTGTTTGATTCAATCCGTTGAAATTGACTATAATCGATGAATTGATTCTTAGAATTGTGTGGTAATTGATGTATGTTGATAGCAATGATAATTGGATGTTTGATTATGTATTATTTCATGAAATTTATGTTTTTGGAATTAAGACAAAAGGGTTTTTTCGTACTGCACTTTACAAAATTCATAAAACTATTTTCACAGGGTGCAATCGATTGCAGCAAAAGAGCAATCGATTGCACTACTTAAAAATTGGGATTTTTGCTTCTGTTTCAGTAAGAAATCGATTGCAGCAGAAGAGTAATCGATTACACTACTTAAAATGTGATTTTTGGCCTCTGGAACAGGGTGCAATCGATTACTCTGTTAGTGAAATCGATTACTCTGTTAGTGTAATCGATTGCTCACTATTTGACAATATTTTTGAAAACTTGAAAACTCCATGACTTTTGACTCGGGTCTCCGTTTGACGCACTGTTTGGACCGTTAGAAAGCTAGAAATATTTCCTACAATGTGGTAATAATTTTGATGACATTAGAATAATATTTATATGGAATAATTCTGATGTATGCATATGTTGTATGTGTTGTAATGCAAAATGTTGCAATTAATTGTATCGGTGTTGCATCGATGATATGTAAAGGAATTACAGGTGATATTGCGGTATTACGAATATGATGTTGGCTTAAAATTGGCGTGATGTTGATGATTATGCTTTTAGTTTCATAATTTTGTTGTAGCATGTCGCATTTCATGCATCGTTGAGGGCTTATGATCTGGCCTGTATTGATAATTTGTTGAGGGCTTATGCTCTGACCTGTATTAGAAATTTGTTGAGGGCTTATGCTCTGGCCTGTATTGGCAATTTGTTGAGGGCTTATGCTCTGGCCTGTATTGGCAATTTTTTGAGGGCTTATGCTCTGGCCTGTATTGGCAATTTTTTGAGGGCTTATGCTCTGGCCTGTATTGGCAATTTATTGAGGGCTTATGCTCTGGCTTGTATTGGCAATTTGTTGAGGGCTTATGCCCTGGCCTTATATGGAAATTTGTTGGAGAGGGCTTATGCCCTAATGGTACCACATGCATCTTGCATCGGTGTCAGTTGCATTGCATATTGTTGAACTATTAATACGACGATGATGTTGAATTGCATATTGTTGAATTGTTAATATGATGATGATGTTGAATTGCATATTTTTTAATTGTTAATACGATGTTGATGTTGAAATGCATATTATTGAATTGTTAATACGATGATGATGTTGAATTTCATATTTTGGAATTGTTAATACGATGATGATGTTGAATTGTATATTATTGAATTGTTAATACGATGATGATGTTGAGTTGCATAATTGGTATGCGTTGTATGACGTATGATATATATATTATATAATCATTGTGAATTTGTGGTTGATGATGTTGAGCATTAAATCTTACATGATATATCTGTCACATGCTTATTATTATATGACTTATTATATGGTTGTGATATCTCACCCCTTCTGTTTGAGTATTGCCTTTACGTGGATAACGTGCAGATAATCCGAAGTAGCTCGAGATCGAGGTTAGCCAAAGAGTTGCCTTATTTTGTGTAGATTGGGTCCGTGTCAGCTCTGATACATAACACTTGGGGGGGTTTTGCGCTTGCTTTTTTTATGTTGGGAGTAAACTTTTGTATAACTCTGTTGTTGAGATTTAGCTATTGTTTATGCTGAATTTTTGAAAGACGATTTTTATCACTCATGTTGAAGAGTTGAAAGTAATTTCTATTGATGTTTTTCCGCTGCGAATAAATGAAATGAAGTTTAAGGCTATTGAGTATGTGATTTTGTGTTGCGTATCTTATTTCAAGAGCATGTATGATGTATGAATATGTGGTATCCCATTCTTGATGTTTTGTTTTAGAAGTTAATTTACTCTGATTTACTTATTTTACCGACAGGGAAGTAGGGTGTTACAATCGGTATCAGAGTAGGTCGGTTTGTCCGTCCAAGTTGTCGAGTCAGTGTAGTATAAAAGTTGAATATTGTCAAGGTATTGTTCTTTAGTACGCGACATGTGTGTGAAATACTATTGGTACTTTCTTGATATTCTAATCACTTGTTTGCAGGAGTGAGATTGAAACAAGTGGGGGAGAAGCTTGTGCTTCTCAGAGTTGGTTCAGGTGTCAATAGTTGGTTTAGTATGTCGTAAATTTCATGGGTGCAGATGTTAGTGCGGGTGAGTTGTTCTCTGACTTCGAAGGGAGTATGGGTAGAGATTTATGCCCAGCGATCAGTCAAAGTGCCCTTCGTGACAAGAACCAGTTCCTGGATTAAGGGGAGTAACTGGATAATCTGATGTGTGTTCTGGTTATCTTCTTCCTCATGTACGGGAAGTGTAAGAGGTTCTTCCGACTGAAATGACTTTAGGATTTTTTTTCGGATTTATTGTACAAAAGGTGTTTTAGCAAAAATTTGTAAAAAGGGGGAGATTGAAAGCTCCAAATATTTGAGCTCTTCATATTTGACTAATTTTGGTAAAATAAGATGCTGATCTAGATGTTAAAATATGTGAAGAACAACATGTTGAACAAAGATGTCCTACCATGAAGACTCGACATCTTGGACTGCTACAACTGGACTTTAGTAAATCTATTCAAAGATTTAAGGAGTGGTTTAGAATTGGATCAAGGAATATTTTAGCAGAGGATTTGAAGCCCATGGATAAAATGAAGATTATAAAAGGAAGACTTAGACCTAGGTCTGTTTAACTAATCCTAGTGTAACACTTCAAAAATAAAATAAGGGTTTAGTGTTTTGAGAGTCGTGTACTTTCTCGTGTTGTAAGTCACCCATTGTATCAATTTGATACATTGTGGTAGACCTAGTTGTTTATACAAATTCAGAAGCCTTTAGGTAATGCATTGTATACCGTTCTTGGATGAAGCTTTGAAGCAAATCCAAGTATGTTAGTTAGTTAAGAGTCTTGGCTGAACTTTATTTGAAAGGGGGTGTCTTTCAAGTAGTTTGATGCAGTCAATAGAGGTTGTGACTGTTAGATATCACTGAGGTAATTTAGGGAGTCAGATGGGTTTCTCTTATCTTGGATGGGTTTCTAAGGTAAAGATTTCATTGGGTAGTGATTAGGTAAAATGAAGGTTGTTTACTTTTAAACCTGGGGTTGTTTACATAAAATAATACTATTGATAGTGGAATTTTCTTCCTAGCTTGGTAGCCCCCAGAGTAGGTGTTGTTTTTCACCAAATTGGGTCATCTTATCTTTGTGTTTTTATTATTCTGCATTGTTCAGTTTTTTTTCTTCTTGGTTGATTGACATGTCTTATAGAGATGTTAGAACATCTGTCATGACGTTGTTCTAATATGTATTATATCAGTATGTGTATTATATCAATGTGCTTTATCATGTCCGAGTGTTGTTACACATACATATTTGTCTCAACATATGTTTGGACATTGCTATCTGTATACCAGAATTTCAATTGGTATTAGAGCAGGCAACCTATTTTGTTCTAGGTGAGATCGGGGAAGATACTTTCTTGTGCTTTGGACAAGGAAGGAGAGAAGTGTTGGTTGTAACTACTTCTATGACTGTGATGTTACTTGAAAGGCGTATTTTTCTTCTGCTGCATACGCCTTCTGATGCGTGATCCTGTGGTGATCAGGTTTGTTTAGTCGCCTGGTGTTTTGGGATTTCCCTCATGAATAAAGATGAGTTAGGCATGATAGAGGAAGTAATGTCTATATACTCTAATCTCCAAAAAATGGTTGCTATTGAGGATATATCTTCAGCGTAATATCCTATAAGATGTTTTCGACATCTTGTCTGGAACCTGTAAGGAGGAGGTATTTTGTAGGGGTGTTCAGATCCAATCCAATAAAAAAAAATCCAAAAACCGAACCGAAAAAATCGAAATCCAAAAAAAACCGAATTTTTTTGGATGTATTTGGATCACCATGTAGCATAACCGACCGGTTCGGTTCGGTTTACGGTTGGCTTCATGAGAACCGAACCGGTCCAAACCGAACCGGTATTACTTCCATTTACTTGCCATTTATTATTTAAAATAAATTAATATAGAATCATTTATAGCCATCCTCCCAAATTAATTATGTTAGCCAGCACTAATTTCTCTAGAGAATCTCAATCATTCCTATAATTTCCCTATTCAGATTCTAAATTATCTTGAAATTAAATACAATGAATGTTATTCATTGTTGTAACCGCAAGAAATTCAATATCGCAAGCAAGAAATTCAATAATGCTAAATAGACATTCATCTCAATTAGTTTTCTGAATTATACTATCAGTAAGCAAGCTTCTTAATTTGTTTGATTTTATCTTTTTTGTACTTTGTAGTTTTGTTCGATCAGATTTTCTAAAGCTATTCAAATTTTTAGCCTTTTGTAAAGCTGTTCTAATTTGTGTTGTTGAAAGCTTATTTGAAATTAATTTACTTATGTTCTCAATTTTATAACAGTAGCTTACTAAAAATTATTTTCATTAGTTTTCTTATGTGAAATCGTTTCATGTTGGTTACTTGGTTATAACAGTAACAAATTTTAGTTAGTTTTTCATAATTTCTTCAAGGTCTGTTCTTTGTTAGTTTTTCATATTTTGTTTCATAATTTTTTCATAATATATTTTTATTAGCTTTTTCTACAACTAGTTGTTTATACTTTGTTCTAATTTTAAGTTTGATCTATTTTTACAAGAATGAGCCAAACTGGTCCTATTACTCAATCTAATATTGTTAACAACCTTATTCAGGTATCAAAAATTAATTTTAAGTAGAGATTTTTACCTTTAGAAATGTTGGTTACTGTTACAATGGTGTAATATTATAGTTGATGTTCAAAAATTTATTTTTTCATGTGTATTTTATAGGGTGAAACAACTGAAGCTCCACCTCCATTGGTACAAAGTAATGAAATAAACAATGAGGAAGAAAATGCTAAAAAGAAAAGAAAGATTGGAGAAGCTTCAAAATTGGTCACATTCAATGATCCTAATGTTGTAGCTGGAGATTCAGGTAACATAAAACCTATTAAACCTAGATCTTGGACTTGGGAACATTTTACAAAAATAGGATCAAGAGCTAAGTGTAATTGGTGTGATGTAACATATGTTGTTGATTCACAAAGAAATGGCACTAGTAATTTGAAACACCATTTGTTGCATCAGTGTAAGAAGTTTCCAAAAGAGTCTCTTGATCCCACTCAACAGACACTTGTTCTTCAACAATTGAAAAAAGAAGATGGGAATGGATCTGGTAGTGTTCTCACTGGTGTTCATTTTGATGCTGAGGCATGTAGGAAAGCTTTAGCTAGGATGATTATTGTTGATGAGTTGCCTTTTAAGTTTGTTGAGGGAAAGGGGTTTCTTCATTTTATGAGTGTTGTGCAACCTAAACTCTCAATTCCTAAAAGGATTACAATTGCTAGAGATTGTTGGGATTTATACACGAGTGAGAAACCTAAGTTAAAAAGTGTGCTAAATAAATCAAATCAATGTGTTTGTCTTACAACTGATTGTTGGACATCTGTGCAAAATTTGAGTTATCTTTGTCTCACTGCACATTTCATTGATCATGATTGGAAAATCCATAAAAGGATTCTGAATTTTTGTCCAATTGTGAATCACAAAGGAGTAACCATCGGCAAAAAAATTGAAAAATGTTTGGAGGAATGGCTAATAGGTAATGTTTTCACCATTACGGTTGATAATGCTAGTTCTAACGATGTTGCTATAACTTACTTGAAAAATACAATGAACGATTGAAATTCTCATCCATTGAAAGGGGAACATATGCATGTTCATTATTGTGCACATATTCTGAATCTTGTGGTCCAAGATGGACTAGAAGACTATCATTCTTCAATTAGTAAGATTAGGAATGCTGTTAGATATGTTCGTGCATCTCCAGGTCGTATGGATAGGTTTAAAACTTTCATTAAAGAAGTTAGGTTACAAGAAAAATCAATTGTTCAGTTGGATGTTTCCACTAGGTGGAATTCCACATATATTATGCTTGAAAGTGCATTGAAGTTTCAAAAGGAATTTAAGAGATTGAGTGAGAAGTGTGTTGATTTTGTGCTGATGAAAGATGGTATTCCTAATAAAGAGGATTGGGATAATGCAAAATGCTTTGTTAATTTTTTGAAAATATTTTTTGATATCACAAAGAAGGTTTCAGGTAGTACTTTTGTGACCTCTTCTCAATATTTTAATGAACATATTAAGATATTGACTACATTAAACGGGTGGATAGGATTAAAAAGTTCTGACAACTTGCTTGGAATTATGGCTGAAAATATGAAAGTTAAGTATGATAAATATTGGGGTAAGGTTGAAAAAATGAATATGTTGATCTTTGTTGCTGTTGTGTTTGATCCTCGACATAAGATGCAGTTTGTTAGGTGGGGATTGAATAGGGCATATACAAATGATGTTGTTGTATCTTTGTACAAAAAAACAGAGGAGACATTAAATAAAATATTTGAGAGTTATAGGCTTTTCCTTGGTAACAGTCAAACTGAAAATCTTACACATTCCACTCAAGAAGTGGAATTGGTAGAACTTAAAGCACCAGAGGATGCATTTGCTTTAGAGGTTGAGATGGACATGAATCTTAATGAGAGCATGCAGAAAAATGAATTGGATTTGTATCTCATGGAGAATTTGGAGAAGAAAGGTCCTGGTTTTGATATCTTGAACTGGTGGAAGGTGAATTCTAACAAGTATCCTATTCTTGGTCAAATGGCTAGAGATATATTGGCCATGCCTGTGTCTACTGTAGCTTCAGAGTCCGCTTTCTCTACCGGAGGAAGAGTGCTTACTTGTTATAGAAGCTCTCTTACGCCAAAAACAGTTGAAGCTTTAATTTGTACACAAAATTGGTGTAAATCTTCCCCGGTATCGGTGGATATTGAAGAGCTTGTGGATGAGTTAGAAAATTTGGAATTAGGTAATTTACTTATAACTTATATTATTTTTTGTTGAGCATTGTTAATCTTTTATATTGAGTAATATTTATCTTTATTTTTGTAGAACTTGCTCCAATCCCTCAATTGAATGAAGGTGTATCTGATATAGACTCTGATTAGCTGTTGATATCCGCATTCTAAAGGAATTGGGTAGAATTGTGAAGCTGGAGTGGAGCTATTGCAGGATAATTAGAAATTTTTTTATTTGACTATCAATTATGTTGCAGGCTCTGATTTTGAAACTATCAATTATGCTGTCATATATAAAGCAGATCTTCTCTCTATATATAATGCAATTTGTCATATTATTATTATATATTCCTTATGATGCAACTTTCGCATGTCCACTGTTATTGATATTTTTCTTGAAGTTTTATTATTATATTCGCTTTAATATAGCTTTGGAATCTTCATTTGTTCACTGTTTTATATATTTGTCATATATTTAATTTATAATACAAATCTCCATAAGAACTAAGCATATCTCCATATATATTATATATTATAGCCATGTCTATTTTGTTGGGATAGATATTATACATATATTATAATGAAACTTTGCAATAATGACATCAAATAGCCATATGAACATAGCAATTAGATATTGTCTCAGTAGACGTTGGTGGCATAATTGTAACTGGTATTGAAATATATTCTTTTTAAATTTCTAAATAGTGTTGGTTTAAAAACCGAATAAAACCGATTCAACCGAACCGAAGTAAACCGTATAAATTAGATTGGATTGGATTGGATTTTTCTTGTTGTCATCCAAAAACCGAACCAAACCGTATGCTTTATATATTTTTGGATCGGATGATATTTTGTCTCAAAACCGATCCAAACCGGACCACGAACACCCCTAGTATTTTGTTCCACTGTATATGTCTGTTGAAAGAACTTTTGTAGTCATGTGTGTTCTTTGAGTTATGGTTTAAGAAAAATCTACTCTTGGAATAGTTTGGGGTGCCCTAGACCCCTTTAGTTAACATTTGAGTATGGATATCTAGATGCTCACATCCCAACTACTTAAGCAAGATGTTGAAAATGTTCTATAGACGTACAAGACCAGCGGGGACTAAGACAAAAAGAAGTTATTGTGTTGATTCTTTCACACTCTGATCCGTGAGTGGTAAATACTATTGCAACGTATAAATTCGCCAAAGATACTTGAAATTTCTCTCAAGTCCACTTGTAATACCATAATTTTGTCCTACCTTTTCATTAAAACATATGGTTCATGAATCTCTCACTTTTCATGTACATAACTTTCGTTAGGACATTTGACACCTCATACATTTATCAACAATAAGACTTGGTACTTGAAATCAATGGTCATGGAATCACAGTTTCACATGAATTAGAGTTTCATTTCTTTTGCAGGGTTATTTCAACAGAAGGGACGAAGAACATGGATTAGGGTTTGTGCTCAATCATTGGATCATGGATTCTCAATTAACTTGATCTACAAGTCACCCAAGGAATTAGGGTCCTATTATATGATGATCAAGTTGGAATCCATTAACAGGAAATAAGAGTATGCGAGCATGTCTGAGTTTTATTTAGATTATGACAACATTACAACAATTGGTCCATTTTTTGAGAAGTGAAGAGTTTGATTATGTTGATTTGGTAGAAGACTAGGAAGAATATTGAATATTCAATGGTTTGAAGAAATTTATTTTAAAGAAAGGAATGGTACAAGTTGCATATTTCAAACTCGAATGCAAGTTATTTGCTTCATATATGAGTTTCACTACAAGGCTTCCAACAAGTGCCATCCATCTTAGTTCAAACTTCATCCAAGATTACAACCAAACACATTTCATTAAACTTCATCTAAAATGGTGAATTTCACACGTTAGCCAAGTTTCATCAACTACCATTCAATTTCATTATCAAGCAAAATCACATAAATGATATTATTCCATTGTGTTGAAACATTGAGCAAACAAGAAAAGTCGACACATAGTGCACAAATTCTACTTTCAACTTCAATCAAGTTAATACATGAATGTCTCATTAGTCATGGCCTTTACATCAAGAAATCATTTATATCAAAACAAGAAAACATAAACCTATCTTAATCATAGGCCTAAACTTCAATCATGCTTCTAAAATTTTTGCCGTACATGCTCATGCCATACTTAGATCAGGCCATGTCTTAAAGTGCTGCAACCAATGCACATGCTTCCTTTCAAGCTCTAAGCACATGTACACCAAAATTATGCCAAGACAGTACACACACTATAAAATTCAAAGTCATGTTTAAATGAGTATTCAATATGCATACCACAAAAACATTTACATCAAAATCCATGAGGATTTATGTGTTGGTGGCGGTGGTTACGATGTTGAGACGACGGTGGAAGCATGAAAAGGAATAGATCATGAGTGGCGGCGGGGAGGGAGTTTCTAAAAGAAGAAGATGAAAAGTCCAAGCTTTGTAACCCTAGTTTTATGCAATACGCACGCGTTTCAGTGTTCTCTTCACCTTTTCATTTTTCTGTTTTACTTTAACAAATCTGAAATGCTTAATATTTGAAACAATATTGTGAAGATAATTTGATGATAGAATTGTTACTGGACCTAAATTCAAACCCTTGCATTGGCCCATGGAATTTTTCGTACAACACAAGGCTTATGGATAAAAACTCTCATTGGACTTCATTTAGATAGGCCTAGCGCCTAACACTTTTGCTATACAATGTCTTCTTACTTTAAATGGCACCCCCTCAACTCTTTAAATTTTTATTTTATTTTTCTCTATCAATTTCTTTTATTGGATTTTTGTTAATTTTTATTGCATGACAAAAAGAGAAAAAAATGATACAAAAACATTAGAACATTTTATAATTCTTTAGGACCTCTCTTTAGCATTTTCATTAGAGTTTTCTATTATTTTCATGTTCGATAATCATTTTCGTTGTCATTTTTTAGCTAAGATTTTGTGATAGAATGTTGATGTAATTTTTGAAATGTGGAATGCTTGGGGATTAATTCGTTTGATCATTTGTGCGAAGCAGCTTCTGTAGAGTTTTCTCTTTGCTTGCATGGTTTTGAAGAGGCAACAAACCTTCTTTGTTAGGCATCATCGCAACTTCATTTTATTTCTCATTTCCGCACTTTATCGTACTTCTTTACTGTTTTCTAGAGATCATGAGAAGTAGGGCTTTACTGCTTTCCAATACCATGAGAACTAGGGTAGAGATGTATGAAGGGGATCTCCGTTGCTGACCATGTCAGGAATCTCTCTGGTTTATTTAAAGACCCATTTAGGGAAATTCTGCATTGTGTGCTTTTTGTGTGCTATCTGTGTTTGTTTAAAACCCTACCTTTGAAGTAGGTATTTCGTGCGTCTGTTTAAATTTGTGCTCGCATATATTCCCACATTCCTTATTGAAGTCCTCAAAAAGAGGTGAGCGAGGAGGGTTTGCAATCAACCCCCGCAATTTCGTCCGTGTCATCCTTAGCTCGTGACGCACCACAATGCTTCGGAGTCGTGCCTACTCTGGTTATCTATTCATCAAGTGGGGAATGGTTTTGCAATCAAACCCCCCATATTTTGTCAAGAGTTTGCATTGGCCAATGCTGACACTCTGTGATCGTTCATATTGCCTTTTTCGCCTACCTCAATCTCCTATATCTTGGTTAGGTGTTCAGTCGCTTTGGAAATCACATTTTTGTTTTACATCCTACTTCCTCTTGTTTGTCTCGGGTGATACTCTCCCATTGACTAAAGCATTTCACTTCTTTTCTTTACCATTTCATGTGTGTGCTCTTTCGAGCTTGTTTGTTTTATCGTTGTATATACCATGCTTCCTTATGATGTGCTTGTTCCTTTCGGATGCAAGTTAGACCTTTGGTTGTAAACCATGCATGCTAACATTAGGTAGATATTTTCCTTTCATCCTTGACATAGGGCCGCCATTGTATGATGACATTACGGGTAGTGCTAGGCTAGTCTCCCTTAGTTGTTTTTTCCCCTTTTGCATGTGCATTTGAAACTAAAACTTCCTTTTATTAGCAAATAATCATAAAATATGCTAGTCACACTTAAACCCTTTTTAAAGGTGACAAAACACAAACCAATCAAATGCAGCATCTTGCCTTGAAGGCGTAACTCAAAACCATTTTCAGGTAAGGACATGATTAATTTACTTATGTGACAACGTGTGAGTCTCAAAAGGTCGAGCTGCGGCAGAAGGCGGAATTAACACTATTCATAAAAAACAAAAAACAAATAAAACATGTGATCTGAACTACGGTAACTATAATTCCTCAAAAAGGATATGTAGGCATTGGGGTAGGGCCCAAGCGAGCACAACTTTATTTTCCCTACATTATTTTCTCCTTTCTTTTACATGCATTCTTCCTCAGTAATAAACAATAAGCATAGATTAAACACACCCATAAGATAGAATAACAAGAATGGATAGCGTAGAGTACTACGGGCGTGTGGGGTGCTAATACCTTCCCCTCGCATAACAGACTCCCTTACCCAATCTGTCGGTCGCAAGACCATGACTTATCCCTTCTTGGGTTTTATCAATAATTACCTTTCCCTTCATGTGGGATAAAAGACGTTCGATGGTGACTTCATTGTTTGATGATTTTCAGCCGGTTGTTTCAACTGGCGACTTCACTGGGGACAGATCGACCAATTTCTGATCCATCTCAGAGTCGCTCTTAGCTCTTGTTTTCTTTTCTTTGGGTGTTTATTTATATGCTTTATAGCTTGTTCATTTTGTACATGTTTATTTGAGCATATGTATGCATTTCATTTTATTGTTTTCCATATACTACTGATGTACTGGATCTTCTTCTTGATTGGGTTGGGATGTTACTAATGAGGTAAAAGGCCCAGTACCCAGGCCAGAGTGCACTATCTAGGAAACCTAGGAATAAAGTGGGGGCATGACGACTATAGGACGTGGCCTGACTAGTGCAGTCATGTCATATACCATGCTCGGATGAGGTTTAATTAGAGGTATTTTCATCATGCACATCTGTGTTGTGATGATTTTACTTTCAAGAGGACCCGTGATTCTTGAGTTACCCTTGCCTTACCCTGACCTAGTCTTTACCCATGAGCGGGGTGGAATTTTTATCACAGGTACTGTTGGTGACTATGTTATAATGGTGACCGTATATTTTATTGATGACCATATGGTTCTCGGATTTATTTTGTGTTCCTGACTTGTTTATTTGGAGGTTCATTCGGGCCTTCGATCTTGGTATTCCCAGAAAATTCTCAATAGTATCCGGTGTTCCAAAAGCCTTAATCTCATATAATTGATGATCTACATAGTACTTGGTTCTTATATGTGCGGAAGCTATGCCAGACCTTTGATTTGGTGATATTCATATGGTTCAAAAACAGTGCAACAATCATATTCAGAAATGATGGAACTTTGATCACATGTCTTTGCATACGTAACATGGTTAACCACATGCTTAACATACATGTTTTGTTATTTCTGGGGAATCATATTTGTAAGTCTTGTGTTGAACTTTTTCACCCCTTACCTGTGTAAAATTGAAATCAAAGCATGTAAATTCCTTGGAAATGACGGAACATGGCATGGCATCTATTCATGCACCCCATGCACATTCATTCATCCATAACAGGTACTGAAGATTGGGGATTCTTATTTAGACCTGGTGTTCTCCTCAGAGGTTCAGGACTAATTTCCTACTCTCACATGTTCATATATCAGTTATGGGATAACTCCATGGGGGATTGGCCGATACAAAGATCTCGATGGGGTTAATTGTGGTATATATGCATGCTCTGGCCCGTGGTCAGGAATTCTTCGAGAAGAAAGATAATCGATTGAAGACTCAGGTGATCCAGGTCATGGAATTGCTTTCAACCATGGAATGCTACACAATCTTGAGTTCTTGGAACATCTTTTCAGTAGATGGTTCCCATTTACTATGTGAATTCAAGAAACTTGTTTTACCAACAAGATCAGAATAAGCCTAAAGATGAGTTGATCTTATATCAGTGCTCCATTCTCATTGGTTTCTAAACTTGTTTGAGCTTTAGTGGGTTAGACCCTGTACTTCGGCACCGTCTATAAATTCCTTTCCAGATCATGATACCAACGTCGGATGTGGTTACCATGTCGGGGAATTCGACTATTCAATCAGGGGCACTCTCCACAGCTTTGTGTTTCCTGATCTGTTCAACAACAATCAATCTTTATTCGCCAAGTGAATTCATGGGGAAAAGATTTTAAGCAAAGACAGAAGAAGCATGATGAGCATCTTGATGTGATTCCAGTGCATTACATCCAGTTATTTCCTCGCCTGGTGGAAGTTAAATTGGTAAAGCTCTAATATTTGGGGTCCTCCTCCCATAAACATATATTCTGATTGTGATACACGTGCTAGATGTATCCTCTATTCTAGGGCACCCAATTTTGATATTGAAGACTGTGAAGGGGTTGAAGTATAAAGTTTATCACCTGTATGGCGTCTCTTCCGAAAGTCAATTCCTATTTGGCCAACTTCCAGACTCTTTCTCACCAGGTAAATGTCTCTTCTGTTCTGATAGAGGACGAATTGTATTATTTCTTTGTGGCATAAGATGCTTGGTGGTGCAGTTTATACCAATTCGCTCGGTAAAGCATTCATTCGCACTCCTGAAAGAATCTGCTATGCATATTATTCTGGGGCACCTGACCATTTTATTGAAGATGGTATGTCATCTAGAGACAAGGTCCAAGACGAGATAAATTCAGAGACTATAGAAAGTCCATACGGATTCAAGTCGTCAGAATGAAGAAGTCCATACGGATTCAAGTGTTCTCAACAATGGCAATCATTGGTTTCTTTATTGCATTTTCATTTTCCTTCTTGCTTGTTTTTTTAAACACTGCTTGCATGTAGAAACCTGTCTATTTTTGAATGAAAATCTTAATGCAATATATGCTAGTCTTGAAGTGTTCCTTTTGTTTTTATTCATTCATTCGTTATCACTCTTTAAATGTTTTACTTGCATATTGATGCCTAGTTTCCAAGTCTTATGCTTAGGATAATATTGGAGGGAGGATGACGATAATCTAAAAGACGCAAAGAAATCTCTGGTTGGTATGCTTTTGAGTAAGACCCTGCTGACGATGTACATGCCTTGTTTCAATTCCTAAACACCAAAGATATAAGGGAGATAGACCCTCGTTAACCCATCTGAGCCTTCGAAGTAGGAGTTTTCTTTTCTATTCAGAAAAAACCCTCATTTTAACCCTAAGGCGGGTAGTGTTCAGTTAATCTGATCAAGAATTCAGAACTCATCAAGAGTGCACATCTAAGGATACAACAATGGTTATCCTTCAAAAGGTTAAGGAAAGTAAAAACCATAATGGATAACTTTTACTTATCAGGAGTGTGCATCAACTAACGATATCCCAATTCACACATCAAGAAGCCGAGATCAGATGACGATACAACAATGTCTATCCCTCATCTACTAAAGACTTAGACAGTCACGATCATTTCCAACAAATCAAAAATGACTTAAAGATCAACGACTTGTTCAAAATGGAAAGAATGAATAAGAAAGAAACAAAAACCCCCGCTAAGTCGAAACTTGAAAACAAGCCGCTTAGGCAAAAGTTAGGGCATCCCGCTGGACTTCCAAATCGAAATTCAAAAAAAATTGTCCAGGAAAAAGTTAAGGAAAACGAGAAAGAAATTGAAAAGCCTAAAGGGCAAGAAAAGGATCACCAATAAAAATCCTCATTGAAAGAACAAGGTTGTGTGATTAGACACCAAAATCAAAAGTTAGTGATTGTCGTGTCTAAGAAACCCAGTTGGTTCCTCAACCATCACAAACTCCTCTTTTGAGAGATGAATGCTTGTATTTGGTTAGCTGAATTTAGGACTGGAGAACATCATAGAGAATGGGTGGGCACCAAAAAAATTTGAGCCTTAAATTTTTTCTAAAAACTGTGAACCAGGACACGCTACAACCTTTAAAAGTCCTAATTGAAGCATGTGTTAGTTCGAAAGCATGTCACAATAAGATAACGTTTAACTGACTCCTAAGTGTTATGTTTAAATATTTGTGTTGTCATCATGTGCTTGCATTATCTTTCATGAAAACGAATTTGAAAATATTTCTCTCTAGCTAGTGACTCGTTCAGAATAGAGTTGTGACACCATTCATTCAAAGTTTTTTCAAACTTCAAGACTTACATACGTGTTGCATTAGAATTATTATTCTCATAATAAACATTCTTATGCATACAAAATAACTGGTTGACATCAAGTAAGTTTACACAATGAACATCAGCAAAGAGCCCAATCTTGTCAAATAAGAGAGGTTTGAATACTATGTTGAAGAAAAAGTCAGTTGTCACAAGAGAAGTGACTTCTCCAGGGGCACGTTTCCCAAAGATTCTGTTAAGAGAAAGCATCTTGGTGCTTTACAATCTGAGTACGCTTTAGGGATGAAGTTAGCAGATTCCGCCAATCTGGGGCAATTAAGTCGAGATTTGATCTCTCCGAGCTCAGCCCAACTGGGGCAATCCCTAAAAGCTATCAATCAGAGGCTATCACGTCGATAAATCTCTTCAAGTTACCGTCAATCAAGGGTAACCACCTCGAGAAATCTATTCAGAGTTCATTCAACCTGGGGAAGTTATGTCAAGATTCGACAAATCTCTCCAAGAAATCTGTAATCAGAGACAATTTATGTTGTGACTCAAGACATTGGGGCAGGCCACCTCATGTCATATTGTGCCACGGACATTCTGATCTTCCACTCAGCATAGATCCTCTCAAAGATCCTCCAGACAGGGGGATTCTCCCTTCTAACTCGCAAAGATGCTCAAGCCAATTATGTTGGACAAGACAACTACAATCAAGCTAAAACCATCATAACGGTCACCCTGACATGGCCAGCACACGAAGCCACCTTCATCTGCTACAAACAACTTCAAGCTGGATTCCCAGGTGAATTCAAAAAGTCCGGAGTCATCATTTGAGTTGGCACGTGCAAGTGAATCCCAAGTGGAGTAAACTGGGGCATTCGTAGAGATAAAGCGGGACATTCGCATGTGTCCGTGCCCATCTTTTATCCCCAAGTGATCCAAGAGGTAATTCCCCAGGGTGGCATAAACTTGGGGCATGTATTCAAGGAGATCCACATGGTGTTCAGTATCTCTTCCCCAACAATACGATTCAAAGTTCAATGGAGTACCTGAAAACTCACTTCGTTAGCAATTCAACCTCCAACTGAGTCACCAATAATCTTCGGTATCATGAGCTCCTAGTGTGAATTCTTATCATTATCCCCAGCGATCTTTGGTATTGTAGGTTTCCATCGCCGATATGTATTGGCATCCCCAGTGATGAGCAACAATCCCAATGATCCTTTGCTTATCTCCATGAAGTTTATTTCTTTTCATTTCATATAGTTATAATTGCGTAGCATTGCATCTTCAAAAGCGCGTAGCCAATTGTGATACGGTGAGAGAACTGACTTGAGGGCTTTGCGTTTGATCGCAAATGTTGCAGTTAGCAAGAGTCGCCACCGACTTTTCTTTTATCCAAAAGGAAAGGTGAAAAAGCATAGGAAAGACCTTTGAGATTATTTCTTGAGTTCGGGGGGTAGATTATGAAAAGGGAAGGTATTAGCACCCTTTTCATCCATGGTTTTCCATAGGCTCTTAGTTACTTGCTAGATCACTTAATTTTGTTTGAAATTATGCTTTGTGTGGTTTTTTGAAAGTATTTTGTAAAGAGGCCATTGTTTAGGCAACCTTTGTAATGATTCTCATTCGTAAGAATGTATACAAAGTTGTTGATCTTTTGAAAATATTTTCAAATTTGTAAGATGTTTTGAAAGTGTAGGTGTTTGATTTTGAAAATAGCAAGGATGTTTGTTTTAAAATTTAGCAAGTAATTAGGAGCATTCTACCTACTCAAAAAGTCTTTCATGTTCATTTTCTTTTCCTTTGACATTGTTGTCTTACCGTTGATTTGGTAAGTAACCCTATCTTTGGATGTAAACGGGACGGGCGTGGGTCATCGTATAACCATGATTAGCAATGTTTCAAGGTATCTTAGCATTCTTTTTTAGGGACTAAGATCATTTGGAAGGCAACTTAGATAGCGTCATCGAGGGACTATGATCTTGTATTTGCTTGTTTTTGCTAAGATACCTTACATGCGTAATATGATCATTTTGTATAAGGAAACCAAGTGGGATAACCCTAGGGGTGCTTGTGTGCAAGTGTATAATTTTAATGCTTGTTTTTGTCTTGAATTAGGATTTTCTAAATATCGGTTTTAGTCTTTCCATACAAACCCTAATTACTAGCATGTTATATAAAAGCGATAAATTGCGAAATTTAAAGTTACTACGCTATTACAACATTTGTGGGAGGGGGTGTACAAATTGAATGGGGATTGCAAGAATTTAAAGCCTAATTAGTCTATTACAACCATATTGAATTGATATCAATGTACAAGGAAATAAATAAATGCAAAGTACAAAATGAATAAATGTACAAAAATTGCAAAATGTAAAGAAAATGTATCTTTGTTTGATTTTCATGAAAAAAAGGATTTTAGCTTAACCTAATTAAATAAAGAAAATGATTAATTAAATTTGAATTTTATTAAGAAAGGATTTTAAATAAAACCCTAGTTCTATTAATTAATTAAAAGAAAATAAGTTTAAGAAAAGTATTTTTGGTATTTTTATCTTAAAAATATTTATAGTATTATAAAATATTTTTGGCCTTTTTTAATATTAAAAATAATGTATTTTAAATAGTGTGAAAAATAAATAAATAAAAAACAAAATGTTAATTAAGTTTACAAGATTAGTTAATAAAAATAAATAAAGTATAATAAATAAAAATATTTTTTGTGAGAAAAATAAAATAAAATAAGTCAAAATATAAATCTATCATTTTTTGTATTTTTATGATTTTTAATATTTGGGAAAATATTTAAGAAAATAAAAATGAAATAAATAATAAAAAAAATGAACTTGGGCCAGGGGTGCCATCAGTCAGCAGGGAGGTCAGCTAGCAAAAACAAAAAACAAGCTAGGCCCAAAGGGCCCAGCGCCTGCCAAAAACACAAAAATCAGCAAGTAAAAATGTGAAAAATGAAAAGGGTACCACTGAGGCTCGAACCTAGGTCCCATAGGTTACAGGCGTGCGCTTCTACCACTGGGGTGGCTATACATCCGTTAACATAAGAAAAACAATAAATTTACAAGGCATAACGCGCCCTGAAGACTTCATCTTCAACCTCCAGCCAGACCAACTGTAACTTGCTCATTTCTCATAAAAAATGAAAACTGTAAACATGAAACTTGTAGCAAATTTTCTCACGATTCCAGAAATGTAAAGTATTAAAACTATGGATCAAAGATAAGCATGAATTTTAATGGCCCTAATCTGAACCCTAAAAATTTCAGAAGTTTCACTTTCAAAATTCTCTAAGCTCAAGCAAAATTAATGGAAACTATGGACATGGTTAGCTTCAGGGCAATGGTATCTACATGTTTTGTTCACAAATAAACTATTGAGGATGCCTGTACGAAGAGTTCCAAGTTGAGAAAACTTACCTCAAAACTGGAAATCGTGTTTTGTGTTTGAGCTTGTTTCAAGTGATGGTGATGATCAGGTTAGCTTCCTTGAGGTCCTAGGAAGCTAATACAATGGTTTGCTTGAGTTGAGAGTGGCTGAAATGACTTGGAGAAGTCAATGTGCAATGCTCTATTTTTGGTTATGGAGGATATGGTAAATGATGTTACAATAATGAAACATGGACAAGGATAGGTTACACTTGATGTAAGGAAACTTTAGAAACTAAAAGGCCAAGAAACACACGAGGGAAATATGAGTTTGATGTTCAAGGTCAGAAACTGTGCAACAATGGAGTTTTTGGGCAATTTCTGATTTGAGAGAGTTTTGGTGTATTTCATGGTGCTTAAGCTCGTCCTCTAGCTCACAAATAGTGACTCTATTTATAAGCAACAAGTTTGGAGACCTCTTGTTGATCAGAATTCAAAATTATAAGTTTATGCATAACATGTGATTTTTGAGAAATTCAAGTTTCAAAGCCTTGTGTACTTGCTAAGATAGGGTGGTTATGTTTTAAACAAGCTTGCTTATGACTTTGTGGATGGAGTGTGATCAGAGGGAACAAGTTAGAGGCTCAAGAATGAACTTTATGCAAAAATCTTGCTTTACAAGAATGGCAATGTTAACTTTGTGCCATTAATGGAAATGCAACTTGGATAATAGCTCAATTGCTTGGATCAAAGCCTTAACAGCTGTGTAAACATTTAATTATGGAGTGAAAAACAAGTTTAAGTCCTATAAAGCAAATATTATGCAGCCTAGCATGGATTTGGTTCATGTGTTTATCAAAAATGACTTGTAATTCAAGTGACAAAACCCTAATTTCATCTCTTCGATTCTCCCTACTCAAGAATGACCTCAAGGAGTTCTTGGACATTTTGGAAAGCTTACAATGTGCTCTACAACCCATCTTAGAATTGATTTTGAAGATTACCCTTGGAACTATATGAAAAAGTGCCATGAAGTTAGGTCAAAATCCTTACCAAATTAGGGCAAAATTTCACTAAGTGTTTAGTTTCATGACCACATGTTCATAAAATTATAACTTGAGATCCAAGTATTTTTGGAAGTAGTTGTGTAAAGAAAAGTTGTAGGTTTCATGTAGATCTACAATTTTCATGTTGGAAGTTTCTCTTGAATCATCTTGCATCATGGTAAAATTTTTGTTCAAAGTTATGAAAAAACATGAAATTTTTAACACTTAGAAAAATTTCTAAGTTTAGAAATTTTGACTTTTCAAAATGAAATCTTGACTTTTTGATTTCTTGATGAATAAGTTTCATATTTTGACATTTTTTTATGAATTATGATCTTTGGCATTTGAATTTGACCAAAAAGCCAAAGTTTGACTTTCTAGTATACAGTTGACTTTTGATCAGTTGACTGAAAAATTCATCTGTCAATCCAATGGACTTGCAATGTTTTGAACCATGTCATTAGGTCAAAATGATGCAATTGGACTCTTGAGATCATTCCTTAAACCAATTGACCATTTTCTAGGTCAAAAATCAGAAATTGCCCTTTCCCAATCAAAACCCTAATTTTGACCATTTTGCCCTTTTGGAGATTTGATCAAATTTCTTGACGAGTCGTGGTACAAATTTGATCAAATGATACATATAAGTTTAAAATGTTGGTATGGATCAAGAATTAAGAAGTTTGACTGTAAATTGGCCATAGTTGACTTTTTCCCCAATACAACTGATTTTTAGGTCAACTGCTCAATTGACTGAGAAAAAATGTGATCCAAGGCTTGAAACTTGCCATGAGCAATCTTGAGGGTCCAAAATGATCCATGAAAGTCATATGAGGCTATGGAGGTTCATAAATCTTTGTGCAAACTCAAACCCTAGTTTTGGGTCATCAATGCATAAAGAGGTGTCTTGAGTTGATCAAACCCTAGTGCAGTCTTGAGCCCAAGGAGATCTTGTGAGCAAAAATATTGATAAGTGAGAGGGAAAATTTTGGGGTACAAACAGCTGCCCATGTTCAATCTTCTTAAGCCTGAAGAGTTAGATTGGCTAGTTTTTCCATTCGTGACTCGAAGGTGGAATATGATTGGACACTAGAGTGCCCAGAAATTTGCACTCGGTGATGCAATGGTAGAGGGAATGGGCTTAAAGATGCCATTTGGAGAAGTGATATAAAGTTGTTGGAGATGGGCTTGTAGATGCCATCCAAAAGTGATTGCTGAATTTTAAAGAGAATCTTAATGAGTATCTGAATGGCGTCCGTGTCTGGAGCGTATCTCAATTGTATCTGAAAGTTGAAACTTTGAATGAGCATCAGAATGGCATCCATGTCTGGAGCATATCTGTACTGTATCTGAAAGTTGAATTTGAATGAGTATCAGGATGGCATCCGTGTCTGAAGCGTATCTGAACTATATCTGAGAGTTGAATCTGAATGAGTGTCAGAATGACATCCGTGTCTGGAGCGTATCTAAACTGTATCTGAGAGTTGAATCTGAATGAGTGTCAGAATGACATCCGTGTCTAGAGTGTATCTGAACTGTATCTGAGAGTTGAATTTGAATGAGTATTAGAATGACATCCGTGTCTGGAGTGTATCTGAATTGTATCTGAGAGTTGAATCTGAATGAGTATCAGAATGGCATCCGTTTCTGGAGCGTATCTGAACTGTATCTGAGAGTTGAATCTGAATGAGTATCAGAATGGCATCTGTGTCTGGAGCGTATCTGAACTGTATATGAAGACTTTGAACATTGTTAATGGTAGCTATTGATTAATCTTATCCTGAAAAAGATAAAATGTTAGCTAATATGTAATGTTATGTTGTATGAAATGCATGGTATAATGCATTCGTGTTATCAATGTTTATAATATATGGATGTGATGTATGCGCATGCAAGCTGATCTGCCACACTACTGTTGGATTGGGGAAAATAAATCACTGACTGCTGCTGATGATATGGAGTATAAGTCTTCATGTTGTGAATCTAAGTGTTGATGAATTTCTGCTTGGAGAAATAAACTCTTGTAAGGGAAATGCCGTGTACTGCTTGAAAAATCCTGTCTGGGGAATTCAGAGAAATTTGACGACTTCTACTGGGGATTGATAACTGGAAGCTCTATTCCGCTAGGGATTGAACTGCACACTGCGGGGGATTATGAAAATAGCATAGAGAGATTTCCCTACCTCTTAAAGCCATCAGTGATTGTCTTTCTATTTTGTTTATTTATAAACAATAATTATGTTCAAATGCATATGTTCAACAATGAATCATCGGACGTTTTTGTAAACAAAACACAAGCGTAAAGAAAAATAGATAGTTTTTGCACTTTCAAAGGGATATCTTTGCATTGACTTTGAGTAAGTATTTGTACAATGAGACAAAACATTCTAGTAAGAGAATACTGTCGTAAAAAATGAAAATTTTGATACAAAGAAAAGATAGCTATGTGCAATAATCCCATGGGGGTCCCATTCTGCTATAGACTTCGTATATTCGAGCATCTTGTCTATTTGTTGCCTCATCCGAAGATGATTGAATTGATCAGAACCTCTGAGTTTGTCAGTTGAAGCCAAAGGTTGTCCTTAAGGTGATCCAATGGGACATAGTCATACGCTTTAATTCCCTAAATTTTTCCTGGACCTCCCTTTCGGGTTTTCAGTCCACCGGGAAACCCTTTTTTGCCTAAGCCACCCTTTCGGGTTTTCAGCTTGTCGGGTGTACATATTTTTTTATTTTATCCCTAATTTTTTCCTGAACCTTTTTGGTTCGCCGGGATGCCCTTGTTTTGCATAGGTGTGTCAACCCAGAGGATCTCTTATGCATAGTATCTTTTGACTATGTATGCGTTCGCAGGGTGCGGCAGGTCGTCGCCATCCATGGTGGTTAGGATCATTGCTCCTCCAGAGAATATGTTCTTGATTACAAATGGTCTTTCATATATAGGAGTCAATTTGCCCCTGGGATCACCTTGCGGAAGTATGATGCGCTTGATCACCAGATCCCCAACTTGATATACTTGTCGTCTGACCTTTTTGTTGAAATCCTTGATCATCCGTTTTTGATACATTTGACCATCACAGACAGCAGTAAGTCTTTTCTCATCAATCAAGTTTAGTTGATCAAGTCGAGTCTGGATCCAATCTTCTTCATTTAACCCCGCATCCTTCATAATTCTCAGAGAGGGGATTTGGACCTCAATAGGCAAGACAACTTCCATGCCGTAAACCATAGAATAAGGTGTTGCCCCGGTTGATGTGCGAGCTGTGGTACGATATCCGTGGAGAGCGATTGGTAGCATCTCATGCCAGTTTTTGTATGTGACTATCACTTTCTGTATGATCTTTTTAATGTTCTTATTCACGGCTTCGACAACACCATTCATCTTCAGCCGGTAAGGGGAAGAATTGTGATGCTGGATCTTGAATTGTTCGCACAAGGCGGTGTTCATAGTATTGTTCAAGTTCATACCATTGTCTGTAATGATCCTCTCTGGGATACCGTAACGACAAATGAGATTCTGCTTGATGAACCGGGCGACAACATTCTTGGCAATGGAAGCGAAAGAAGCTGCCTCCACCCACTTCATAAAATAGTCAATGGCCACTAAGATGAAGCGGTATCCATTGGAGGCTGTTGGCTTGATTTCTCCAATCATATCAATCCACCACATAGCAAAGGGCCAAGGAGCCATCAAGACATTCAGAGGAACTGGAGGTACGTGCACCTTATCAGCGTAGATATGACACTTGTGGCAGGTTTGAGAGTGTTGATAGAAATCTGCTTCCATGGTAGACCAGTAATATCTTGCCCGTAGGATTTTCTTTGCCATCATATACCCACTAGAATGGGTGCTAAAAGTGCCTTCATGTAACTCAGCTATGATCCTTTCAGCTTCAACCTTGTCTACGCACCGAAGTAACACAGAGTCATGGTTGCATTTGTAAAGAATTCCATTACTAAGGAAGAATTTAGCAGAGAATCTCCTTAAGAACTTATTATCGATTATTGAAGCTCCTTCTGGATATCCTTGGGTTTCGAGATACCTCTTGACTTCGTGAAACCAAGGCTGGTCCACTACTTCTTTAGTATTAATCTCGTGATAGTGTGTTGGTTCATACCTTCATTCAATGGTGATCTGGGGAGCCTCGTCATCCCATTTAAGTTTAAACATGGATGACATTGTGGCTAGTGTGTCCGCTAGCTGGTTTTCTTCTCGCGGGAAATGCTCGAAGGTAATCTTCTAAAAATGGGGGAGCAATGCCAAAACATGTTCTTTGTAAGGGATAAGGTTAGGGTGTTTGGTGTCCCATTCTCCTTTGATCTGGCTGATAACCAAAGCTGAATCTCTGAATACATTCAAAAATTTGATCCCCAAGTCTATGGAAGCTTTGAGAACAAAGATGCACACTTCGTATTCTGCCATATTATTTGTAAAATTGAAGCAGAGTCTTACCGTAAAAGGAGTATGACACCCTTCAGGAGATATGAGTACAACACCAATACCATTTCCGAGTGTGTTAAATGCCCCATCAAAAACCAGGGTCCATCGGGATCCTTGTTCAGGTCCGTCATATAGCCTGAATTTTTCACAGTTATTTACCATCATGATATCATCATCCGGGAATTCGAAATTCATGGACTGGTAGTCTTCCCCAGCTTGGTGAGCAAGGTGATCAGCTAGTACACTGTCCTTTATATCTTTTTGGGTAGTATACTGTATGTCATATTCTGTCAGGATCATCTGCCATCTCGCTATTCTCCCAGAGAGAGCAGGTTTCTCGAAGATGTATTTTATTGGATCCATTTTAGATATCAATAAGGTAGTATGGGTCAGCATATATTGTCTTAGCCGACGAGCAGCCCATGCCAGAGCGCAGCAAGTTTTCTCGAGCAGTGAATATCTTGTTTCACAGTCGATAAACTTTTTGCTCAGGTAATAAATAACGTGCTCTTTTCGGCCAGACTCGTCATGTTGCCCTAGCACACATCCCATTGAATTTTCCAAAACAGTTAGATACATAATTAATGGCCTTCCCTCGACTGGTGGCATCAACACGGGAGGCTCTTGCAGATACTCTTTGATTTTGTCAAAAGAAATTTGGCATTCATCATTCCATTTAACTACTTGATCTTTCTCCAGTAACTTGAAGATTGGTTACTAAGTAGCTGTTAGGTGAGAAATGAATCTGGAAATGTAGTTTAAACGTCCCAAAACTTTCCCTCTCATTTCACTCAAGACATGCCTCTAGAGGTCCTCAATTGCTCAAGGATGACTAAGGATTGACCAGACAAATCCCCCTCTTAAGGCAACAAGCTTCAAACTAGGGTTCCACTCCTTATCAATATGGTTGAAGTCCAAGGGTCCCAAATTCTTTCCATGGTCCCAATATGTTCTCAAGATTATCCATGTCAAGTTTCATGCCTTGCACAAGAAGTTTTCTCAGTCAATTGCCTAGATGCCTGAAAATTAACTATACTAGGTCAAAAGTCAACTGTGGCCCACATACAGTCGTACTTCAAGATTTTTGGTCAACATCAACATTTTGAATATATATCCATCATTTTATTAAGGGTTGATCATGATTCCTCAAGGAATGCCCCAAATTCATCAAAACCCAAAAATTGCTAAATTAGGGTTTCATAGGAAAAGTCAACCAAACTTTGACCAAGCATAACTTCTTCATACTTTATCAGAAATTTTCCATCCAAGGCTTATTTTGAAGAGGATGCAATTCTCTACAATTCATCTTCAGCCCATAAGTTCAAAATATGCACTCATCAAAATATATGAATTTCTACATTATAGGTCCTTTTGAAAAGTCAACAAAAACACCTTTTGGGTCAAAGCTTCTTACATGAACATGGAAGACCCAATTGAGATGAAAACAAAAGGGTTGTTTAGGGGAAATCCTAAGATTTCTAAAAAGTCCAAGAACACCTCTCTAGGGTTAAAATTGGAGGAGATATGCCTTGTCAAAGTTGACCATTTTTGCAAAATTGCCAAAAGTCAAATATGCTCAAAAATGCATTTTTTTGTCAAATGGGCCTAGCTTTTCATGATTGTATCTTGTTTGTGACATGGTCCACGACCCAAATCAGCATCCACACTTTATTTGCTTATTTATTTATTTTATTTTGATTTTTATTTATTAAAAGTTAGATTAAATCAAATAAATTGCAAAAAATATAAAAGATTGGTTTTTGATCTGATTTTTGTAGGAATCACAATCTAATCAAGCTGGACAAATCATATCAAATTAGATCAAGGGATAATTGGAGAAAATTGGCATGATTATACTTGTTTTGGAAAGATATCATATAGCAAAGAAATCAAATCAAATTTCCATGATTTACAAAGATTCAAACCATTTTTGTTGCCCTAATTCATCACACTATATATACAGAACATAACCAATGCGCAAGAACAAGGATTACAATTGTGAGAAAGGAAGAACAAAACTCAAAAATTGGCAAGAAAGTGGTGATTCATTTTCTAACCTAGAGATCAATTCAAGCCATTCCAAAGCTCATAATCGATTCCTGGACCTTCCCAGAAGCTAACACGATCAATTGCAGGCATTCCCAAGCCCAGAATCGCCCCCTAGACGTCACACGGTTTGCTTTATTTTTCAGATTCGATTACTATGATTCTTGCATCATGAACATGTTTTAATGGCATATCTGTGTTTGTTGTCATGTTTGCAACATGTCTGAACGATTTAATTGATGTTTTGATGCTTGTATGCATATTTTCCATGGCTAGGGTTTACCTTGTCATTTTAGGGCTCTCAAATGCAGGAACAATTGGACCTAATGAAGGACACCATTATGATCAGAGGGTCAAACCCAATTGATCCATGGTCTTGAATCTTGTTTATATTGCTTGAACGTGATTTTTGAAGTGCACAGGTTATGGCTACAGACGCTTGTCTATAGGTAAAAGTATGTGCCTAAGACGGCGGTCTCAACGAAGAAGACATTTATGTGGCGAGGCATGAGTGGGAAATTCAAATCTCACACGTTTTGTTATCATACTAACTCATATTTTATTATATTATTCTTGTTTCAATATTATAACAAATAGAACATGTAGCCCAGTGGTGAAATGCGCGTTGGAAAGTGGAGAGGACCTGAGTTCGATCCCAGGTCCCAACATTTTCTCTATTTTCTTAACATTTACACGCAGGTTCATGCTCCACGCTTCCAAATGCTCACCATACACTCCAGCCATCCAGCCATTGGATCCTCACCATCACCAATCCAGCACCTAAGGATGCGTCTCCATGGTACACCTTCCAGCATAGCCCCCACTGGATCCAGCACAAGGCAGGTGGGCCAAGCAATTTGGGCCTTTGAATTTTCAACATTGCACCCCCTGAATTGCTCAACAATACAGGCCCATCTATTTTTATTTTTTATTTTTATTTTAATTGTTATTTTAATTATTTACTAATTATTTCCTTTTACAAAAATAACACAAAAATTATTTCTTTTTTATTTAATCAAAAAATCATAAAAAACATTGAAAATCATTTATTTTGATAAAAAATATTTTATTTCCTTAATTAATTAGATTAATTATTTAGGGCAATTTAATCCTTTTTTTTCATAATTTAAATCAATTAGAAATTAGGGTTTAATTTGTACATAACCTAATTAATTTTTCTCAAAAACTAACCTAAATCTTTTTCAACTAGATTTTTTAGGTTTGCTAATTATTCTCGCATTTAATTCGCCGCGTGCATTTTTTATTTTCCTTTTTATTATTATTGTAACTGCTCCGAGTTTGTAATAGTAATTAGGGTTTCAATTCCGTATCTTTATTTTCGGTCAAAATAATTATGTATCTGCAAAAGCCTTGTAATAGCTAGGACCTTTAACTTTCCCGCATTGTAATTTCCGAAAACTATAAAATGCTTAGATGTTAATAGGATTGTATGGAAAGACAAACTGAAAATTAATACGGTAGAAAACCCTAAATGTGCAAAGATAAATTAACTGAAAATTACACTCGCACATGCTCACTCCTAGGGTTTACTTCACTCCGGTTGCCTTCGGTAAACGGTCATGAAGTATAGGGTTTGTTAGTGGTTGTCCTCTAGCCACGAAAGATCTAAAATGACCCATTCGGATGTTGCCTCGGAAAAAGATCTTTAAGGCTTTAGGATGATTACTAATATTTCCTAACATTGCTTTTATGATCGTATTTGTCCCTTCGAATGTCCCTAAAAAACTCCAACGAAGATGCTACCTATTTCTCAATAATGGGATAGCACTGTCTAAAAGGAAAACGAACAGACCTTTTTCGAGTAGGTAGAAACTCTTAAGTACTTGCTCAAACAAACAAAAACTTTTTCACACCAACACTGTCCAAACAAAGTTTTCAAAAACAACTTCGTAACACTCTTGAGGACAGAAACAAGGATTAAAACGAAGTAAAACAAAATTTTTCAAAACAAGCACACACAAGCAGTTTTCAAAATGAGCAAGTACCTAAGAGCCCGTGGAAAACCACAGATAGAAAGGGTGCTAACACCTTCCCTTTCTATAATCTACCCCCCGTACTCAGAAACATCTCAAAAAAGGTTTTTTCTGTTCTTTTTCCTTTTCCTGATTGGATAAAATAAAAGTCGATGGTGACTCTTGCTTACCGCGACATTTTGCAAACAAAAACGCAAACTAGTATTAACAGTCGGTTCTGCCACCGTATCACAGAACTGACGACTCTGCTGGGGACAAGAATATAAAGTAGGGTAAACCTTAGGATCTAGGTCATATTTAATTACTTTCGCTTGATTGTCTTGCTTGCTTTATATTTATGGGAACTGTTTGGGTTATTTGATCCTACACCCGGGTCGGGAAACACCTTTTAGGTAAGTAGCAATAAACTGTGAGGGAGCTGTGCTGGGGTATACCGACACGGTTGAAGCAGTAGCTATATTGATGTGGCACTTTGGTTGGTACCCGTAACCCTTGAGTCAATCAGGGAGATGTACGGGGCTGCTGCGTGGTGTCATAAAGCATCAACTGACCTTAGAACCTTTAATTGCACAACTTGGCCAGTAGGACGTAGCGAGATGGCCAACTTTGGTGTATGCCCAAGGTCGATAGATACTCGATGCTACACTCATTGAGGTTTTACTTCTGAGTTTTGTTTGATTACGAGTCAATCATTGATTGAACAAGGCTTGGGGTAAAGATCAGTGATATTGAGATCCCTTTAGAACCCGGTTACATATTTATAAGACAGGTTGAACCAATCCAGCTTCAAGAGGGTATGACCTTAAAACTCAAGCAGGCCTTAAACCTAAGGACTTGGTGTGATTTGTATGTGTTTGCTATACATGTGATTTATTATGAAATCATAAACATCATACCATAACATATCATACTAACTGTTTCAAGGGTTTCTAGGGCTCATCTTTGCTCTGTTTTGTAGGATATGGCATCCGCCCGCAGGAACACTATTCAAATTAACCTAGTGAAAGTATCTCCCTAATTAAGGGACTTGGCAGTAAGGATTCCCGAAAGCTCTCCTTTCACTGAAAAGCATGGTCGGTTGCTCAACTTGGTCACTGCAAAACCTAACGAAGAAATGTTGAAAGTGCTGTTTCAGTTCTTCGATCCTCTGCATCACTGTTTCACATTCCCGGATTACCAGTTAGTGCCTACTATGGAGGAATTTTCTCAGTTATTAGGGATACTCATTCTTGATCAACTACCTTTCAGCGGTACGGAAAGACATCCCAAACCTGAAGAAATTGCTAAAGCTCTATCCTTACAATGGTCTGACATAGTGACAAATTGGGAAACCAGAGGGAGTGCTCAAGGAATTCAGGTTAAATTTCTGTTCGAGAAGGCTTACTATTTTTGGGATACCCTGGATCTACAAGCTTTTGAAGAGGTTTTGGCTCTCCTTGTCTACGGGATGGTACTGTTCCCTAATTCGGATCAACTCGTAGATGTGAGCACAATCCAGGTTTTTCTGTCTCGGAATCCTGTACCTATATTACTCGGGGATATTCTACACTCTCTGCATGCTCGCTATAAAAAGAAGGGGGACCCTCCAGTGCTGCACTCCTCTATTGGCTAGGTGGTTTATTTCGCACCTACCCAGATCTACTTTGAAGAATGAACAGGGTAAAAGATGGTCTCATCGACTGATGTCCCTTATGCATTCAGACATTCATTGGTGTTCACGGTTCTCGGAAGATGTTACTATCATCGATCACTGTGGTGAATTCCCTAATTTCCCTCTCTTAGGAATTAGGGGAGGAATCACTTATAACCCTTGCTTAGCATTACAATAGTTTGGTTATACGAGAAGGGACTGTCCTCATGATACACTTATTCAAGGAATCACCTTCAACTATGAGAATGATGTTCAGGGTTACCGCAAAAGGTTCATACAAGCTTGGAGTATGGTACATAGGGTTGACAGTAAGACACTTGGGCATAAGAATTCCATACCTCTCGAGCCTTATCTCAGATGGGTACGAGACCACGCTCAAACTCTTATGATGCCTTATCCCGCTATCTGACCTATGATTATGGAACCAGTTGCTGAAGGAGACACTCCTCATCTTGTTCTTCATCCAGACATGCCAACTGATCACAAAGAGTTACAAAAGTCCTGGGTTCAGCTTAAAGAGGAGCGGGATATGTTTGAAGCCCAATTCTACGCCAGCGAGAAGAAGGTCTTGGAACTCACTAGGATACTTCATGAAGAGAGGAATATCAACGCCTACATCGTGCCAAAGAGGATGCGCCCATGGGAAACCTAGTCTTCTTTTTGTTTTATTTTGCTTAATTGTACTCTCAAAATACATTCTTTGTAACAATTCAACTTTACCAATACAATTCGCGTTTGTTCCTTTTTGTTTAAGCAAATTTGAGCCTTTAAGAACCCTTGAAAACATTGCATACATATGTTTACCATGGTTTTTGGTAAACAACCGCTGATCCTCCAAAAAGGAAAGTTCTTTTTGGTTACTAACGGGATCAATCAGATTGATCCCAGAACATATGCTAATTTTTTATGTAAGACAAGCAATCAGGAAGAACGCACGTTCGACCAGAGAAAAGGTACTTGAGATTTTGGAAAAAGTAGGCAGAAATGCAGGTAAAGATGAAAGAAAGATAACTTTGAAAAATAAGATTAATAGCAATGTAAAAGACTTTCATTAATAAAAATAGGTGTTTCCAACGTACATTTCTCAGTTTTATCCTTTCTCACACAACGGTTACTTGGACAATATTTGAGTGACTAGTACAATAGGTTAAACACACCCTCAAACTTACACAGGTTTCCTAATTTATACTAAAAACTAAGTAACCGTCAAGGAACGACTCTGCGCTAAGATGAAGACAAGTGTCTTCTGCATGCCCCTCGACCTCTAGCTTCCAGCCACGTTGCTTCTTCTTAGCCGCTAGCGAAACTGTCTTTCCCTCCAATAATTCAAATTCAAATGTCCCTCGTATCATGTGTCTAAGCGAGGGTATTTTCTCTTAGTCGAAGGTCATAAGTCCTCTTCAGTCGAAAACCCTGAAAGTGAGCCTTGGTCGAAGGCTCAAATACAACTTAGATCTTTTTCCTAAGTTATTCCATATGTCGAAACATTCTTGGCTTGGTTTATTCCAGTTTTTTGGTCTAAAAGACCAAATATAGTAAGTGTCGAATTTGGGAGCCAACAACATATCATACATATCATTGCATAACAGGATTCATAACAGGTTTCTCATCTCCTCCGCTGTTTATTTCAGCAATGGCTCTTGAACAAACTGTGAAAGATCTTCAGACTCAGAACACGTAGTTCCAGCAAATGATTTTGGCTCTGGCCAAAGGACAGCAAGAGCTGAAGGCTCTGATTGTTAAGAAGAACACTAAGAAGACCAAGAGGAGAACCGGTGTGGCACATATGAGCAGAAGGTTCAGAGGGCCGCCAAGACGGGTTGTTGATTTAGCTTCTTCATCTAAAGAGGGAGAGAATCAAGAGGGTGAAGCCAGAGAAGAGGACCCTAGTCCTAAAGAGTCTGATAATGAAACTGATTACAATGAGGAGAAGTACCCTCCGACTGATGAAAGGTATAAGTAGTTAGAAGAGCGTCTGAGTGCTATGGAAATCTAGAAGGTTCCTAGTGTGCTTTTCTGGTTGTCCACAAAGTCCTGACGTGCGCTTTTCGTCTTCCAACAACTGCTGCTTTCGAAAAAACCCATCATTACTCTTTTTCCAAGATGTCTTTTCTAACTGCCGTTACCACACTGCCATGATGACCATATTCCTAGAACCTAGGCAAGCATGTCAAAACGTTTCCCAACATCTGCACGGTATCACGCTCGCGACGCAGCTTCACCACGGCTATCCCCTTTGTCAGGCCGAATTGATTTTGGCCAATCTATATGAGTCCATCAGTAATGGTGTGACCCAACTCAAAGTTATAGGGGACAGGGGGAGCCTGCTGCTTTCTGGCCCTTTTTGGCTTCTCCAACTTTGGCTCAATGCCACCTTCGAATCTTTTCTTCCTCAGAAGAATAAGGTTAATGAAGCGGCCCCAGAAATCCTAAACAGGAGGGTCGAAGGTATCAGGCTTGCACTGCTGACTCCTACTGATGAAGGCCAACAGTTTCAGAAGGCTTTCACAAGTTTCGTGGTGATATTTGTGGAGCGCAAACGTTTTATTTCGACCATGGCTCCTTTTGCCAGTCGGAAAGTTGGTCCAGAATGGTTCACCAGACCATTTCCCTCAACTGAGGAGGAAGACTTGAATGATGAATATGTGGGCATGTGGGAATCGTTTCTTCGCCCTAGAATCATGCCATTGAGATTCAAGAGCTCCAAAAATCAATTAAGCTTGATCTCTTATCAACCAAACCTTATCTCAGGACAATTTGGTATTGTCCAATCACTTCCCTCACCCATCTATCCTCGAGAGAAGCTGCTATTATTTTACAACATAGACTACTCAGAAGATGCTGCTACCAAGCATATTGGTAGGTACGTTGGTCGAACCATACTAACCATGTTCGACTTTAACCTCAATTTTTTGAGTTCTGGTAATTTTGAGGGGTGGTGGAGACATTATTATGATGAAGAGTTCTTCGATGAGAAGGACTTCGCCCACCACCTTCGTGAGGCGTTTAAGTTGGTTCTCGACAGGGTCAAGAAAGGTATTACTTCTTTTCTTTCTCTTCGCTTCAGATTTATCATTTGACGCTCGATTAACTTTAGTTTTCTTGTTTTTTATGTAGCTGTCAAGAGAACCACTTCGAAGAAGGCTGCTGAAAGCACAAAAGGGGGAGATTCTACTGTCAACCCCTCTCCCAAGGTATTTACTTTCTTCTATACCCTTATTTTCTACGATTGTCCGACATGGCTACTGATTTCTTGGACTTGTCTTTCTGGGTATTCAGAAAACTACCCCCCAAAAATGGAAGGTCCAGGAGATCGAAATCTCTAGTGACGAAGAAGAGGAATCTCCTCCCGTTCCTCTGAAGAGACAAAGGTTAAAGAAGCCAATTCCTGCCGTTGAGTCTCGTCCCAAAATTAGAATTAAGACTACAGCTGCGAGGCCTCCTCATGTAGTTATCAAAGAGTCTACTGAACAGAAAATAGCTGCCAGGCTAAATAACCCTAGCGAGAGCGATAACTCCATTCCCGGTGCTGAAATCCCAGTCCAGGTATTTGCTTCGACATACCATCATTCACTTCTCGAACTCCCCTTTTTTTTCTTTACGAGAATTTTGAAAGAAACGAACTTCTTTTATTTTCCAAGACACTGCTGGCACCTCCAACCAAGTCCCTACTCATGTCGAAGGCTCTGTCACCCTATTGAATAGTGAAGGAGAGCCTACTTATAGGCCTTCTTCAGCGAAAGGCTCCTTCATGAGTTCAGCTGATGAAGTGAATCAAACTTCCGAACCTCAGCACGAAACCATAGAGGAAGTCAATGAAGAAGGCCCTGTAGGAACTCATGAAGAGACTAGGGCTCCGTTGGTTGACGTGCAAGAAACTGAAGAGGAAAGGACCCCTAATGCTGAGACTGATAGTGAGGGAGGATGAAGGGACCCCATAAGTTGATGGAGAAGAGGGTTTTGCTGAAGGAAACCAGAATTCTACAGACACTGAGGCAATTCCAAAGCAGGTGGCCAACATGGTTGTGGCTGCCAACGAAAGTGTCCCTTCGACAGGATCTAGAACTAAGGAGGATTTGGCCTTGCTGAAACAGCAAAATCCTTTAGGCTATTTGACTGCAATTCTAGAAGGTCGAGAAAGTTCCTCCGATCATAGTGCCTCAACTATGTCTGGAAGATCTACTTCGACCTCTCCTCTCGATGAGGCCCTTCAAAAGGTTAAGGCACAAATCTTCAAAAGAGATTTAATGTTAACCTTGGAGGGGGAACCCACGACTCCCTCTTTTCTGAAAACTACTCTGAGGGCTGTCGATCTCCTCATTGCTTCTCTGGACGTGGCCAGTGTTATCTTGGATTTAATCTCCATTATTGACCAAGTATAAACAGATTATAACCGTCAAAGGACTCTTAATCGTGAGATTGAAGAAACCAATGGTCAAGTGGCTGCTGCCTGGCATGCTGATACCGAATCAGCTTCTAAGGTAAAGGATTTGTCGAAGGCCCAGGAGGCTAGACAAAAAGAGGTCGAAGAGATAGATCGAGACACTGCTCAACTGAGGGTGCAAATTATAGAGTTGGAAGCTAAAATTGCTGCCAATGATAAAAAGAAGGAGGAACTCCTCGCTGTTAACACTAAATCAGAGAGCCAAGAGGAACTGGCTGAAGGGTTAAGACACGCTGATCAAGCCCAATCTCTTGATGCTAAGCTCGAAACCCTTCATCAATCAAAGGCTTTATGTGATCGATGCCTAGAATTGCAAAGAATTAAGTATCTTCAGATTAAGGCTAATCTCCCTTTTTGAATCCTGTTTCTTTCATTTATGTAATCACTTGTTGTAATGATTTGAAATCCATTTTGGCTATTTTAATGAAAACTTAAGTTTCCATTTTGGCATTCTCTATTCAACAATGACTATATATTACTTATTTTTACCTCTTGAAGCATAGGTCTATACGCTTTCAAGTATTTACCATTTATCTTCAAAAGTCTTTGATCTTCGCTTAACTCTTCAATCTCATAGGCTCCACCAGAGAAAGCTTGGATAATCCTGAAAGGTCCCTCCCACTTAGGAGACCATTTTCCCAAATTTCTATCTTTTCGATCCATCGTAAGAATTACTTTCCAAACTAGATCCTCAGGATGAAATGTCTTAGATTTCACTATGCGATTATAGGATTTCTCAACTCGCTTCTTCTACAGTCTCAAAAGATCCAGAGCTTTCAACCTTTCTTCGTCTAAGTCAACTAGTTCGTCGAACATCATATTCCAATAGACCTCAGAAGGGATATCATGATGTATCTGAATCCTCGTCGCCTGCAGGTGGATTTCCACTGGCAACACTGCATCATGACCATAGGTTAGGTGAAATGGTGTTGTTCCCGTGGCTTCTTTCGGACAAGTTCGACATGCCCATAGAACTTGATCTAGCGTCTTGTGCCAGTTTCTGGGTTTCTTTCCCACGTGTTTCTTTATTAAACTGATCACTACTTTATTTGCTGCTTCGACCTGGCCATTAGCTTGTGCATAATAAGGTGTAGATGTTAACAATTTAAACCCCATTTCTGCAGCAAAGTCTTGCATCTTTCGACCAGTAAAGACTGACCCTTGGTCTGTAGTTATTGTTTCGGGAATTCCAAATCTATATATGATGTACTTTTGAATGAATTCAATGACATTCTCTTGGTCTACATTGACTAAAGGGATTGCTTCAATCCACTTAGTAAAATAATCAATGCCCACCAATATTATTTCTGGCTTTTAGAAGATGCTGGTCGAATTTCTCCAATAAGATCCAAAGCCCACCCTCTAAAAGGCCAAGGCTTCACAATCGAGTGAAGTTCGCTTGCCGGCACATGCTGAATACCTGTATGTATTTGACATTCTTGGCATCCTTTTGCAAACTCAATACAATCTTTTAACATAGTGGGCCAATATAATCCTTGTCGAAACAATAACCATTTCATCTTTTGGCCTACTTGGTGTGCTCCACATGCCGCAGCGTGTGTGGTGGAAAGAGCTATGTATGCTTCTGTTTCACTTAGGCATTTTAGGAGCACACCTTCAGGTGTTTTCTTGAATAATTCATTTCCCATCAACACATAACTCAGTGCTCTATATTTTATTTTCCGTTCTGTCAAAGCTGTTGGATTTTGTAAATAATCCACTACAGGCTTTCTCCAATCTTGTTCTATTAGATTGTCTATGAACAAAATTTCAAAATTTTCATGATCAGTGCATCCCAACATTGTGGTCCTTAAATCCAATGGAGATAACTTAGTGGAAGTTACTCTCCCTCTAACTTCGATTGCTTGTTGTAGCCTGTCATTCGAAACTTTATACCCGAAAGCAATATGTGACAAGTCGGTAGCTACTTGATTTTCCAATCTGGGTATATGTCGAATGTTAACTACTTAGAAGTTCTTCAACAACCGTCTGGATATTACGAAATACATGATAAAATTTTCTTTTATGCATTTGTATTCTTTCATAATTTGTTTTAGGACTAACTCTGAGTCTCCCATTATTTCAACCTGAGTTACCCCCAATTCCAACAGGATTTCAAGGCCTACGATTAACGCTTCGTATTTAGCCTCATTGTTAGAGCAATCCCTATCTATCTTGTACTCAAATGTTGTTTGAATTTTGTTTGGAGAAATAATGAGTACTCCGACTCCAGTTCCATCTTTATAACTAGAACCATCAAAGTACAGTTTCCAAGGTTCGATCTCCAAATAATTCAATGATCCCTCTTGTATAGAATGGTCGACTATAAAGTCTGCTACCACCTAACCTTTCATAGACTTGAGAGGCATAAAGGTTAATGAGTAATCAGTTAATGCGAGTGCCCATTTGCCAATTCTACTGTGCAAAATGGGTTTCGACAACATATATTTGAAAACATCAAAATGAGATGAAACATAAACATCAACTGGCTTTATATATTGCTTATGTTTTGTACATGAAAAATAGAGACATAAACATAGTTTTTCAACCTCGTTGTATCTGGTTTCTTCATCGTTTAAAACTCTACTAAGGTAGTATATGGGCCTTTCGACACCATGCTCATCCTCTTGAGCCAGCATGCTCCCTAAAGTTTTATCAGACGCAACTATGTACAGTCTCATACTTCTACTTCGACAAGGAGGTACCAGAATAGGTGGTTCGGTGAGGTATTCTTTGATTTTGTTGAAGGCTTCTTGATGTTCTTGCATCCACTCAAATCCTCCTTTGCTGAGTCGAAGTAGTGGCGAAAAGGCTTGCGTTTTCCCACTGAGGTTGGATATAAATCTCCTCAGGAAATTTATCTTCCCAAGTAAGGATTGCAATTCCTTTTTGTTAGTTGGCGCTTTGGGTTGCAAGATAGCTTTGGTTTTGTTTTGGTTTATCTCAATGCCTTTTTTATGGACCACAAAACCTAAGAAATCTCCCACTTTGACACCAAAAGCACATTTTAGAGGATTCATCTTCAGGCTGTAGCGTCTCATCCTCTTGAAGGATTGTCAAAGATGATCCATGTGAGTTTTCCCTGAAACAAATTTGACGACAATATCATCAATATAAATCTGCATGAAAGTGTTAATAAAATCAAGGAAGATCAAATTCATGGCTCTCTGGTACGTTGCCCCTGCATTCTTTAGGCCAAAAGGCATCACTACCCATTCATAAGTGCCTAAGGCCCCAGGGCAACGGAATGCCGTTTTCGACACATCTTCTTCAGTAAAAAAGATTTAATTATATCCAGAGTAGCCATCAAGCATACTCATGTACTCGAAACCAGCGGCAAAATTCACAAGCATTTCTGCCACCGGCATTGGATATTCATCTTTGGGTGTTGCAGCATTCAGATCTCTGAAATCGATGCACACCCTTAAGGTACCATTTTTCCTTATAACAGGCACAATATTTGTAATCCATTCGACGTACCTGGTCATTCGGATGAACTTGCATCTCAACAGCCTTTCGAATTCCATTTTGATTTTTGATAAAATCTCTGGTGTAAACCGTCTTGGAGTCTGCTTAACGAGCTTCTTTCCAGGCTTTATTGGCAATTGCAGTTCTACCAAACTTCCGTCGAGACCAGGAATCTCGTCATAATCCCACGTAAAGCAATCCTTGAACTCTTTTAGTAATTGGATCATTTCGACCCTGAGTCCTGGATTTATTTGTGTGCTTATGTACGTTGGATTTTTCACAGGACCGTCACCTACGTTTACCTCTTCTAGAGGGTCTTGCACTAACATTTTAACATTGTTCGCCAAGGGGTCCTTTTGAAACCTAGAGGTTCATCGTCATAGATGGCGTCTAACCTCTGATATCGATGGTCATTCGTTCCTAAGTCGGGAGGCTCTAGATCGAAATATTTCCCAGGGCCTGTCTTAGAAAGGACTTGTTCATTGGATTTGAAGGCCATATATTTAACTTCAGCCTCCAAGGCTGCTATCATTCTACTTTCGGCCACATACGCCGAAATCTTTTGCAGAGTTTGTGACTCAGTCATCATCACCAAACTTACTTCCCCAGCCTATTGGCCGTATATCATCAACTCCTCCAAAGTCGATGTTGGATAAGTCTTCTCTATCCCACTGAAAGCCGTAGTCGGAGTGTAGGTATAGAGAGCAGAAGGCGTTAGGTGTTGGGGTTAAATCAAACTCAGGTGGATTACATGGCCCTGTATGAGCTAAATTTCTGTCGAAACTATTCTTTCCGACACTATTGATTTCACCTAAGTAATAACTCTGATCTGCCTCAATGTTTTCCCCGATACCGTCGGGGCGCCATATCGTGACCCTTTGGTGCATCGAGGATGGCACTGCACCGATGCTATGTATCCACTCTCGACCCAAGAGCAGATTGTAATTTGGTTTTGCTGAGATCACCATGAACATGGTGGGTCGGAGGATTGATCCCACTTTGAGGTCTAGTTGTATGACACCCATTGTGGTGCCAATGCCCCCTTCATAATTGGACAAGACCATGTTATGGGGCTTGATGTCAGCATCTCCCTTTCCTAGCTTTTCCAGCATGAATTGTGGGATGATATTGATGGTCGCCCCATAATCAACCAGAACTTTATTAATAGTTATTTCCCCTATCTTTGCTCTAATGAACATGGGTTTTAGATGATTCTTCATTGCCTCTGTTGGTGGCTCAAAAAATGCGTTTTGTTCTTCTACGCAGCCATTATTCATTACATAGTAACATACTGGCCTATGTCTAGCCATTTCTTGTTCAACCATTAAGTCAGTTTCCTCAACTTCGACCCGACGGTTGTATTCTTTAGGTAACACTGATATGACATTCACCATGATGTCTAAACTGTCACCGGAATCGGAGTTGTCTTCATCATTCGACCCACATTCCTCTGTCCATGGCATAGGATTCCTCTCTAGAGGCTTCCTTTGTTTCCTTTGCACATTGGTGCTAACCTCTGGATGAGGTCCAGCTGCCTCTTTTTCGGCTTTTCACCGTCTTTGGAATCTTCTCCATTGTGAACGGGACATATGATTTTTTCCTTTGTAATTGCTCGATATATGGGCCATCTTATTCGACGCAGAAGCATGGTACTCCATTCTGTAATCTAAAGAGGAACATCTTGGCACATTGAACGCCTGCCATCTCTATTCATTTGGCCTCTTTCTTCCCATGGTGTTAAGACAAGTATCTGTAGGTACATTAGTTGGAGGCCGAAAAGTCGGTGGCCTCCTTACCTGACTCATGGATCCTTGTTGATGCCCCCTTCTGGGGTTGAATCTGACTTCTGAACCCATTTTTTGTTGGGCATTAGTGCCCTGTTTCGCTTTCACAATTCTCATACCTTGTATGTGTTCTACGACTTTCTTGTCAAAAATAGAGTTGCATCTAGGGTACAACATTACTTCCGATTTTTTCTTCTGGCACCTATGTAGAAAATCTACCAGATCTTCATTCTCCTTTGGAAATGCCGTTTTATTTACTTCTTCTTGACGAATGGCTTCCTCTGAGTCCTTGGCGCCAGAGACTTCAACCATGTTGACCTGCATGTTGCTTTTGGCAACGAGATTCATTTTCTGCATTTTGGCCTCTAGATTCTCTATCGAACCTTTTACAGCAGCCAAGTAAGAACCTGTGGTGGTTCTTCTGTTGGAGCTCTCAGTAACTCCTTTGCTTTTGTGTGGGTCTTCAATAACCCGTTTATTCAGTTTCAGGCCTTCAGCAGCATTCTTATTTGACCCTTGGGTAACTTCCTTTTTCAAATCTAGGCCTTCAGTGGCCTTTCTCACCCCTTCAATAGTTTTTCTGGAGATGTTTCCAATAAAACTTCCAAAGATGGGTTTAGTGATGAAATCTTCAGAAACTTCCACCATGTGAATACCAACTGGTTCAGCATAATGTGTCTCCATCTGTAGTGGGTTTGCGTCGATTTTAATTGCTGGTTTATCAGCAAATTTCAACCTTCCTTCCTTTAGTGCTTGTTGAACAAGATCCCTGAAAAGGAAACATTGTGAGGTTTTATGTCCCAAAAAATTATGGTATTTACAAAAACCTCTTTTCTTTCTCTGTTCTAAAGGAGGCAATTTTTCCCCTGGGGGAACTATCATCTGGCCATCTTTAACTAATAGATCAAATATTTCGTCACATTTGGATATATCAAAACTATAATTTTTCTTAAGAAATTTGTCGCTGTTTTTCTCAGATTCTACAAGATTTTTCCCATTTGATGGCACTAGCAATTTACAAGAATATGGTGGTCCTTGTTTTAATTATGCTAAATCTATTTCGCCTTCTTCGACATCTATAGGATCACTAGATATCTCTGGATCATTATCATCCATTTCGACATAGGCTACCCTTTCTCGTCGATGAGTTTTGGCAGCCTTAGCTTTCTCAGCTTTAAGGCGTTCTACTTATCGAACTCTATTGGCCAGTTGGGCCATATCTCTTAGGTATTATGTATCTAACTTTTTCCTAATCGAATAATCCAGGCCCCCCGCTGCTATTTCAACCAATTCATGCTCAGGAACTTGGGTAAAGCATCTGGTTTTGAGTAATCGAAACCTATTTAAATATTCATCGATTGGCTCTGTAAACCTTCTCTTCACACTAGCCAATTCTTTTAGACTTATTTTGGTCTGGCCCATGTAGAATTGTTCGTGGAACAATCTTTCCAATTGGTTCCAGTTGTGGATCGAATTGGCTGGGAGGGTGGTGAACCAAGTGAAAGCATTCTTTGTTAGGGAACTTGAGAAATATTTGATTCTAAGGTTTTCGTTGTTTGCTATTTCCCCGGTCTCTATCAAATATCTAGCCACATGTTCGACAGTGGACTCTGTCGTATCCCCTGAAAATTTAGTAAACTTTGGAACCTTTCCCCTAGGTGGTAAGTATGTTTGTAGAATATATTCTGACAATGGGGATGTGAAGTTTGGTCTGTGAAAACCAACGTTCATCCTATTTTGAATCATAATCCTTTCAATCATGGCAGTTAGATTATTGTTTGTCCCATAGTTTTGGTGTCGAACTTGCTGTATCAATTCTTCAGCGTTTTGGTTTCTATTAGCCATAATAACTCCTTGATCGGTTTCTCTAGGGTTTCGTGGTATTTCAACCCTTGGTTTTTCAATTTCTGCTCTAGGAATCTGAGGGTTTGGATTAACAGTCAAATCCTCTTCTATGATTTCCCCTTGATTTGCTCTTATTGGTATCCTCTGGGGTTGTCGAACAGTTTGGGGCACCCCAAAGAATTCAGCCATGCACGTCATTTGCGCTGTCATTTGTTGATTCGACTGTGTAGAAATTTGAATGAGGGGGTTTAGCACTGTACTTAGAGTTTGTGCTAACATTTGCACCATATCATGATTACTTTCGTCCATCTGTTGCCTTAAAATTGATGTCGAAACATTTGTGAGGCTTGGTATTGTATGAGATGGCCCTCCCAAGAATTGGTTTCTATTGGCTCCAGACCCCTGTAATGGCGATGATGCATTCACCAAAGGTTCTGAAAAAGTGGAAGCAACGTTCTTAAGGCTAGCCATTTCAGTAGTTGGCATGCCATATGGCTGCTCTCGACCCATCCAGGTTGTCGAAAATCCTGGGGGTACAAATGATCGAGATCCTAGATTTACCCTTGGTGGAGGCGTTCCTAATGGACCTCTTGGACCTACATACGAAAGTAAGGGTCCAATTTGATTTATGGTTAACATCGGTATTGATCCAACAGAAGTTGGGATATTCCCTTCGACGGTGGTAGTAACCACCGTTCCAGTAATTGGTGGAGGTATTTCTCCATGATTTGGCTCGTTAGCCATACTACTCTCTCTATTTTTCTTCCTAACATTATACTCGTTGGTTACTCTACCACTTCTTAATAACATGCAACGTTATAACTGTACAGAAAAAACGCAATAACATAAACAAGATATTTAATAAAAATTAGCAACGTCCCATCAGGTCTGCCAATTTGTTTACCGTGGTTTTTGGTAAACAACCGCTGATCCTCCAAAAAGGAAAGTTCTTTTTGGTTACTAACGGGATCAATCAGATTGATCCCAGAACATATGCTAATTTTTTATGTAATACAAGCAATCAGGAAGAACGCACGTTCGACCAGAGAAAAGGTACTTGAGATTTTGGAAAAAGTAGGCAGAAATGTCGAAATGCAGGTAAAGATGCAAGAAAGATAACTTTGCAAAATAAGATTAATAGCAATGTAAAAGAATTTCATTAATAAAAAGAGGTGTTTCCAATGTACATTTCTCAGTTTTATCCTTTCTCACACAGCGGTTACTTGGACAATATTTGAGTGACTAGTACAATAGGTTGAACACACCCTCAAACTTACACAGGTTTCCTAATTTATACTAAAAACTAAGTAACCGTCGAGGAATGACTCTGCGCTAAGATGAAAACAAGTGTCTTCTCCATGCCCCTCGACCTCTAGCTTCCAGCCACGTTGCTTCTTCTTAGCTGCTAGCGAAACTGTCTTTCCCTCCAATAATTCAAATTCAAATGTCCCTCGTATCATGTGTCTAAGCGAGGGTATTTTCTCTTAGTCGAAGGTCATAAGTCCTCTTCAGTTGAAAACCCTGAAAGTGAGCCCTGGTCGAAGGCTCAAATACAACTTAGATCTTTTTCCTAAGTTATTCCATACGTCGAAACATTCTTGGCTTGGTTTATTCTAGTTTTTTGGTCTAAAAGACCAAATATAGTAAGTGTCGAATTTGGGAGCCAACAACATATCATACATATCATTGCATAACAGGATTCACAACAGGTTTCTCATCTCCTCCGCTGTTTATTTCAGCAATGGCTCTTGAACAAACTATGAAATATCTTCAGACTCAGAACACGCAGTTCCAACAAATGATTTTGGCTCTGGCCAAAGGACAGGAAGAGCTGAAGGCTCTGATTACTAAGAAGAACACTAAGAAGACCAAGAGGACAGCCGGTGCGGCACATATGAGCAGAAGGTTCAGAGGGCCGCCAAGACGGGTTGTTGATTTAACTTCTTCATCTAAAGAGGGAGAGAATCAAGAGGGTGAAGCCAAAGAAGAGGATCCTAGTCCTAAAGAGTCTGACAATGAAACTGATTACTATGAGGAGAAGTACCCTCTGGTTGATGAAAGGTATAAGTAGTTAGAAGAGCGTCTGAGTGCTATGGAAATCCAGAAGGTTCCTAGGCTGGATTTTGAAGAGTTGGGTCTGTCCTCCGGGGTTGTCATCCCCCCAAAATTCAAGGCACCGATATTTTCCAAGTATGAGGGGTCTCTTGTCCTAAAATGCATCTCCGTTCCTATGTGAGGAAGATACAACCTCATACTGCTGACAAAGACTTGTGGGTTCACTTCTTCCAAGACAGTCTGTCTGGAACACAACTGGATTGGTTCTATCAGCTGGAAAGAGCCAATGTTCGTAACTGGGAAGACTTGGCTGCTGCATTTTATAAGCAATATCAGTATAATGCAGACCTTGCTCCCACCCGTACACAACTCCAAAATCTGTCTATGGGTTCGAACGAGGGTTTCAAGGATTATGCTCAGAAGTGGATAGATTTGGCTGGAAGAGTTCAACCTCCCTTGGATGACAGGGAGCTCATGGATATGTTTCTCGAAACTTTGACTGGGCCATTCTTCAACCATCTGATTGGAAGTTCATCGATGGGTTTTACTGAACCTATCTTAACAGGAGAAAGAGTGGAAGCTGGAATCCAAAATGGAAAATTCAGAAGGATGCCTCTTCTAGTGCTGCAAGGAAGCCGTTTGCAGGTAAAAAGGAAGTCAGTGCCGTCTATAACAAAAAGAATCAGAATTGAACCAAGCGCCGTTCGGCGATAGGGGCTGTTATGATTCCCAAACCTACACCTGCTCAGCAAAGAAACAATCAGCCAAGAGCAAAAAGACCAGCAAGACAGTTTACTCAGATCAACATGACACTGTCTCAGGTTTTACCTCAGTTGCTGAAGTCCAATCTGGTTACTCTGAGGGAAGCTCCGAAGAATACAAACACCACTTCTCCCTACTATAAACCAAATGCTCGTTGTGCTTACCATTCAGAAAGTCCAGGCCATGATACCAATGACTGCTGGGCTTTGAAGAACAAAGTGCAGGATCTGATTGATGCTAAGGAGATTGAATTCGGATCACCGGAGACTCCCAACGTTATCAATGCTCATATGCCGAAACATGGTAGGGGTGTTAATGCCGTTGAAGAAGATGTGTTTGTGACTTCTGTGGAAGAATTGGTGACCCCACTCATGACTATCAAAGGGAATTTTCTGAAGGCCGATTTATTTTCGGGATGTGATGAAGGTTGCCACCTTTGTTCATTTCTACCGATTGGTTGCCCTTTGTTGAAGGCAGGTGTTCAGCGCCTGATCGATGACAAAGAGATTCCGTTTGAGAAGACTCCTATTTCCTGTGAAGACATTGCTATCATAACCATTTCCGCCAATCCTCCCAGGGTCTCCGCTAAGAGACCCGTCAGGATTACATCAATTCTGAAGGTGACTCCGTTGATCATAACCATGCCAGGACCAATCCCATACTCCTTGGACAAAGCTGTTCCTTGGAACTATGGGGCCGACGTATATTACCACGGCGTAAGGCAGGACATGCTAGCTGTTGTACCCCAAAATTTTCCCTCTCATTTTACTCAATACATGTCCATTGAGATCCTCAATTTGCTCAAGGTTGCCCAAGAATGGACCAGACAAACTCTCTCCTAAGGTAGTGTACTTCAAATTAGGGTTTCCATTTTCATCAAGATGGGTGAACAAAAAAAGGCCTCATATTCTCTCCATGTTTCTAATATGTTCTCAAGACCCTACATGTCAAGTTTCATGCCTTGCACAAGAAGTTTGCTCAGTCAATTGCTCAGATGCTTGAGAATCGACTGTATTAGGTAAAAAGTCAACTGTGACCCACATACAGTTAAACTTCAAGATTTTTGGTCAACATTAAAATTTTGAAGTGATTTTCATCATTTGATCAAGGGTTGATCATGATTCCCCAAGGAATGCTCCAAATTCATCAAAACCCAAAAGTTGCTAAATTAGGGTTTCTTAGTAAAAGTCAACCAAACTTTGACCAAGCATAACTTCCACATGCTCTATAAGAAATTTTACATCCAAAGCTCATATTGAATAGGATGCAATTCCCTAAAATTCATCTTCATCCCACAAGTTCAAAATATGCACTCACAAAAAGATATGAATTTCTACATTATGGGTCCTTTTGAAAAGTCAACAAAAACACCTTTTGGGTCAAAGCTTCTTGCATGAACATGGAAGACTCAATTGAGATGAGACCAAAAGGGTTGTTTAGGGGACATCCTAAGATTTCTAAAAAGTCCAAGAAAACCTCTCTAGGGTTAAAATTGGAGGAGATATGCCTTGTCAAAGTTGACCTTTTTTGCAAAATTGCCAAAAGTCAAATATGCTCAAAAATGCATTTTTTGCTAAATGGGCCTAACTTTTTATGCTTGCACCTTACTTAAAATGTGGTCCAAGACTCAAATATTCATCCACCCATTATTTTCTTCATTTTTCAATTTATTTTGATTTTTTATTAATTAAAAATTGAATTAAATCAAATAATTGATGAATAATAGCAAATATATGATTTGATTTGGTTTTTGGACAGGTTGGCAATCAAAATATGCTGAATTATCAAGGCCAAAACAAATCAAGCATAATTGGTACAAGAAAGGGATGATTTGGCTCAAAATAGCAAGATTACATGTAGCTTGAAAATCAAATCAAATCTCTCATAATTAACAAGATTCAATCCAAGTTTGTAACCCTAATTCATTCCTAGATATATATTGGACGTATACAAAGCAAGAAAGAAGGTTTTGCAGTCGTGAAAAGCATCAAACAAAACGTGGATTTCTTGCAAAAAGTGGGATTAAGTTTTCAGTCTATAGGGCGATTCAAGGCAATTTGAAGCTAGCAATCTCTTCCCGGGCGTGCATAGAAGCTATTCCAATCATTCCCAAGTCATCAACCCACTAGAATCACCAACTATACATCACGGTTTGCATCCTCTGAACTCAAACTTGTTCCTCTAGTTTTACGCATTCTTAATCCAATTTGCTTGCATATACATATTTAGGATCATGCTAGGAAGCTTTTTGATAGCCTGGATTTGAGTTTTAATGCAGGAATAACTATTTGCCATAGTTAGAGTTCGTGAGCTCCAAATTGGGGAACCCTAGCTAGAGGCAAAATTGGGCCAAATTAAGGGTCTCTTCATGTTCAGGGGATGAAGTACAGTTGATTCATGCCCTTGAATGGAGTTATGTTGCTTGAATTTTGTTTTAATATTTTTGCAGGTTTTAGCCACGCATAAGAAACCGTCACTATAGCCTATAGTGACGAGTTTGTCCGTAGGTAAAGGGTTAATGTCAAAAGCGACAGTCCTGGGGAAAGATACGATGGCGTGGCAATCATTCATTCGCCCGTTTGAAAATTCGCGCGCGTGGAGTTTGGCCATTTGTTTTCTTTATATCATATTTTGTTTTTATTGTATTAACAACAAGTCATAATAGCGAAGCTGGCAAAGCAGGTGGTGGGTAAACATAAGGACCTGGGTTCGATCCCAGGTCCCAGCAATGCCTATTTTCTTATTTTCTGTACACACATCGCATACAATTCTTATCAAAGGGCCTACCATGCACTTCCAATAGCCAACCAATGGATCTATCACCCAGCCAGATGTATGCTCTAGCAGTGAGGGACTATGATATGCCCTCAAGTCAACGCTACAAGGAATCAAATGCTGACCGGGCTTGAAGGGTTATTGGGCTTGAAAAATTCAGACTGACACCCCCCATTTGCTAGCATACAGGCCCAGTTTGCATTTTCTTTTCTATTTTCTTTTTAATTTCTTTAATTAATTTCTTTAATTAATTTCTTTTATTTGTTTTAATTAATTAACCCAAAAATCATTTTCTTTTTTTTTAATCAAAAGTCATAACAAACTACAAATTTTTTTTTTAATAAAATTATTTTATCTCTTAATTAATTTACTTTAATTAACTTAGGGAAATTTAATCTCTTTTTATAATTAAAAATAATTAGACTTAGGATTTGAATTGTATATAATTTAATTAATTTTCTTTAAAAATACACCAAAATCATTTTTTCATTAAAATATTTATTTTAATTAATTAGGTTAATTAGGTTAACTTAAATATTTCTTTTTCATAGTTAAAAAGCAATTAGAAATTAGAGTTTTATTTAAATTTCAATTTCATTGTTTTCTCCAATAAAAAATATACAAAAAATCTTTTTTCCTTTCAATTAGGGTTTAGGTTATTTTTCAACATCCCTCGTATTTAATTCGCCGCGCATTTAATTATTTCTTTTCCATTATTTTTGTAACTGCCAATGGTTTGTAATAGTTAAACTAGGGTTTTATTTACTGTTTTAATCCCCGATTCTTTGGTTATGTAATTAATCCCCATCCCCCGAAGCCTTGTAATAGCTAGATTTATTTTCGCGCACTTTTAAATTCCTGTAAATATTTAACTGTCTAGATGTATGCTAATAAGATTGTATGGCTAGAATATCTGGAAATTTAAATGGTAGATCACCTAATGTGCAAAGATTAAATAAATAAAACAATTCATATGCACATATTCACTCCTAGGGTTTACTTCACTTCGGTTGCCTTCGGTAAACAATCATTAAGCATAGGAGATTTTAGTGGTTGCCCTCCCGTCTAAGAGATCAAAATGTCCCATTCGAATGTTGCCTCGGAAAGATCTTAAGACTCTAGGGTTACTACTAAAGTTTTCTAACTGTTGCTTTGGTGACTGTACTTGTCCCTTTCGAATGTCCCTTACAACTCCAACGACGGTGCCGCCTACTCCTTAATAGTAGGATAATGCTGTCTAAAGGAAACGAGAATAAACAATATTTTTTTCGAGTAGGTAGAATCTTAAGTACTTGCTCAATAAAACATTTTCACACAAACACCTTTCAAAACAAATTTTCAAAACAAACTTCGTCACATCCTTGAGGACTGATACAAGGGTTATCACGAAGTAAAACATTTTCAAACAAACACACACAAGTAATTTGAAAAATGAGAAAGTACCTAAGAGCCCATGGAAAACCATGGATAGAAAGGGTGCTAACACCTTCCATTTCTATAATCTACCCCCTGTACTCAGAATATCTCGAAAAAAGGTTTTTTCTGTTCTTTTTCCTTTTCCATGATTGGATGAAATAAAAGTCGGTGGCGACTCTTGCTTACCGCGACATTTTGCAAACAAAAAACACAAAACGCAAACCAATAAAAATAGTCGGTTCTGCCACCGTATCACAGAACTGACGACTCTGCTGGGGAACGTATAAGTGGGGTATACCTTAGGATCTAGGTCATTAAATTGCTTCTCTTGATTGTCTTGATTGCTTTACTTTTGAGGGTTTGTTTGGGGTTACTATAGATCCTACACCCGGATCCGGGGGCACTCATTAGGTAAACAACAATAGATCGTGGAGACTGTATGGCGTAGACCGATATGGTTTAAGCGATGGCTGTGTTCGTGTGGCACTTTGGTTCGTATCGGTATCCTTCATGGGGAAACGAGGAGAATACGGGGCCGCCGCGTGGTGTCTTGAAGCACTAATGGAACTTAGAACCTTAGTTGAACAAACTTGGCCATTAGAAAGTAGTGAGATAGCCGGCCTCGGTGTAGAGCTGAGGATTGGTTGATACTCGATGCTACACTCATTGAGATCAGACTTTCGGGATATTTCAGCCGCAAGAAAAGATTGCTTGAGCTGAGACAATGCCTGATAAAGGATGGTCAGTGATATTGAGATCCTCTAGAACCCAGTTACTTTTTAAGACAGGTTTGAAACCAACTGAACTTCAAGAGGGTACTACCTTTAACCTCATGCAAGGCTTAAACCTAAGGGATTTGTGTGATTTGACTGTGTTTGCTATACCTATGTTTGCTATACATGTGGTTCATCATGACATCATGCATCATAACATAACATCCATTCTTATTGCACTAACCATTTCAAAGACCAAGGGAATTTATCTTTGTTCTGTTTTGCAGATCATGGCTTCCGTTCGCAGGAACACTATCCGAATCAGCTTTGTGAAGATACCTTCTCAATTCAAAGAGCTAGCATCAAGGGTTTCTGAAACTTCTGTGTTCAATAAGAGACATGGTCGACTTTTCAACATGGTTACTTCAAACTTTGATGAAAAGATGATGAGTGTACTCTTTCAGTTCTTTGATCCCAAGCACCACTGCTTCACCTTCCCAGACTATCAGTTGGTGCCTACCTTGGAAGAATTCTCTCAGCTGCTGGATATACCCATTCTTGAGCAGTTGCCCTTTACAGGTCTAGAAGAAGTTCCTAAGCCAGAAGTCATTACCTCAGCTCTGCATCTGAAACAGGCCGACATGGTATCCAATTGGGAAACAAGAAGCGGAGTCAAGGGTTTTCTAGCTAAGTTTCTGATAGACAAGGACCAGCTGTTTTTGGATGATATGGATTTTTAGGCTTTTAAGGAGGTCTTGGCTCTTCTAATCTATGGGTTAGTCCTATTCCCTAATCCAGACTCATTCGTAGATGTGAATGCTATCAAGATTTTCCTCTCTCGCAACCCTGTTCCTACCTTACTCAGAGATATCCTGCACACTCTCCATACTCGTACCATGAAGAAAAGAGGGGTTCTTATGTGTTGTATGCCATTGCTGTCGAGGTGGTTTATTTCTCACCTCCCTAAGTCCGTACTAAAGAATGAAGAAGGTTTGGGTTGGTCGCAAAGGATAATGTCACTCGCTCACATGGATATTCTTTGGTGTTCTCGAGCTATGGAAAATACTACTATTATTGACCTCTGTGGGGAGTACCCTAATGTCCCATTACTTGGTATTAGAGGAGGTATAACCTACAATCCTTGTTTAGCTCTGCGACAATTTGGTTACGCTCGAAGGGATGGTCCCCATGAGTTACTTATCGAGGGTATTATATTCAACTATGAGGATGACACTCACGAATATCACTGGAGGTTCATACGAGCTTGGGGCATGGTAAACAGATCTGGCGCCAAGGCTTTGGGGCCAAAGACTTCCATTCCTATGGAACCTTACCTCCAATGGGTACGAGCTCACACCCAAAAGCTTATGATGCCCTATGTGGCCGTTTTACTAGTGATTGTGGAACCCACTACTGAAGAAGGCATTCCTTGCACGGTTCTCTATCCTTACATGCCCACTGATCTTGGGGAATTACAGAGGTCTTGGATTCAGTTCATGAAGGAGCGGGATATTTACAAGCATCAGTTCCATGCTCAGGAAAGGAAGGTTTTAGAGCTCACAAAGCAACTCCATGAGGAAAAAGGACTGAATGACTATCTTGGCACAAAGAGGAAGCATCCATGAGAATTTTGATTTCTTTTCTAGTTTTAGATTTGTTTTTAATTATAACGCCTAAAAGGCATTTGAACTTTGAATTCAGCTAATAAAGTTGTGTTTATTTTAGTTTGCAAATTTAAATTTCCTGAAGTCTTTGAAATCATTGCATACGCATCCCATTATCATACACATCATTATAGGTACCATTACAGGTTTCTCATCTTCTTCGCTGTTTATTTCAGCACGAAATGTCTTCCGAACAAACCATCAAGGACCTTCAGGCACATAACGCCCAGCTCCAATAAATGTTCATAAGTCTGGAAAAAGGGCAGGAGGATCTGAAATCCCTCATCCTAAAAGAGAAGAAGAAAAAGAAGAAGGCTGCTGGTATTCTGAATATGGGCAGAAGGTTTGGAGAGCGGTTGAAGCGACAAGTTGATCTGACCTCTTCATATAAGGAAGGGGAGAATCATGAAGAAGAAAAGGATCCCAGTCCTACAGTTTCTGACAATGATACCAATTACAATGATGAGAAATATCCTCCTGCCGAGGATAGATACAAACAGTTGGAAGATCGTCTGAGTGCCATGGAAGTTCAGAGGATACCTGGACTGGATTTCGAAGAATTGGGATTGGTGTCGGGGGTGGTCATCCCGCAGAAGTTCAACGCTCCATTTTTTGCTAAGTATGATGAGGTGTCCTGCCCAAAGCTCCATCTCCGTTCTTATGTCAGAAAGATCCAGCCCCACACCGCTGATAGAAATCTGTGGGTTCATTTCTTTCAAGATAGTCTGTCAGGGATTCAGCTTGAATGGTTCAACCAGCTGGAGGGAGCCAATGTATGAAACTGGGAAGACCTGGCTGCTACTTTCTACAAGCAGTATCAATATAATACTGACCTTGCTCCTACTCGTACTCAACTTCAGAGTATGTCCATGGGTGCAAGTGAAGGCTTTAAGGATTATACACAGAAATGGAGAGACTTGGCTGGGAGAGTTCAACCCCCATTGTCTGATAGGGAGCTGGTTGATATGTTTCTGGGGACGCTATCTGGTCCATTCTTTAATCATTTGATCGGCAGCTCGTCAGCTGGTTTCACCGAGCTAATTCTGACTGGAGAGAGAGTAGAAGCTGAGATTCGGAGCGGCAAGATACAAAAGGATGCCTCTTCGAGTTCGGTAAAGAAGCCTTTTGCTGGTAAGAAGGAAGCCAGTGCCATCTATAGCCTGAGGGGCCAAAACAGGGCTGAACATCGTCAGACAGTAAGTGCTGTAATGATACCTAGGCCTACAGTTGCTCCACAATGCAACAATCAACAAAGAATGGAAAGACCACAACAGAAGTTTACCCGCATCAAAATTACATTGGATGAAGTGCTACCTCACCTGCTAAGATCCAACTTGGCAACCTTGAAAGAGGCTCCCAAGAATCCAAATACTACATCTCCCCGATATAATCCAAATTCCAAGTGTGCCTATCATTCTGAGAGTCCTGGCCACGATACAAATGACTGCTGGGCTATGAGGAATAAAGTACAAGATTTGATCAAAGCCAAGGAAATAGATTTTGATGCTCCAGAGAAGCCAAATGTCATAATGACTCCCATGCCCAAGCACGGTTGTGGAGTTAATGTTGTTGATACTGATTTGTTTGTTACCTTTGTTGATGAAGTTTCTACTCCTCTCATGACTATCAAGAAGAATTTGCTGTTGGCCGGTTTATTTCCGGGTTGTGGTGAAGGTTTCCACATGTGTTCGTTTCTACCTTCTGGTTTCCGTTTGCTGAAGTTAGGAGTTCAACGCCTGATAGATAACAAAGAAATTTTGTTTGAGAAAACTTTGGTTCCCGCTATTCCATCTGAAGACATTGCTATTATAACCATTTCCGCCAATCCTTCCAAGGTTTCCTCGAGAAGACCTGTTAGGATTACATCTGCTCCAAGAATTGCTCCACTGATAATCACTGTTCCTGGTCCTGTCCCATATGTCTCGGATAAAGCTGTCCCATGGCATTATGGTGTCGATGTGTACTATCATGGCATCAAACAAGATCTGAAAGATGAAGAAGCTAATCCTGATATTGGTAACATTGTCGGAACCAACAAAGTTACCCGAAGTGGAAGGGTCTTCTCTCCCGAGATTTCCCCTAAGACTATCAACAATCCAATCGTCATTCAATCTGCTGTTCCTGCTAGTACATCCACTACATTTCCTATTCTTACTCCAGTTATTACCCCTGTTGGCGAATCGTATGATACCCACGACAAGGAAATTATAGGTGAGCCTGCCTGAATGGAGGCGCCTAAGAAAATTGTTGTGGAAGCCTCTAAGTAAGAAATGGAGGAAATACTGAAAATCATTAAGAAGAGCGACTACAATGTGGTCGAGCAGTTGGGGCAGACCCCATCAAAAATATCTATGTTGTCTCTGCTATTGTGCTCCGAAGCCCATGCGAAGGGTTTGATTGCATTCCTTAAGACTGCACATATGCTGCAAGAGACTTCAGTTGATCAATTTAAAGATTGTGTTGCCAGCCTGACTACTGATAATGGGATTGGTTTTTCAGATATTTGACACCAAAAGGAAGGAAGCATAATGATGCTCTGCATGTCTTGATTGAATGCAGAGGCACCACTATGGATCATGTGCTGGTAGATACCGGGTCTTCCCTGAATGTTCTGCCGAAGAAGGCGTTGGACCGTTTGGATTGCGAGGGTTTAACTCTAAAGCCCAGTAACATTGTGGTAAGGGCCTTTGACAGATCAAAGAGAATGGTGCACGAGGAGGTGGACATCCCTGTCAAAGTGGGTTCTCAGACTTTTGGGTCCACCTTCTATGTGATGGATATCAAGCCATCGTATTCTTGTTTGTTGGGTCGTCCTTGGATCCACGAGGCTGGGGCAGTTACTTCCACACTCCACCAAATGCTGAAATATTCGATGAAAGGAAAGATTATCACAGTGTGGGGGTGAAGAAGAGTATATGGTAAGCCACCTCAATTCCTTCCGCTACATAGAGATGGACAGGGAATTCATAGAAACTCCTTGTCAAAACTTCGAAGAGGTCCCTCAGATCTTGGCATCAACTGAAACTACTACCAACAAACCTCCTTTGAAGATGGCTTCTCTCAAGGACGCCAGGGCTGTGGTTGAAGAAGGTGGGTGTGCCAATTGGGGTCAGCTCCCTGATTTCACTCAAAAAACTGACAAATTTGGTTTGGGCTTTACTACAGGGGCTCAAAGGGCTGTTAGACACGCTCGGACTGGAAGACCTCCCCTACACATCAGCAATCGGGGAATTAAAGCCATTGAAGACAACAAAGAGGATTCAGACATCGACAGCTGGATCTACCCAACTACCAATGGTGGACTGAGTAACTGGACGGCTAGGGACTTTGTACCTGTTTCTTTTATTCCACAGTAATTGACTTACTTGTTTTGAGATTTGTAATAAACAATTTGAAACTTTATGGCTTGGTGCCTTTCCCGAGGCACATTGGCTTCGCTTGTGAGGGCTATTATTTGTCATTTCATATATCATTAATAAAGCATTGGACGTTTCTTGCATACAAATTTTGTGCTCTCTGTTTTTATTTTCTATTTTCACTTTATCAAAACAACTATCCTCTTACACACACTCACGTATCATAATGCAGATCCATATCCACTCTGGATCCCATTGATAACAACTCTTCTATTTCCAGTTATGACTTCAAAAATCCGATCAACCAAGCCAAGGACGAAGGTGAGGATGATTGTGAGGTGCATGGAGAATTTGCTAGACTACTATAGCAGGAAGAAAGGGCCATACAGCCTCATGAAGATCCAGTTGAGACAGTGAACTTGGGTACTGAGGAAGACAGAAAAGAGGTTAAAATAGGTGCAAATCTGGAGCTTAGCATCAAACAGAGGCTGATACAGATGTTGCACGACTATGTCGAGATCTTCGCCTGGTCCTATGAAGACATGCCTGGTTTAGACACTGATATTGTGGTACATCGCCTGCCGACTAAAGAAGACTATCCTCCAGTTAAGCAGAAGGTCCGCCGTATGTGTCCCGAAATGTCAGAGAAGATCAAGGCAGAGGTCATGAAACAGTTTGATGCAGGATTATTGGCTGTCACTTCTTATCCGTAGTGGGTCGCCAACGTCGTCCTGGTACCTAAGAAGGACAGTAAGGTACGGATGTGTGTGGATTACAGAGATCTGAACAGGGCAAGCCCCAAGGATGATTTCCCTCTTCCTCATATTGATGTTCTGGTCGACAACACCGCACAACACAAAATCTTCTCCTTCATGGATGGTTTCTCTGGCTACAACTAGATCAAGATGGCTCCTGAAGACATTGAGAAGACAACCTTTGTTACACAATGGGGCACCTTCTTCTATAAGGTGATTCCTTTTGGGTTGAAGAACGCTGGGGCAACCTATCAGCGCGCCATGGTTGCTTTGTTCCACGATATGATTCACCACGAGATCAAAGTTTATGTTGATGACATGATAGCCAGGTCTCATACTGAGGAAGAGCACCTTGATCATATCCAGAAATTGTTTGACAGGTTGAAGACATACAAGCTGAGGTTAAATCCGAACAAGTGCACCTTCAGGGTAAGATCAGGTAAGCTTCTGGGTTTTATCGTCAGTGGCAAGGGTATTCAGGTAGACCCTACGAAGGTAAAGGATATACAAGAAATTCTAGCTCCCCGTACGGAGAAGGAAGTTAGGCGTTTCCTAGGACGTCTAAATTACATCGCCAGGTTCATTTCACATCTGACTGCTACTTGTGAGCCAATCTTCAAGCTTCTGAAGAAGGATCAAGTGGTAAAGTGGAATGATGAATGTCAGACCGCTTTCGAAAGAATCAAGGAATACCTTCAAGAACCGCCAATTCTGATGCCTCCAGTTGAAGGAAGACCTTTGATATTATACTTGACTGTGGTAGACAATTCAATGTGGTGTGTGCTGGGGCAGCATGACGAGTCTGGTCGAAAAGAGCACGCAATTTATTACCTTAGCAAAAAGTTTACCGACTTTGAGACACGATACTCATTGCTCGAGAAAACATGCTGCGCTTTGGCATGGGCTGCTCGCCGACTGAGACAGTATATGCTGACTCACACTACCTTGTTGGTATCAAAGATGGATCCGATCAAGTATATTTTCGAGAAGCCCGCTCTCTCCGGAAGGATAGCAAGGTGGAAGATGATCTTAACTGAGTACGACATACAATATACAACCTAAAAAGCAATAAAGGGGAGTGTATTGGCCGATCATTTGTCTCATCAGGCCGTGGACGACTACCAGTCTATGATTTTGAGTTTCCAGATGAGAATATCATGTTGGTGACTGACTACGAAGAACCTGGACCGGATAAAGGACCCGAGGAGGGATCCCAATGGTCTATGTATTTTGATGGAGCCTCGAACACCCTGGGTAACGACATTGGCACTGTAATCATATCCCCCGAGGGCTGTCATACTCCGTTCACCGCCCGATTATGTTTCAACTGCACCAACAACATGGCGGAGTATGAAGCATGTATTATGGGTCTTCGAGCTGCTATCGACCTCAGGATCAAGTTCTTAAGTGTATCAGAGATTCCGCTCTGGTGATAAGTCAGATCAAAGGCAAGTGGGATACGAAGCACCCGAATCTCATTCCTTACAAAGAGTATGTACTGACATTGCTCCCACACTTTGAGGAGGTAACCTTCGAACATTTCCCAAGAGAGGAGAACTAGTTAGCGGATGCGCTAGCTACCATGTCTTCTATGTTCATAGTTAGGTGGGACAATGAAGCTCCCCAGATTACCATTGAGAGGTTGGATGAACCAGCACACTGCTGTGAGATTGATACTGAAGAAGTGGCAGGCAAACCCTAGTTTCACGAAGTCAAAAGGTATCTCGAAGTTCAGGAGTATCCGGAAGGGGCATATGTCAATGATAAGAAGTTTCTAAGAAGGTTCGCTGCAAAGTTCTTCTTCAGTAATGGAATCCTCTATAAACGCAACGATGACTCCACACTAATACGGTGTGTAGACAAAAGCGAAGCAGAGAGGATCATGACAGATCTACATGAAGGCACCTTCGGAACCCAATCTAGTGGACATACCATGGCTAAGAAGATCCTACGGGCAGGATATTATTGGTCCACTATGGAAGTCGATTGTTATCAGCACTCTCGAACTTGTCATAAGTGCCAAATCTACGCTGATAAGGTGCATGTGCCTCCGGTCCTCTTAAATGTTTTGACAGCTCCGTGGCCCTTTGAAATGTGGGGCATCGACATGATTAGAGAAATCCGGCCCACCGCTTCCAATGGACATCATTTCATCTTAGTAGCCATTGATTACTTTACGAAGTGGGTTGAGGCAGCTTCCTTTGCTACAGTAACCAAGAACGTCGAGGCGCGATTTATCCGACATAACCTGGTCTATCGATATGGTGTACCAGAGAGGATTATTACCGACAATGGTACGAATTTCAACAACACAATGATCACGGAGCTCTGTAAACAGTTCAAGATACAACATCATAACTCTTCTCCCTACCGGCCGAAGATGAATGGCGCTGTTGAAGCAACTAACAATAACATCAAGAAGATTGTACAGAAGATGACGGTGACATATAAAGACTGGCATGAGATGTTACCATTCGCTCTTCATGGGTACCGTACCTTAGCACAGACGTCGACATAGGCAACACCTTACTCTCTGGTATATGGCATGGAGGCAGTCCTACCCATCAAAGTCCAAATACCCTCTCTCAGGATTATGAAGGACGCGGGTTTAAACGAAGACGACTGGATCCAAACCTGGCTTGATCAGCTGAACCTAATCGATGAAAAGAGACTTACTACTATATGCCACGGTCAGACGTACCAAAAGTGAATGATCAAGGCTTTCAACAAGAAAGTCAGGCGTCAAGAATATCAAGTCGGGGATCTACTAATCAAACGTATCATACTGCCGCAAGGTGATCCCAGGGGAAAATGGACCCCTACGTACGAAGGGCCATTTGTGGTTAAGAACATTTTCTCGGGAGGAGCTATGATTCTAACCACCATGGATGGTGACGACCTTCCTCACCCTGTCAATGCAGACATAGTGAAAAGCTACTACGCCTAATAAAAGACCCGCTAGGTTGACTAGCCTAGGCAAAATTAAGGGCTTCCGGGCGAACCAAAAGGGTTCAGGAAAAAGTAAGGGATGAAAATGAAAAAATCTGTACACCCGACAAGTCGAAAACCCGAAAGGGAGGCTTGGGCAAAAAAGGGTATCCCGGTGGATTGAAAACCCGAAAGGGAAATCTAGGAAAAAGTTAGGGGTTGAAGCGTATCGCTATATCTCGTTGGATCATCTTGCGACCATACTTTGGTATCGACTATCAAGCTCGGACGGCGCCAACCAATCTGATCAACCTTCGGCCAAGTAGCAAAGTGATGAGACACTTGAAGATATAAAGGCAATAGCAGAGTTGGAACCCAATGGGGTTGTTTCACATAGCTGTTTTTCTTTCTTTTACACAACTTATATAATTTCTGTTTTTCGGTGATGTTCTCTTACTAGAGCGTCAACCTCTTTGTACAAAGCGCCTATTACAGGAAAACTTCAAAAATCAATACAAGTCATTTTCACAAGAAACTTCAATTTGTTTTTTCTTTTTCTGTTTTGTTTTGCAAAAACGTCCAATAATTTATTTTTGATATAAGCATTTGAAAATGATTTCTGCTCATAAATATTTACATAAGAAACAAAGGCAATTACTCGTAATTCCAGAAACAGGGAAAAAACAAGGAGTGCCAAACCCGACGGTTACTCTGCCCAGCAGGTACTGGGATAGAGCCAGCTTGGGAACGTAATTATTGGTATATACACTCCCCGCAAAGTAAAAGTATCCAAAGGCATTGATGTCAGCTTTCCTGAAACAAGACAACACTCTCCCCAACCGAGGTTCATAATCGTGGGCGGGTCGGTAAATTTCATCCCCCAAGCGGAGTTTATTTCTACGGATACAAAAGCTCAATCTCCAATAGAGCTCATCATCTCCAACAACGGAATTTCATCCCCAGCTGAATTTATTCCTCCAGATCAGCAGGTCTACCAACATAGTATCTCTTCCCCCTAAGTTTGGTCCCTGCAAAGTTATTCTCCAGCATCTCTTCCCGACAAAATATTTATAAATCTCCAGCGACCGTCAGGGATTTATTTTCCCAGACACGAGCATACCTCGATAGCATTTCATGAACATACATCATGAAATACACATGAATATCATATACATCACAATCTCATTTATTTTGAGAACATCATCTCACCCTGCATTTCATGCATCGCATATAACTAACCCTGATATCTTTTCAGGAAAAGAGGATTAGCTTCAACAAATTCAGCAGTTATACAAATTACATCTACAGACGACTAATGGAAACTCAGTTCCCGAGACTAAGTGGGTCAACTAATCTATACTATCACTTTGAAGTAACCCTACTATAGAGGTTCCTTCTCACAGCCCTACTATCCAGGCTTTCATATCGAAGTAACCCTACTATCCAAGTTCCTTCTCACAACCCTACTATCCAGGCTTTCATATCGAAGTAACCCTACTATCCAGGTTCCTTCTCACAACCCTACTATCCAGGCTTTCATATCGAAGTAACCCTACTATCCAGATTCCTTCTCACAGCCCTACTATCCAGGCTTTCATATCGAAGTAACCCTACTATCCAGGTTCCTTCTCATAACCCTACTATCCAGGATTTCATATCGAAGTAACCTTACTATCCAGGTTCCTTTTCACAGCCCTACTATCCAGGCTTTCATATCGAAGTAACCCTACTATCCAGGTTCCTTGTCACAACCCTACTATCCAGGCTTTCATATCGAAGTAACCCTACTATCTAGGTTCCTTCTCACAGCCCTACTATCCAGGATTTCATATCGAAGTAACCCTACTATCCAGGTTCCTTCTCACAACTCTACTATCCAGGCTTTCATATCGAAGTAACCCTACTATCCAGGTTCCTTCTCACAACCCTACTATCCAGGCATTCATATCGAAGTAACCCTACTATCCAGGTTTCTTCTCACATCCCTACTATCCAGGCTTTCATATCGAAGTAACCCTACTATCCAGGTTCCTTTTCACAGCCCTACTATCCAGGCTTTCATATCGAAGTAACCCTACTATCTAGGTTCCTTCTCACATCCCTACTATCCAGGCTTTCATATCGAAGTAACCCTACTATCCAGGTTTCTTCTCATAGCCCTACTATCCAGGCTTTCATATCTAAGCAACCCTACTATCCAGGTTCCTTCTCACAGTCTTACTATCCAGGCTTTCATGTCGAAGTAACCCTACTATCCAGGTTCCTTCTCACAGCCCTACTATACAGGCTTTCATATCGAAGTAACCCTACTATCCAAGTTCCTTCTCACAACCCTACTATCCAGGTTTTCATATCGAAGTAACCCTACTATCCAGGCTTTCATATCGAAGCAACCCTACTATCCAGGTTCCTTCTCATAACCTTACTATCCAGGTTCCTTCTCTCTTATCTCCAGACAGTAGTCCACAACACTGTAAGACCGGGATCGAATCAAACACGACTGGTTTCGCATTTCCCTAGTAGAGTAACAGACAACTGAAGCTCATAAAATTCCATTTCTCCCAAGACAGATACCGAAGTTCCTCAGCAAATTCCTCATCAACAACAGTTACAGGAACTCTCATCGAAGGAATGTCTCAGGAAATCAACATCCTTTGGATGGCATCTTTAAGCCCATCTCCGACGGTATTCCGCCACATCTTGGATGGCATCTTTAAGACCATCTCCGAAAATTCTCTAGCAGCTTCCGAATGGCATCTATAAGCCCATTACCGATATCACCAAATCAAGTATCACTTCATGCGAGTGCAAATTTCTGGGCACTCTAGTGTTCAATCATCTTCCACCTTCAGATCACGAAAGGTAGACGAGCCAATCTACATCCTCAGGTTTAAGAAGATTGAATAGGGGCAGCTATTGTACCCCAAAATTTGCCCTCTCATTTTACTCAATACATGTCCATTGAGATCCTCAATTTGCTCAAGGTTGCCCAAGAATGGACTAGACAAACTCTCTCCTAAGGCAGTGTACCTCAAATTAGGGTTTCCATTTTCATCAGATGGGTGAACCAAAAAGGCCTCATATTCTATCCTTGGTCCTAATATGTTCTCAAGACCCTAGATGTCAAGTTTCATGCCTTGCACAAGAAGTTTGCTCAGTCAATTGTTCAGATGCTTGAGAATCGACTGTATTAGGTCAAAAGTCAACTGTGACCCACATACAGTCAAACTTCAAGATTTTTGGTCAACATTAACATTTTAAAGTGAATTTCATAATTTTATCAAGGGTTGATCATGATTCCCCAAGGAATTCTCTAAATTCATCAAAACCCAAAAGTTACTAAATTAGGGTTTCTTAGTAAAAGTCAACCAAATTTTGACCAAGCATAACTTCCACATGCTTTATCAGAAATTTTCCATCCAAATATAATTTTGAAGAGGATGAAATTCCCTACAATTTTTATTTATCCCACAAGTTCAAAATATGCACTCACATAAAGATATGAATTTCTACATTATGGGTCCTTTTGAAAAGTCAACAAAAACACCTTTTGGGTAAAAGATTCTTACATGAACATGGAAGACTCAATTGATATGAGACCAAAAGGGTTGTTTAGGGGACATCGTAAGCTTTCTAAAAAGTCGAAGAACACCTCTCTAGGGTTAAAATTGGAGGAGATATGCCTTGTCAAAGTTGACCTTTTTTGCAAAATTGCCAAAAGTCAAATGTGCTCAAAAATGCATTTTTTGCTAAATGGGCCTAACTTTTTATACTTGCACCTTACTTATAATGTGGTCCACGACTCAAATATTCATCCACCCATTATTTTATTCATTTTTCAATTTATTTTGATTTTTTATTAATTAAAAATTGAATTAAATCAAATAATTGATGAATAATAGCAAAGATATGATTTGATTTGGTTTTTGGACAGGTTGGCAATCAAAATATGCTGAATTATCAAGGCCAAAACGAATCAAGCATAATTGGTACAAGAAAGGGATGATTTGGCTCAAAATAGAAAGATTACATGTAGCTTGAAAATCAAATCAAATCTCTCATAATTAAAAAGATTCAATCCAAGTTTATAACCCTAATTCATTCCTAGATATATATTGGACGTATACAAAGCAAGAAAGAAGGTTTTGCAGTCATGAAAAGCATCAAACAATACGTGGATTTCTTGCAAAAAGTGGGATTCGGTTTTTAGTCTATATGGCGATTCAAGGCAATTTGAAGCTAGCAATCTCTTCCTGGGCGTGCATAGAAGCTATTCCAATCATTCCCAAGTCATCAAACCACCAGAATCACCAGCTATACATAACGGTTTGCATCCTCTGAACTCAAACTTGTTCCTCTAGTTTTACGTATTCTTAATCCAATTTGCTTGCATATACATATTTAGGATCATGCTAGGAAGCTTTTTGATAGCCTGGATTTGAGTTTTGATGCAGGAATAACTATTTGCCATAGTTAGGGTTCGTGAGCTCCAAATTGAGGAACCCTAGCTAGCGGAAAAATTGGGCCAAATTAAGGGTCTCTTCATGTTCAAGGGATGAAGTACAATTAATTCATGCCCTTGAATGGAGTTTATGTTGCTTGAATTTTGTTTTAAGATTTTTGCAGGTTTTAGCCACGCATAAGAAACCGTCACTATAGCCTATAGTGACGAGTTTGTCCGTAGGTAAAGGGTTAATGTCAAAAGCGACAGTCCTGGGGAAAGAGACGATGGCGTGGCAATCAGCCCTTCACCCCTTTGAAAATTCGTGCGCGTGGAGTTTAGCCATTTGTTTTCTTTATATCATATTTTGTTTTTATTGTATTAACAACAAGTCATAATAGCGCAACTGGCAAGGCAGATGGTTGGTAAACATAAGGACATGGGTTCGATCCCAGGTCCCAGCAACGCCTATTTTCTTATTTTCTATACACAGATTGCATACAATTCTTATCAAAGGTCCTACCGTGCGCTTCCAATAGCCAACTAGTGGATCTATCACCCAGCCAGATGTATGCTCTAGCAGTGAGGGACTATGATACGCCCTCAAGTCAACGCTACAAGGAATCAAATGCTGACCGGGCTTGAAGGGTTATTAGGCTTGAAAAATTCAGATTGGCACCCCCATTTGCTAGCATACATGCCAAATTTGCATTTTCTTTTCTATTTTCTTTTTAATTTCTTTTATTTGTTTTAATTAATTAAACCCAAAAATCATTTCCTTTTTTTTAATCAAAAATCACAACAAACTACAAAAATCTTTTTTTTTAATAAAAATATTTTATTTCTTAATTAATTTAGTTTAATTAACTTAGGGCAATTTAATCTCTTTTTATAATTAAAAATAATTAGACTTAGGATTTGAATTGTATATAATTTAATTAATTTTCTTTAAAAATACACCAAAATCATTTTTTCATTAAAATATTTATTTTAATTAATTAGGTTTATTAGATTAACTTAAATATTTCTTTTTCATAATTAAAAAGCAATTAGAAATTAGGATTTTATTTAAATTGCAATTTCATTGTTTTCTCCAATAAAAAATATACAAAAAATCTTTTTTCGTTTCAATTAGGATTTAGGTTATTTTTCAACATCCCTCGTATTTAATTCGCCGCACATTTAATTATTTCTTTTCCATTATTTTTGTAACTGCCAATGGTTTGTAATAGTTAAACTAGGGTTTTATTTACTGCTTTAATCCCCGATTCTTTGGTTATGTAATTAATCCCCATCCCCCGAAGCCTTGTAATAGCTAGGTTTATTTTCTCGCACTTTTAAATTCCTGCAAATATTTAACTGTCTAGATGTATGCTAATAGGATTGTATGGCAAGAATATATGGAAATTTAAATGGTAGATCACCTAATGTGCAAAGATTAAATAACTAAAACAATTCATATGCACATATTCACTCCTAGGATTTACCTCACTTCGGTTGCCTTCGGTAAACAATCATTAAGCATAGGAGATTTTAGTGGTTGCCCTCCTGTCTAAGAGATCAAAATGTACCATTCGAATGTTGCCTCGGAAATGTTACCTCAGAAAGATCTTAAGACTCTAGGGTTACTACTAAAGTTTTCTAACTGTTGCTTTGGTGACTATACTTGTCCCTTTCGAATGTCCCTTACAACTCCAACGACGGTACCACCTACTCCTTAATAGTAGGATAACGCTGTCTAAAGGAAACGAAAATAAACAAACTTTTTTTCGAGTAGGTAGAATCTTAAGTACTTGCTCAATAAAATATTTTCACACAAACGCCTTTCAAAGTAAATTTTCAAAACAAACTTCATCACATCCTTGAGGACCGATACAAGGGTTATCACGAAGTAAAACATTTTCAGACAAACACACACAAGCAATTTGAAAAATGAGCAAGTACCTAAGAGCCCATGGAAAACCATGGATAAAAAGGGTGCTAACACCTTCCCTTTCTATAATCTACCCCCCGTACTCAAAATACCTCAAAAAAATGTTTTTTCTGTTCTTTTTCCTTTTCCATGATTGGATGAAATAAAAGTCGCTGGCGACTCTTGCTTACTGCGACATTTTATGAACAAAAAACGCAAAACAAAAACCAGTAAAAACAGTCGGTTTTGCCACCGTATCACACTAGCCATTGAAGACAATATTGATGAAAATGTTGATTCCGAAATCGTCAATATTTCCAGAACCAGTAAAATAACAAGAAGTGGAAGAGTGTTCTCCCCTGAAATTTCTCCCCCATAGACTATTACCGGACCTGTGATCATTCCTGCTGTGGTTCCACCCAAGACTACTACTGAAATTCCAGTAATCACTCCTGTTGACCCTCCCATCACCGAGTCGGCCGAGACTCGAGTCAAAGACATACTTATTGAGCCTGTCCTGACAAAGGCCAATTCAGTAACCATACCAGAAGCTTCCAAATGCAATATCTTCCTTGTAGTCAAATGCAATATCCTCAAGAAGTAGCTCATGGGGACCATCCCTCTGAACACGACCAAATTGTCGCAAAGCTAGACATGGATTATAGGTTATACCCCCTCTGATTCCAAGCAATGGGACATTAGGGTATCCCCCACAACGGTCAATGACAATAGTGTCTTCCATAGCCCGGGAGCTCCAAAGAATATCTGTATGGGCAAGTGACATTATCCTGTAAGACCAACCCAAACTTCTTCATTCTTCAACACATACTTGGGGAGGTGCAAAATAAACCACCTTGACAGCAACGATATGCAACACATAAGAGTCCATCTTCTTCGCACAGTACGAGTGTAGAGGGCATGCAAGATATCACCCAATAGAGTAGGCACAGGATTGCGATAAAGGAAAATCTTGACCGCATTCACATCTATAAAGGAATATGGATTCAGGAAGAGGACCAAACCATAGATAAGGAGAGCCAAGACGTCTTCAAAATCCTGAATATCCAAATTATCCCAGAATAGCTGAGCCAGATCCATCAGAAATTTGGCTAAGAAACCTTCGACCCCGCTTCGTGTTTCCCAATTGGATACTACATCAGCCCATTTCAATGCAGAGTTGAGGCATTGTCTTCTAGTCTATGAGTCTCTTCCATACCCGTGAAGGGCACCTGTTCAAGGATGGATATGCCCAATAAGTGAGAGAACTCTTCTAAAGTGGGAACCAACTGGTAATCTGGAAAGGTGAAGCAATGGTGCATAGGATCGAAGAACTGGAAAAGTACACTCATCATCTTCTCATCAAGCTTTGAAGTGACCATGCTAAGAAGCTAACCATATCTCTTAATGAACATAGAAGTCTTAGAAACAAGTCACACAAAGCCCTTAAGCTTAAGGCTTGCATGAGGTCAAAGGTAGTACCCTCTTGAAGTTTAGTTGGTTTCAACCTGTCCTAGAAAAAGTAACTTGGTTCTAGAGGTTCTCAATATCACTGACCATCCTCCATCGGTCATGGTTTCAGCTTACGCAATCTTTTCTTGCGGCCGGAACAATCTCGAGAGTATGGTCTCAATAAGTGTAACATCGAGTATCAACCAGTTCTCAGCTTTACACCGAGGCCAGATATCTCACTACTTTCTAATGGCCAAGTTGGTCGATTAAAGGTTCTAAGGTCAGTTAATGCTTAACGACACACACAACGGCCCCGTATTATCCTCGTTTCTCCACAAGGGATACCGGTACCAACCAATGTGCCACATCAACGTAGCTACTGCTTCAACCGTATCGGTCTACACCGTACAATTCCCTCACAATTTATTGTTACTTACCTAAAAGGTGTCCCCAGATCCGGGTTAAGATCTATAGTAACTCCCAAACAAAACCCTTAAAAGTAAAGCAAACAAACAAGAGAAGAAAATATGATGAACTAGATCCTAAGGTATACCTCACTTATAATTCCCCGGCAGAGTCGCCAGTTCTATGATACGGTGGCAGAACCGACTGTTTTGGAAAAATGATGGTTTTCGTTTTGCGTTTTTATTCGTAAAATGTCGCGGTAAGCAAGAGTCACCACCGACTTTTATTTCATTGAACCGGAAAGGAAAAAAGCATAGAAAGAATCCTTTTTCGAGATATTCTGAGTACGGGGGGTAGATTATAGAAAGGGAAGGTGTTAGCATCCTTTCTATCCATGGTTTTCCATGGGCTCTTAGGTACTTTCTCATCTTAAAATTGCTTGTGTGTGTTTGCTTTGAAAAGTTTTGTTTTACTTCGTTTTAACCCTTTTTTCTGTCTTTAAGAGTGTTACAAAGTTGTTTTTGAAAACTTTATTTGAAAAGTGTTTGGTGTGAAAAGTTTGATTTTGAGCAAGTACCTAACAGTTATCTACCTACTCGAAAAAAGATTGTTTCTGTTCTCGTTTCCTTTAGGCAATGCTATCCTACTATTGAGAAATAGGTAGCACCGTCGTTTGAAGTTATAAGGGTCAATTCGTAAGGGACATACGATCACTAAAGCAATGTTAGGACGTCTTAGTAATAACCCTAGAGTCTTAAGATCATATTCGAGGAAACATTTTCGAGGCGATGTTTCCGAGGCAACATTTCCGAACGGGACTTTTGATCTTTGTTAGACAGAAGGGTAACCACTAAGACACCCTATACTTAATGATTGTTTACTAAAGGCAACCGAAGTGAGAGTATACCCTAAGAGTGCGCATGTGCAAGTGATTTGATTTCACTTATTATCTTTGCACATTAGGGTTTTCTAGCCTTTTTAAATTATCATGCAATCTTGTCATACAGACCTATTAGCATACATCTAAACAGTTAATATTTGCGAGAATTGAAATGCGAGAAAATAAAACCTACGCTATTACAAGGCTTCGGGGTAGGGATTAATTACATAGACAAAAAACCCATAAAAAACGATAAAATAAAATAAAGTCCTAGATTAAAATTATTACATACCGTGGACAGTTACATCAATATTGCAAAAATAATAAAAACGCGCGCGATGAATCGAATGCAAAATAATTAGGGTTTTGACCCCAACTAAGCCTAATTGTAATTTAAAGGAAAAATCATTTTTTTTGTCGTTTTTGTGTTATTTGAGAAAATAAAGTTCAATTGAATAAAAATAACCAAATCACCAATTAATTCTAATTAAGAAAAATAATTAAATTAACCTATTTTTTGTATTTTTTATTTTTGAGAAAAGAAATAAAAATTAAATCAAGAGTTGAACCCTAATTTTTATAATTGATTTTAATTAGATAAAAAAAGGTTAGAATTTCCCTAAATTAAATGAAACTAAATTAAATTAAATTAGATAAAAAAAAACTAATTCTAATTTTTTACAAACTCTTGATTTTATGATTTTTGTGAAAAAAGAAATAAATTTTTGTTAAAAAATAAATAAGTAAATTAAATTAAATAAAAGAATATTAAAGAAAAGAAAAAAAGAATGGGCCTGATGTTGTTTTAGCAAGGGGGGTGTCGTTTTCCAATCTGAGCCCAATAAGCTCCTGGCCTACTTGACCTTTCACAATCCCATGGGCATGCTTGACTCAGGCGTATGGTGGACCTTCAAGGGATGAACCTTGGATCTGGCCAAGAATACATCATATGGTTGACGTTGAGAGTACACGGAACACGCTTGAGGCTGGGAAGCATTGGATTGACCTGAAACTATTGAGAAAATAATAAAATGCACACACCTGGGATCAAACCCAGGACGTGTGCATCAAAGGCCAACAACCTTACCAACTGCGCTAACGTGTTAGTTGTAACAATAATGAAATAAATAGAATATGATACAAACAACGTGCCACACTTCTCAAAACGCGCGAAATTCAAACTGACCATTCACACACTGCCACACCTTTGTCTTCTTCGTTGGTTCTGTTATTTTAGATAAAAGACTTTTACCTACGGACGTTCACTGTAGGTATAGCCCCTGTACATTTCCAAAATCTTGTGTACGCATGATAAATGTAAACCAATGGTACCAATCAACTCGTTTCAACCTCACGAGCATCATGGTACCATTATCCATGCCTAATTGTTCCTGTATAAGAAATCCCTAAAAACGAAACACGAACCCTAGCCATGGCAGTTTGATGCACAGTTAACAAAAATGCAATTGAATATAACCATTAGCTTGCAAACAACTCAAGGATTATGAATATATCAATTAATCATGCTAAATATGCCAGAATCAATGTATTTGAGTTCAGGAAAATATGCAAACCGTGTGAATGCTATGGTGCGTTTCAAGGCGTGGGGAAGCTTGCTAGCGGTTGCAACACGATCCAGGGATGTCCAGCAAACGATTGGTATGATTAGAATGGCTTGAGATGGCCTGAAACATGGAAATTGGTTTACACTTTTTTCTTGAATTTTTGCAATTTGTTCTTTGCCTTTGCATGCCTATAGCCTCTTTTTTTTAATCTATTTTTGTTCCTTATGTATACTAGAGTGCATTAGGGTTGCAATTTTGTATCAAATCTCTTCCAATTATGAATATTGATTCATGATTTGATCCTTGTACCAAATATTTCCAAAACAAGCAAAATCAATCTTTTTCTGTCCATTTTGAACCTTGCACGATTAGATCTTGTTTCCAGCTGTGTAATGGACCTAATCATGCACAAAATCTCAAGATTTAATTAGTTTTTGATATTTTCACTATTTTATATTGATTTTATTTGATTTAAATGAAATAAAATTAAAATAAATAACAAAAATAAAAGAATGACAAGTGGAAGGGCTCATGGGTCGTGGGTCACATTACAAACTCAGCGCAAGCATAAAAAGTTGGGCCCATTTAGCAAAAAATGCAATTTTGGACATATTTGACTTTTGGCAATTTTGCAAAAAGGGTCAACTTTGTTAATGCATAACTCTCTCAAATTTGACCCTAGAGAGGTGTTCTTGGACTCTTTAGAAAGCTTAAGATGTCCTCTAAGCAACCCTTTTGGTCTCATCTCAATTTAGTCTTCCATGTTCATGTATGAAGCTTTGACCTAAAAGGTGTTTTTGTTGACTTTTCAAAATGACCTATAATGTCCAAATTCATATCTTCTTGTGAGTGCATATTTTGAACTTGGGAGCTGAATATGAATTGTAGGGAATTGCATCCTCTTAAAAATGAGCTTTGGATGGGTCATTTTGGATAAAGTATGAGAAAGTTATGCTTGGTCAAAGTTGAGTTAACTTTTCTTGCAAAACCCTAATTTAGCAACTTTTGGATTTTGATGAATTGTGAGAAATCCTTGAGGAATCATGATCAACCCTTGATCAAATGATGAATAATACTTCAAAATGATAATTTTGACCAAAAATATTGAAGTTTGACTGTATGTGGGCCACAGTTGACTTTTACCCTAACACAGTCGATTTTTAGGCCTTTGAGCAATTGACTGAGCAAATTTCCTCTGCAAGGCTTGAAACTTGACATGGATGTTATTGAGAACATATTAGGAAAATGGTGAGAATTTTGGATCCTTAGGGCTCAAACATCTTGATGCAAAATGAAACCCTAATTTGAGGTAGACTGCCTTAGGAGAGGGTTTGTCTGGTCAACTCTTGGATTTCCTTGAGCAATTTGAGGACCTCACTTGACATGTATTGAGAAACATGGGAGGGTAAATTTAGGGGTACAACAGCTGCCCCTGTTCAATCTTCTTAAACCCTAGGATGTAGATTGGCTTGTCTGCCTTTCGTGATCTAAAGGTGGAAAATGATTGAACACTAGAGTGCCCAGAAATTTGCACTCGCATGAAGTGGTACTTGTCTTGCGATATCGGGAATGGGCTTATAGATGCCATTTGGAACTCAAAGACGGAAGATGGGCTTAAAGATGCCATCCGACAAAGTGTTGATTGCATAAGAGATTCCTTTGCGAGAACCCGTATTCCTGTTGTTGCGGAGGACTTCGCTGGGGAATGCTGGTCTCTGTCATGAGAGAAGTAGAATTTTAGGAGCTTCAGTTGTCCGTTACTATACTGGGGAATCATCTATTAGTTGAGGAGGTGAAAATTAACTACTATCTGGTCGTGCTCTAGGCTTTGCAATTTCTCAATTCTTATCTGGTCGTGCTCCAAGCTTCAGAAGGAACCAAGTGGTTATCCAGTCGCATCCGGGTTTCAACTTGAATTTAAGGCATACTAATATCCGGTCGATTTCCGGGATTCATAGTAATTGACCGGGTAAACTGCTATTTGGTCGAATTACAAGCTTCGCAGTACTTTATACTATTATCTGGTCGATTTCCAGGCTTCGTAGTATTTCGGGGACATCAAGATATTATTCGGTCGATTTCCGGGCTTCATAGCTTGAATCTGAGATATACCACTATCTGGTCGATTCCAGGCTTCATAGTATCTTACTGGGGATTAAGCTGTTTTCTGGTCGATTTCCAGGCTTCATAACTTGTATTTAAGATATACCACTATCTAGTCGATTCCAGGCTTCATAGTATTTTGGAGAAATGAAGATATTATCCGGCCGATTTCCGGGCTTCATAGCTTGAACTAGAATAGAAATCTTAGTATCGATTTGACTGAACCAGAGAAAACTTGCGAGAACTTGATTGCATCTTTCCCTGAAAGGTAAAGAGTTAGTCGTATGTAATGTCATGATGTATGAAATGTATTGAGCAATGATATTCTCAAAATAAATGAGATTGTGCTGTACGATGCATATGCGCATGCCGTGATGTATGGATATGCAATATTCTTGTGATATTCTCCGGCTGGGGAGAATAAATCCTGGACTGCTGTTGGAGAATATAAGGAGTTGAATTCTTCGTTCTCGCTGGGGATAGTGACCGAAGATGATTAGCTAGAGACTTGCGTCCGTTCTGCTCGAGAATATTCCGCCGGGAGAGACTCTGTTTGAGAATAACCCTGTAGGGGGATGACTTTGTGGGAAAGAGAGATACTATGTTGGATGATCTGCCGATTTGGAGAAATAAACTCAGTTGGTGGTGAACTTCTGTTGCTGATGATAGATAAATTCTGCTTGGGAAGAATTTTGCCGACTTATTCGCGATTATGAACCTCGGCTGGGGAGAGCTAACAACACTGTCTTTGGATACTTCCAACTCTGTGGGGAGTGTATGAACCTTCAGTTATATTCTCAAGCTGGCTCTATCCCTGTACCTGGTGGGTAGAGCAACTGTAAGGTTTGGACAATTCTTGTTTGCCCCGTTCCTAGAATTACGAGTAATTGTCTTTTGTTTTTTCATGTAAACATTTATAAGCAACAATTATCCTCAAATGCATATATCGAAAATGAATCATTGGACATTCTTTGCAAAACAAAACAGAAAAAGAAAAACAATTTGAAATTACTTGTGAAAATGAATTGTATTAATTTTTAAGTTGGCCCATAACAGGCGTTTTTGTACAAGAGGCTGATGTCCTAGTAAGAGAATGCCGCCGAAAGATAGAAATTATACAAATTGTGAAAAAGAAAGAAAAACAGCTATGTGAAATAATCTCATTGGGTTCCAACTCTGCTATTGCCTTTATATCTTCGAGCGTCTCATCACTTTGCTTGGTCGAAGGTGGATCAGATTGATTGGCGCCGTCTGAGCTTGATAGTCGATACCAAAGTCTGGTCGCAAGATGATCCAATGAGACATAGTGTTACGCTTTGATCCCCAGTTTTTGCTTGGACTGCTCTTTCGGGTTTTCAATCCACTGGGATACCCTTTTTTTCCCAAGCCGCCTTTTCAGGTTTTCGACTTGCCGGATGTACAATTTTTTTTCATTTTCATCCCTTACTTTTGCCCGAACCCTTTTGGTTCGCCGGGAAGCCCTTATTTTTGCTTAGGCCAGTCCACCTAGCGGGTCTTTGATTAGGCGTAGTATCTTTTCACTATGTCTTCATTGACAGGGTGAGGAAGATCGTCACCATCCATGGTGGTTAGAATCATATCTCCTCCCGAGAAAATGTTCTTAACCACAAATGGCCCTTCGTATGTGGGGGTCCATTTTCCCCTGGGATCACCTTGTGGCCGTATGATGCGTTTGATTACCAGATCCCCGACTTGATATTCTTGACGTCTGACTTTCTTGTTAAAAGCCTTGATCATTCGCTTTTGATACGTCTGACCATGACAAATAGCAGTAAGCCTTTTTTCATCGATTAAATTCAGCTGATCAAGTTGGGTTTGGATCCAGTCGTCTTCGTTCAAACCCGCATCCTTCATAATCCCGAGAGAGGGTATCTGGACTTTGATGGGTAGGACCGCCTCCATGCCGTATACCAAAGAGTAGGGTGTTTCCCCTGTTGATGTCCTTGCTGAGGTGCGGTACCCATGAAGAGCGAATGGTAACATCTCGTGCCAGTCTTTGTATGTTACCGTCATTTTTTGCACAATCTTCTTGATGTTCTTATTAGTCGCTTCAACAGCCCCATTCATCTTCGACAGGTAGGGAGAAGAGTTGTGATGCTGTATCTTGAACTGTTTGCAGAGCTCGGTGATCATTGTATTTTTGAGATTTGTACCATTGTCCGTAATGATCCTTTCCGGTACACCATATCGATAGATCAGATTGTGTCGGAAAAACCGCGCCACGACGTTCTTGGTTACTGTAGCAAAGGAAGCTGCCTCGACCCACTTTGTAAAGTAATCAACATCCACCAAAATGAAACGATGCCCGTTAGACACAGTAGGTCTGATATCACCTATCATATCGATGCCCCACATTGCAAAAGGCCAAAGAGCTGTCAAAACATTCAGAGGAACTGGAGGTACATGCACCTTATCAGCATAGATTTGGCACTTATGACAGGTTCGAGAATGCTGATAACAGTCGGCTTCCATAGTGGACCAGTAATATCCTGCCCGTAGGATTTTCTTTTCCATGGTATGTCCACTGGAATGAGTTCCAAAGGTACCTTCATGTAACTCTGCCATGATCCTTTCTGCCTCGCCCTTGTCCATACACCGCAGTAAGGTCGAATCATGGTTACGCTTATAGAGGATACCATTACTGATGAAGAACTTTGCAGCGAACCTTCTCAAGAACTTCTTATCATTAACAGATGCACCCTCAGGGTATTCTTGAGACTCAAGATACCTCTTTACCTCGTGAAACCAGGGTTTATCTGCCACTTCTTCGGTCTCAATGTCACAGTAATGTGCGGGTTCGTCCAAACTCTCAATGGTAATCTGGGGAGCTTCATTGTCCCACCTGACTTTGAACATAGAAGACATGGTAGCTAGCGCGTCCGCTAAATGATTCTCCTTTCTCGGGAAGTGTTCAAAGGTTATCTCCTCGAAGTGTGGGAGCAATGTCAGTATGTATTCTTTGTAAGGAATAAGATTTGGGTGCTTCATATCCCACTCGTCTTTGATCTGACTGATCACTAAAGCAGAATCCCCGAATACACTCAAGAACTTAATCCTCAGGTCAATAGCAGCTCGAAGACCCAGGATACATGTTTCATACTCCACCATATTATTGGTGCAGTTAAACCATAATCGGGCGGTGAACGGAGTATGACAACCCTCAAGAGATATAATTATAGCGCAAATTCCATTACCCAATGTGTTTGATGCTCCATCAAAATACATAGACCATCGGGATCCTTCCTCGGGTCCTTCATCCGGTCCAGGTTCTTCACAGTCGGTTACCAAAATGATGTTCTCATCTGGGAACTCGAAATTCATGGATTGGTAGTCATCCACGGCCTGATGCGCCAAATGATCCGCCAATATAATCCCCTTGATTGCTTTTTGGGTTTTGTATTGGATGTCGTACTCGGTTAATATCATCTGCCATCTTGCTATTCTCACGGACAGGGCAGGCTTCTCGAAGATATACTTGATTGGATCCATCTTTGATATCAATAAGGTAGTGTGAGTCAGCATATACTGTCTCAGCCGGCGAGCAGCCCATGCCAAAGTGCAGCAAGTTTTCTCCAGCAATGAGTATCGGGTCTCACAGTCGATAAAATTTTTGCTAAGGTAGTAAATAGCGTGCTCTTTTCGGCCATACTCATCATGCTGCCCCAGCACACACCCCATTGAACTATCCAGTACTATCAAGTATAAGATAAAAGGTCTTCCTTCAACTGGAGTCATCAAGATTGGTGGCTCTTGGAGGTATTCCTTGATTCTCTCGAAAGCGGTTTGACATTCATCATTCCATTTTACCACTTGATCTTTCTTCAGCAACTTGAAGATTGGCTCACAAGTAGCAGTTAGATGTGAAATGAATCTGGCGATGTAATTCAGACGTCCCAAAAAGCCTATAACTTCTTTTTCTGTGCGGGGAGCTGGAATCTCTTGTATAGCTTTTACCTTTGCAGGATCCACCTGAATACCCTTATCACTGACGATGAAACCCAACAGCTTACCAGACCTTACCCCAAAGGTGCACTTGTTCGGGTTCAACCTCAGTTTGTACGTCTTCAACCTGTCGAACAGTTTCTGGAGATGGTCAATGTGCTCTTCCTCAATCTGGGACCTTGCTATCATGTCATCAACATAAACCTCAATCTCATGGTGAATCATGTCGTGGAACAAAGCGACCATGGCTCGCTGATAAGTTGCCCCAACATTCTTCAACCCGAAAGGCATGACCTTGTAGCAAAAGGTGCCCCACTGTGTAACAAAGGTTATCTTCTCCATGTCTTCAGGAGCCATCTTGATCTGGTTGTAGCCAGAAAAACCATCCATGAAGGAGAAGATCTTATGTTGCACGGTGTTGTCGACCAGAACATCGATGTGAGGGAGTGGGAAATCATCCTTGGGGCTTGCCCTGTTCAGATCTCTATAGTCCACACACATCCTTACCTTGCCATCCTTCTTAGGTACTGTAACAACGTTGGAAACCCACTGCGGATAAGAAGTGACAGCTAAAAATCCCGCATCAAACTGTTTCATGACTCCAGCTTTGATTTTCTCAGACATCTCAGGGTGCATACGGCGAACCTTCTGCTTTACTAGAGGGCAGTCTTCTTTAGTTGGCAAGCAATGAACCATAATATCGGTGTCCAAACCAGGCATATCTCCATAAGACCAAGCAAAGATCTCAACATAGTCGCGTAGAAATTGTATCAACCGTTACTTGACACCAGGCTCCAGATTTGCACCTATCTTAACCTCTTTCCTGTCTTCCTTTGTACCCAAATTCACTGACTCAACTGGCTCTTCATGAGGCTATATGGCATTCTCTTCCTGATGTAATAATCTAGCAAGCTCTGCAGGCACCTCACAATCATCCTCACCTTCTTCCTCGGCTTGGTTGATTGGATTTTCGAAGTCATAACTGGCAGTAGCAGAGTTGTTATCAACGAGATCCATAGTGGATATGGATCTGCATTATGATACGTGAGTGTGTGTAAGAGAATAGCTATTTTGATAATGTGCGAGATAGAAAACAAAGACAAGGAGCACAAAATTTGTAATGCAAGAAACGTCCAATGTTTTATTAATGATATATGAAATGACAAATAATAATCCCTCACAAACAGAGCCAAGGTGCCTCGGGCAAGGCACCGGGCCATAAAGTTTCAAACTGTCTATTACAACTCTTAAAAAAAGTCAATTAGTGTGGAATAAAAGAAACAGGTATGAAGTCCTTCGCCATCCATTTGTTTAGTCCACCATTGGTTGTAGGGTAGATCCAGCTATCGATGTCTGAATCTTCTTCACTGTCCTCAATTGCATTAACTCCCTGATTGCTAACGTGTAGAGGAGGTCTTCCAATCCGTGCGTGCCTAACAGCCCTTTGAGCCCCTGTAGTAAAGCCCAAAACAAATTTGTCACTTTTGTGCGTGAAATCAGGGAGTTGGCCCCAATTTGTACACTCACCTTCTTCAATTACAGCCCTGGCATCCTTGAGAGAAGCCATCTTCATCAGAGGTTTGTCGATAACAACTTCAGTTGACGCCAAAGTCTGAGGGACCTCTTCAAAATTCTGACAAGGGGTTTTGATGAATTCCCCATCCATATCCACGTAGCGGAAGGAATTGAGATGACTCACCATATACTCCTCTTCCCCTCGTACCGTGACAATCTTCCCCTTCACCGGATATTTCAGTATTTGATGGAGTGTGGAAGTCATTGCCCCGACCTTTTGAATCCAAGGGCGACCAAGCAAGCAAGAATATGATGGTCTGATATCCATCACATAAAAGGTGGACGCAAAAGTCTGAGAGCCAACTTTAACAGGGATGTCCACCTCTTCGTGCACCATCCTTTTTGACCCGTCGAAAGCCCTGACCACAATATTTCTCGGCTTTAGAATCAAACCTTCATAGTCCAGACGGTCTAATGCTTTCTTTGGCAGAACATTCAATGAAGACCCGGTATCCACCAGTACATGGGCCATAGTAGTGCCCATGCACTCGATCGAGACGTGCAGAGCATCATTATGATTTCTTCCTTTAGCAGTCAGATCTGCATCTGAGAAACCCAACCCATTATCGGCAGTCAGGCTAGCTACGCAATCTTTGAATTGATCGACTGAAGTTTCTTGCGGTACATGCGCAGTCTTGAGGAATGCAATTAAATCCTTTTCATGGGCTTCAGAACACAATAACAAGGACAACATGGAGATTTTTGACGGGGTCTGCCCCAGTTGTTCAACCACATTGTAGTCACTCTTCTTGATAATCTTCAAAATTTCCTATATCTCCCGCTTAGAGGTTTCTACAATGATCTTCTTAGGTGCCTCTGTCCGGGCAGGCTCACCGGTGATTTCTTTTCCCCGAGTCCCAGATGGCTCGGTGACAGGGGTGATTACTGGAATAGGAACCAGGACAGTAGTTGGTGTAATAGCAAACAGAATGACAACAGGTTTATGGACAGTTGGAGGGGAAATATCGGGAGGAAAGAGTCTCCCGCTTCTGGTGACCTTGCTAGCCCCGACAATATTGCTGACATCAGCATCAGCTTCCTCACTCTTTAAGTCTTGTTTAACTCCATGGTAATACACGTCGGCACCACAGTGCCAAGGGACAGCCTTATCCAAAGTGTATGGGATAGGACTAGGGACAATAATTATTAACGGAGCAACTCTTGGGACGGGTGTAATCCTAACATGTTTTCTCGAGGAAACCTTGGAAGGATTGGCGGAAATGGTTATGATGGTAACATCTTGAATTGGAACCAACGGAATCATAGTCTTTTCGAACAGGATCTCTCTACTATCCATCAGGCGCTGAACACCTGATTTCAATAAGTGGCAACCAGCAGGCAGAATCGAACACATGTGGCAACCTTCACCATAGCCCGGAAATAAACTGGCCAACAACAAATTCTTCTTAACTATCATCAAAGGAGTTGAAATTTCTTCCACAGAGGTCACAAATAAATCATCATCTATATCATTTACTCCATGACCGTGTTTGGGCATGGGAGCAGTTATGACATTGGGCTTCTCCGGAGCGTCAAACTCAATCTCTTTGGCTTCGATCAAGTCTTGCAATTTGTTTTTCAAGGCCCAAAAGTTGTTTGTATCATGACCTGCACTTTCAGAGTGATAGGCGGAGCGGGCATTCGAGTTATAATGAGGAGAAGTGATGTTGGGGTTTTTCGGGGCTTCCCTCAGAGTTACTAGATTGGTCTTCAATAATTGTGGTATAATTTGAGACAAGGTCATATTGAGCCAAGTGAACTTCCTCTGTGGTCTTTCCACCCTTTGTTGATTGTTGCATTGTGGAGCAACTGCGGTCTTGATATCACTACCGCATTTAATGCTTGACGGTGTTCAGGTCTTCTTTGGCCCCTCGAGCCATAGACTGCACTAGCTTCCTTCTTACCGGTGAAAGGCTTCTTTACTGCACTTGGTGAAGCATCCTTTTGTATTTTACCACTTCGAATGCCAGCTTCCACTCTCTCTCCAGTCAAAATCAACTCAGTAAATCCAGATGACGAACTGCCGATCAGATGATTGAAAAATGGACCAGATAACGTCCCTAGAAACATGTCAACCAACTCCCTATCAGACAAAGGGGGTTGGACTCTTCAAGCCAAGTCTCTCCACTTTTGAGCATAGTCCTTAAAACCATCACTTGCACCCATAGACATACCCTGGAGCTGAGTACGAATGGGAGCAAGGTCGGTGTTATATTGATACCGCCTGTAAAAAGCAGCCGCAAGGTCTTCCCAGTTTCGGACACTGGCTCCTTCTAATTGATAAAACTATTCAAGCTGAGTCTCTGATAGAGTATCTTGAAAGAAGTGTACCCATAAATTTTTATCAGCAGTGTGGGGTTGGATTTTCCTGACATACCAGTGGAGATGGAGTTTTGGACAGGATACTCCATCGTACTTGGCAAAAATCGGAGCTTTGAACTTATGAGGGATCACCACTCCCGATACCAATCCCAGCTCTCCTAAATCCAAACCAGGGATCTTCTGAATCTCCATAGCACTCAGATGGTCTTCTAACTGTTTGTACCTATCCTTGGCAGGAGGATATTGCTCATCATCATAATCCGTATCATTATCAGAAACTGCTAGACTAGGGTCCTTTGTCCTTTCTTGGTTCTCCCCGTCTTTGGATGAGGAGGTCAAATCAACTGATTGTCTTATCCTTTCCCCGAATCTTCTACCCATGCTCAGAATTCCAACCTTCTTCTTCTTCTTCTTCTTCTTCTTCTTCTTCTTCTTCTTCTTCTTCTTCTTCTTCTTCTTCTTCTTCTTCTTTTCTTTCAGAATCAGAGTCTTCAAATCCTCTTGCCCTTTAGACAAACTTAAGAACATCTGTTGGAATTGGGCGTTCTGTGCCTGAAGATCTTTGATGGCTTGATCAGAAGACATTTCTGCTGAAATAAACAACGAAAAATATGAGAAACCTGTAATGGTACATGTAATGGTGTGCATGATAATGGGATGCACATGTAATGATTTCAAAGACTTTGAGAGATTTAAATTTGCAAACCAAAAATAAACAAACTTTATTAGATTAACTTGTAAAAGGTTCAACAATGCCTTTAAGGCGTTACAAAGAAATAAATGGAAAACAAATCTAAACTAGAAAAAGCAAAATCAGAAATCCCATGGACACTTCGTCTTTGTTCCGACGTAGTCGTTGATCACTCTTTCTTCCTCGAGCTGCCTGGTGAGCTTCAAGATCTTCCTTTCTTGCTCGTGGTACTTCTCCCGGTAAGTATCCCTTTCCTCTTTCAGCTGAATCCAAGACCTCTGCAACTCCCCAAGATCAGTGGGCATGTAAGGATATAGAACTGTGTAAGGAACACCCTCTTTGTTGGTGGGCTCCACAATTACTGGCAATACGGCTTCGTAGGGAATCCCAAGCTTCTGGGCATGAGCTCGGACCCACTGGAGATAAGGCTTCATAGGAAGGGAAGTCCTTGGTCCCAGCTCTTGGGGGTCAGATCTGTTCACCATGCCCCAAACTCGTGTAAACCTCCGGCGGTGCTTGTCAACGTCCTCCTTGTAGTCAAATGCAATATCCTCAAGAAGTAGCTCATGGGGACCATCCCTCTGAGCACGACCAAATTGTCGCAAAGCTAGACATGGATTGTAGGTTATACTCCCTCTGGTTCCAAGCAATGGGACATTAGGGTATCCCCCACAACGATCAATGACAAGTGTCTTCCATAGCCCGGGAGCTCCAAAGAATATCTGTATGGGCAAGTGACATTATCCTGTAAGACCAACCCAAACCTTCTTCATTCTTCAACAAAGACTTGGGGAGGTGCGAAATAAACCACCTTGACAACAACGGTATGCAACACATAAGAGTCCCTCTTCTTCGCACAATATGAGTGTAGAGGGCATGCAAGATATCACCCAGCAGAGTAGGCACAGGATTGCGAGAAAGGAAAATCTTGACCGCATTCACATCTATAAAGGAATCTGGATTCAAGAAGAGGACCAACCCATAGATAAGAAGAGCCAAGACGTCTTCAAAAGCCTAAAAATCCAAATTATCCCAGAATAGCTGAGCCCGATCCATCTGAAATTTGGCTAAGAAACCTTCGACCCCACTTCGTGTTTCCCAATTGGATACTACATCATCCCGTTTCAGATGCAGAGCTGAGGCAATGTCTTCTGGTCTAGGAGTCTCTTCCATACCTGTGAAGGGCACCTGTTCAAGGATGGATATGCCTAATAAGTGAGAGAACTCTTCCAAAGTGGGAACCAGCTGGTAATCTGGAAAGATGAAGCAATGATGCACAGGATCGAAGAACTGGAAAAGTACACTCATCATCTGCTCATTAAGATTTGAGGTGACCATGCTAAGAAGCTGACCATGTCTCTTAATGAACATAGAAGTCTCAGAAACTCTCGAGGCTAACTCTTTAAGTTGAGCAGGTATTTGCACAAATTTAACTCGGATGGTATTTCTGTGTACGGAAGCCATGATCTGCAAAACAGAACAAAGATAAATTCCCTTGGTCTTTGAAATGGTTAGTATAATGAAGTATGAATGCCATGTTATGATGCATGATGTCATGATAAAACAAACAACAGGTAACAGATAACAGGCATGGAAAAGACAAACAAGTCACACAGAGCCCTTAAGTTTAAGGCTTGCATGAGGTCAAAGGTAGTACCCTCTTGAAGTTTAGTTGGTTTCAACCTGTCATAGCAAAAGTAACCGGGTTCTAGAGGTTCTCAATATCACTGACCATCCTTCATCGGTCATGGTTTCAGCTCACGCAATATTTTCTTGTGGTCAGAACTATCTCGAGAGTATGGTCTCAATGAGTGTAGCATCAAGTATCAACCAATTCTCATCTTTACACCGAGGCCGACTGTCTCACTACTTTCTAATGGCCAAGTTGGTCGATTAAAGGTTCTAAGGTCAGTTGATGCTTAACGACTCACGCAGCGGCCCCGTATTCTCCTCGTTTCTCCACAAGGGATACCGGTACCAACCAATGTGCCACAAAAATGTAGCTACTGATTCAACCTTATCGGTCTAAGCGATACAGTTCCCTCACAGTTTATTGCTACTTACCTAAAAGGTGTCCCCAGATCCGGGTTAGGATCTATAGTAACTCCCAAACAAAACCCTTAAAAGTAAAGCAACCAAAACAAACAAGAGAAGCAAATATGATGAACTAGATCCTAAGGTATACCCCACTCATAGTTCCCCAGCAGAGTCGCCAGTTCTGTTATACGGTGGCAGAACCAACTATTTTGGAAAAATGCTGGTTTGTGTTTTGCATTTTTATTCGAAAAATGTCACGATAAGCAAAAGTCACCATCGACTTTTATTTCATCCAATCGGAAAGGAAAAAACCACAGAAAAAAATCCTTTTTCGAGATATTCTGAGTACGGGGGGTAGATTATAGAAAGGGAAGGTGTTAGCACCCTTTCTATCCATGGTTTTCCATGGGCTCTTAGGTACTTGCTCATCTTAAAATTGCTTGTGTGTGTTTGTTTTGAAAAGTTTTGTTTTACTTCGTTTTAACCCTTGTTTCTATCTTCAAGAGTGTTACGAAGTTGTTTTTGAAAAATTTGTTTGAAAAGTGTTTGGTGTGAAAAGTTTGATTTTGAGCAAGTACCTAACAGTTATCTACCTACTCGAAAAAAGATCGTTTCTGTTCTCATTTCCTTTAGGCAATGCTATCCTACTATTGAGAAATAGGTAGCACCGTCGTTTGGAGTTGTAAGGGTCAATTCGTAAGGGATGTACGATCACTAAAGAAATGTTAGGACGTCTTAGTAATAACCCTAGAGTCTTAAGATCATATGCTTGGTCAAAGTTGAGTTGACTTTTCCTGCAAAACCCTAATTTATCAACTTTTGGATTTTGATGAATTGTGAGCAATCCTTGAGGAATCATGATCAACCCTTGATCAAATGACGAATAATACTTCAAAATGAGAATTTTAACCAAAAATCTTGAACTTTGACTGTATGTGGGCCACAATTGACTTTTGCCCTAGCATAGTCGATTTTCAGGCCTTTGAGCAATTGATTGAGAAAATTTCCTCTGCAAGGCTTGAAACTTGACATGGATGATCTTGAGAACATATTAGGACAATGGTGAGCATTCGGGGTCCTTTGGGCTCAAACATATTGATGCAAAATGAAACCCTAATTTGAGGTAGACTGCCTTAGGAGAGGGTTTGTCTGGTCAACTCTTGGATTTCCTTGAGCAATTTGAGGACCTTACTTGACATGTATTGAGAAACATGGGAGGGAAAATTTTGGGGTACAACACCCAGTAAGAGGAAAGATAGTCACTATGCATGGTGAAGAGGAGTATATGATCAATCACTTGAACTCCTTCATGTACGTGGAAATGGATGGCTAGTTCGTCGAGACTCCTTGCCAGAACTTTGAAGAGCTACCTCAAATTATGGCTACAGCAGAAACTACCGACAGTCCTTTAAAGGTCACCAAATATCCCTCGAAGATGGCTTCTCTCAAGTATGCACGAGCAGTGGTTGAAGAAGGTGGGTCTACCATTTGCGGTCAACTCCTAGTTATTCATTACAAGTTTGACAAATCTGGTTTGGGCTTCACTACAGGTGCTCAAAAGGTTGTTCGTCGTGCTCGGGCTGGAGGAACTCCCCTACGCATCAAAAATCCTGGGGTCAATGCGCTTGAAGACAATGATGGTGATTCCGACATTGACAGCTGGATATTCCCGACTACCAACGGTGGACTCAGTAACTGGACTACCAAGGACTTTGTACCGATTACTTTTGTTCAGGAGTAATTATCTTTCTAATTTTTCGGATATGTAATTTAAAAATAATATAAACTCTATAGCCATGTGTCTTACCCGGGGCACAATGGTTCTATTTGTGAGGGTTATCATGTTTCATTTTCATATGACATCAATAAAGCATTGGACGTTTGCATACAAATTTTGCGCTCTCTGTCTTTTTTTTCTTCTTCTGTCTATACAACTATGCTCTTACACACACTCACGTATCCAAATGCAGATCCATATCCACTCTGGATCCCATTGATGATAATTCTACTACTGCTCATTATGACTTTGAAAATCTGATCAACCAAGCCGATGACGAAGGTGAGGAAGATTGTGAAGTACCCGAAGAACTTGCTAGACTATTACAGCAGGAAGAAAGGGCCATACAGCCTCATGAAGAGCCGATTGAGACAATGAACTTGGGTACAGAGGAAGACAGAAAAGAGGTTAAGATAGGTGCAAATCTGGAGCTTAGTGTCAAACAGCGGTTGGTACAGATGTTGCATGAGTATGTTGAAATCGTTTCCTGGTCATATGAAGACATGCCAGGACTAGACACGAATATAGTGGTTCATCGTCTGCCGACTAAAGAAGACTGCCCTCCGGTAAAGCAAAAGGTCTGTCATATGCGCCCTGAGATGTCAGAAAAGATTAAAGCAGAGGTTATGAAGCAGTTCAACACAGGGTTCTTAGCTGTCACCTCCTATCCGCAGTGGGTTACTAATGTGGTTCTAGTACCTAAGAAAGATGGTAAAGTACGAATGTGTGTGGATTACAGAGACACGAACAAGGTAAGCCCCAAGGATGACTTCCCGCTTCCCCACATCGATGTTATGGTTGACAACACCGCACAACACAAAGTCTTTTCCTTCATGGATGGTTTCTCTGGCTACAATCAGATCAAGATGGCACCTGAAGACATGGAGAAGACAACCTTTGTTACACAGCGGGGCACTTTCTGCTACAAGGTAATGCCGTTTGGGTTGAAGAATGCTGGAGAAACTTATCAGCAAGCTATGGTATCTCTGTTCCATGACATGATTGACCATGAGATAGAGGTTTACGTTGATGACATGATATCCAAGTCTCAAACTGAGTAAGAACATCTTAATCATCTACAAAAGCTGTTTGATAGGTTGAAGGCGTACAAGCTGAGGTTAAATTCGAACAAGTGCACCTTCGGGGTAAGGTCTGGTAAGCTTTTGGGATTCATCATCAGTGACAAAGGTATTCAAGTAGACCCTGCAAAGGTGAAGGCCATACAAGAGATGCTGACTCCCTGTACTGAAAAGGAAGTTAGAGGTTTCTTGGGACGCCTAAATTACATTGCCCGATTCATTTCACATCTGACTGCTACTTGTGAGCCAATCTTAAAGCTTCTGAAGAAAGATCAAGTGGTAAAGTGGAATGACAAATGCCAGGCCTCCTTTGACAGAATCAAGAAATACCAGAAAGAACCTCATATTATGATGCCTCTGGTTGAAGGAAGACCTTTGATAATTGTGATCGGTGGAAATAGAACTGACTGTTTTGAAATGCTGGTTCGCGTTTGCGTTTAGCAAAATGTCGCGGTAAGCAAGAGTCGCCACCGTCTTTTATTTTCTCCAACAAGGAAAGGACAAAAGCACAGCAAAATTCCTTTTCGAGATGTTTCTCGGTTCGGGAGGTAGATTATAGAAAGGGAAGGTGTTAGCACCCTTTCTATCTGTGGTTATCCACGGGCTTTTAGGTACTTGCTCACTATGTTTTCAAAAGATTTTTGCTTTTCTTGTGTTTGTGGGTTTTGAAAAAAAAGTTTGTTTGAAAACTTCGATTTAACTCTTGTATCTGTCCTCAAGAGTGTATGAAGTGTTTGTTTGAGAACTTTTGTCAGAAAAGTGTAGGTGCAAAAAGTATTTTTGTTTTGAAAGAGCAAGTACCTGAGAACCTCTACCTACTCAAAAGAAATTAAGCTGTGTAAATGTCCTTTAGACAGTACTATCCCACTATTGAGAAGTAGGTAGCACCATCGTTGGAGTTTCGGGTCAATTCAATTATAGGGACAAGTGGTCATTAAAGCAATGGTAGGACGCCTTAGCGGTAACCCTAATGTCCTAGATCATTTTTTATCCGAGGCAACCGTTCCGATGCAACTTTTTGATCTTTAGACAGGAGGGCGACCTCTAAAACACCCTATACTCAATGACCACGTCGAGGCATCCAAGTGAGGCGTACCTTAAGAGTGGCATGTGCACGTGTGTCAGGTTTCAATTAAGTTATCTTTGTACATGTTATGGTGAGCTACAGGTTGATTTTAATTTCAGAGATAAGTCTTGTCATGCATAGCCTAGTTAACATACATCTAGCAGTTAAATGTTGCGGAAAGTAAAGCTAAACTATTACAAGGCGTCGGGTATTTACATCGCCAAAAGCAAACCCTTGAAAAAGTAAATTGCGGGAAATTAAAGAAAGTGATAAAAAAGTCCTAATTAAAGCTATTACATCCTCGGAGCAATTACATAATTGGAATAAAAATAATATGCGCGAGAAGAAATTGAATCAGAGAAGTTCTTAGGGTTTTGACCCTTTTTTTTGAGAAAGAAAGAGTTTTTTACGACTTTTGCATTTAATTAAATCAATCCTAACTAATTAATTAATTAAAAGAAATATTTTTTAAGTTTTTTATGTTTTAAGGAAAATAAAATAAAAAAGAAAACATGATTAAAAGTTGTCAAGAAAACCCTAATTCTATGTTGATTTTAAATTATTGTGAAAATATTGAAATTAACCTAATTAAAACAACTAAATTAATTATGTTAGTTTTTATTTACAAAAATAATAAATTAAAGGTGAAATTAATAATAATAAAAATAATATGTTTTTTATGTTTTCTGGATTTATTATGAAAATAATTAATTTGGTTAATTGACTAATAATAATAATTAGTAATAATTAAGTGAAAAAATATAAAAGAAGAAAATAAAAGAAAATAACCCAGGGGGTGTGATGGCCCGATAAGGAGGTATCTTTGGAATTTTGTGGCCCATTAATCTCAAGCCTGTTTGACTTTCCAGGATTCCCTGCATGCTCATTGACTGAGGAGTATGATGATCATTCACCCATGACCATTGGATCTATGCTTGAAGACACCTGACGCGTTGATAATTGAGATGTATGGTGGGTCACTTTTGGAAGCCTGCATGTGAATATGTTAAGAAAAGAAATAAATGTTTTTGGGGGACTTGGGATTCGAACCCAGGTCCCAATGGTCATATGCACGCGTCCCTGCCACTACACCAAGCTGTTCTCTTTGTTAGTGAATTAAGTGGAGATTATAATATTGGGACATAAATCAACATGCTATAAAACAAAAAGACCACGCGCGCTTTTTTAAACTATCCAATGGCAGGCTAACACGTCCTCGTCTTCTTTGCTGGTACCTGTAAATATAACATTAGATAGCGGGGGTTTTTAACCCCCACAATATGCTACGAGGAAAAATAGCGATTAGCACTGTGGTTCACATAAATATTTCGCGAGGATTCAATTGTGTTCGTCTGGTTCTCACAAATTCAGTCATATGCCTTAGGAGTCCTAATTTTGCCTGGATTGCAAAGCCCCAATTCAAAGCTTGGAAACCCTAGAAAATCGTTCATGGCATTCTTCGATTCAGTGCATTATAATTCAAATAAATGATATCATTAGCTTCATATGGTCCCTATCAATGCAAAACAATCAAAAAATCATGTTAAATGCTCATGAATTGGACAATACGATTTTGAATAAAAATGTCAAACCGTGGTTCTGTATCCTTTGATTCTTTGAGCTTTAAGGCTTGAATTTGATTGCCACACACTCCTCGGAACTCTTGCAAGGTGTTAGAATCAATAGAATGCCTTGAATTGGCCTGGAATGTAAAAATCAGTTTTGCAATTTTCTTTGAATTTTCTTGAATTGCTATGGCTCCTTTTTGCAGCTTTTTCATGTTCTTGAGGTTAGGATTTGCTTGCATATATATAGAGGAATGGAATTAGGTTAAAAACTTGAGCAAGAATCCATTGCAATGATGATTTGATCTTTGATTGAAAATCAAATCTTTTTGCATTTTCATGATTGAACAAAGTTGCCAATTTTGGAGATTTTGCATCTTTGACTTGGTGCACGAAATTGCCAGCATATCCTGACCATATTTACTTCACAAAAAGATTGAAAAATCAAATCTTGCATTTTCCTACAATTTAAATTAATTAAATGAATTAATATTAATTAAAAATCCAATTAATCAATAAAAATAAGAAAATAAATTCAATTAATCTTGATGGGTCGTGCATAGGTCATGGATGAAGTTTCAAGAAGAGATTTGAGGCCCATTAGCAAAAATAAGGTGTTTTGAGCAAAGTTGACTTTTGCAAATTCATGAAAATTTCCCAACTTTCACAATGCATATCATGCTCAATTTTGATCCTATGAACATGTTCTTGGACACTTTGGAAAGGTATTGAAGTCCTATAACCAATGCCTTTGGTCCCATGTCATTTGGATTTACCAATCTCAAGTTATGGCCTTTGATTCAAAGTGTACTTTTGTTGACTTTTGAAATTGACCTATAATGTAGAAATTGATAACTTCTTGTGAGTGAATTTTCTGAACTTGGAGTGTGAAGATGGATTGTAGGAAATTGCATTCCCTTAAAAATGAGCATTGGATGGGATTTTTATGATGAACCATGAAAAAGTTATGCCCTGGTCAAGATACAATTGACTTTTCTACTGTCCAAAAATAGTAACTTTTGCATCTTGATGGTTTTTGAGCTATCCTTGTGGAATCATGATCAAGACTTGATCAAATGATGATTGTGTACTCAAAATAAGATGTTTACCAAAAATTCTGACTTTTGACTGCAAAAATGACCATTTTGCCCTTGTAGTTGACTGTGGGTCAAATGGAGCTTTTGATTGTGCAAATTGGCACTGCGAGTCTTGAAACTTGGTATGTAGGTGCTTGAGGATGTATATAGGCCCATGAGACTTGGTTGAACCATTGAAAACCCCAAATTCCTTGAAATAACCAAAACCCTAATTTCAGCTGGCTTATGAGGTGTTTGGACTGTACAACCTCTTGAGCAAATCTTGAACCTTTTGAAGATGATTCCTGACAAGTCTTGAAGAATATGGGAGGGAAAATTTTGGGGTACAACAATAATGTACTTAAGAGTGCTAGATAATTCAATGGGGTGTGTACTGGGGCAGCATGACGAGTCTGGTCGAAAAGAGCACCCAATATACTACCTTAGCAAAAAGTTTACCGACTGTGAAATACGATACTCACTGCTCGAGAAAACTTGTTGCGCTTTGGCATGTGCTGCTCGCCGACTGAGACAGTATATGTTGACCCACACTACTTTGTTGATATCTAAGATGGATCCAATCAAGTACATTTTCGAGAAGCCCACTCTCTCCAGAAGAATAGCAAGATAGAAAATGATCTTAACTGAGTACGACATCCAATACACAACCCAAAAAGCAATCAAGGGAAGTGTGTTAGCTGATCATTTGGAACATCAATTCGTGGATGACTACCATTCCATGAATTTTGAGTTCCCGGATGAGAACATCATGTTAGTAACCGACTGTGAAGAACCTGGACCGGATGAAGGACCCGAGGAAGGATCCCGATGGTCTATGTTTTTTGATGGAGTCTCAAACGCATTGGGTAACAGCATTGGCGCTGTAATCATATCTCATGAGGGATGTCATACTCCGTTCACTACCCGATTATATTTCAATTGTACCAACAACATGGCAGAGTATGAAGCGTGTATCATGGGTCTTAGAGATGCTATTGACCTAAAGATCAAGTTCTTGAGTGTATTCGGGGATTCCGCTTTGGTGATAAGTCAGATCAAAGGCGAGTGGGATACGAAACACCCGAACCTTATCCCTTACAGAGAACATGTACTGACACTGCTGCCACATTTTGAAGAGACCACCTTTGAACATTTCCCACGAGAAGAGAATCAGTTAGCGGACGCGCTAGCTACTATGTCGTCAATGTTCAAGGTCAGGTGGGACAATGAAGCTCCCCAAATCACTATTGATAGGTTGGATGAACCAGAATACTACTTTGAGATCGATACTGAGGAGGTAGCCGACAAACCTTGGTTTCATGAGGTGAAAAGGTATTTTGAGGCTCAAGAATACCCCGAAGGGGCATCTGTCAATGATAAGAAATTTCTGAGAAGGTTTGTTGCAAAGTTCTTCCTCAGCAATGGAATCCTCTATAAGCGCAATCATGACTCTACCTTACTGTGGTGTGTAGACAAGAGAGAAGCAGAGAGGATCATGGCAGACCTACACGTAGGTACCTTTGGCACTCATTCCAGTGGACATACCATGGCAAAGAAGATCCTACGGGCAGGATACTACTGGTCCACTATAGAAACCGACTGTTATTAGCATTCTTGAACCTGTCACAAGTACCAAATCTATGCTGATAAGGTGCATGTACCTCCAATTCCCTTTAACATCTTGACATCTCCCTGGCCCTTTGCAATGTGGGGAATTGACATGATCGATGAGATCAGACCTACCACGTCCAACGGGCATCACTTCATCCTAGTGACCATTGATTACTTCACGAAGTGGGTTGAGGCTACCTCCTTTGCTACGGTTACCAAGAATGTGGTGGCACAGTTCATCAAGCATAACTTGGTTTGTCGTTATGGTATCCCTGAGAGAATCATCACGGATAATGGTACTAATCTCAACAACTCGATGATCACTAAATTCTGTAAACAATTCAACATTCAGCATCACAACTCTTCTCCTTACTGGCCGAAGATGAATGGGGCTGTCGAAGTTGCTAATAAGAATATTAAAAATATCATTCAGAAGATGACGGTGACATACAAAGACTGACACGAGATGTTACCATTTGCTCTTCACGGGTACCGTACTTCAGCACGTATGTCGACAGGGGCAACACCCTATTCTCTGGTATATGGCATGGAGGTTGTCCTACCCATGGAGGTCCAGATCCCTACTCTACGGATTATGAAGGATGCGGGTTTGAGCAAAGACGATTGGATCTAGACTCGACTTGATCAATTAAAGTTAATCGATTAGAAAAGACTTACTGCTGTCTGCCATGGTCAAATGTATCAGAAGCGGATGGTCAAGGCCTTCAACAAGAAATTCAGACAACAAGTGTATCAAGTAGGGGATCTGGTAATCAAGCGCATCATACTGCCGCAAGGTGATCCCAGGGGAAAATAGACTCCCACCTATGAGGGACAATTTGTAGTCAAGAACATATTTTCTGGTGGAGCCATGATTCTGACCACCATGGATGGTGACGACCTTCCACACCCTGTCAATGCGGACATAGTGAAAAGATACTACGCATAATAAAGACCTGCTAGGTTGACATACCTAGGCAAAAATAAGGGCATCCCGGCGAACCAAAAGGGTTTGGGAAAAAATTAGGGATAAAAAATGAAAAAAATTTGTACACCCGGCAAGTCGAAAACCCGAAAGGGCGGCTTGGGCAAAAAAGGGTATCCCAGTGGACTGAAAACCCGAAAGGGAGGTCCAGGTAAAAATTAGGGATTAAAGCGTATCACTATGTCCCATTGGATCACCTTGCGGTCATACCTCAGTAATCAGATATCAAGCTCAAACGGTATCGATCAATCCAGTCAGCTTCGGATAAGCAGTAAAGTGATAAGATGCTCGAAGACATATGGGCAATAGTAGAATTGAAACCCAATGGGATCATTACACATAGCTATTTTTTTATACATAATTTCTGTAATAATTTCCATTTTTACGACGACGTTCTCTTACTAGAGCGTCAATCTCCTTGTAAAAAACGCCTATTATAGGCAAATTTCAAATCAATACAAATCGTCTTTTGAGTACAAAACTCCGTGTTTGTTTTTTCCGTTTTCTATTTTGTTTTGCAAAAAAAAACGTCCAATGTTTTATTCTTGACATATGCATTTGAATATGATTACCATTCACAAATATCTGCATATAAAACAGAAAAACAGTTACTAAGAACTCAAAGAAACTGGTACAAAACCTAAATACCGACAGTTACCCTGTCCATCATGGTACAAAGGGCAGAGACAGTTGGAAGTGAAGTCACAATCACATACAAGCCAGTGAGACCTATATTCCACACAGAGCCGAGACAACCAAGGTCCTACCTCCGTATCCCCAAGCAGGAATTCCTTCCTCAGCAGGTTCCTTCAGAAAGTTGATATCTGCATTCCCCAGCCGAGTTTTATAACCATGAGCAGTTTATAAAGCCGTCTCCCCGAGCAGAGTTTATTTCTCTGACAGCGGAAGCTCAATCTCCAACAGAGCTCTTCTCTCCATCAATGGAAGTTCATCCCCAGCTGAGTTTATTTCTCCAAATCAGCAGATCTTCCAACAGAGTATCTCTCTTCCTCACAGAGTCATTCCCCCGCAAGATTGTTCTCAGACAAAGTCTCCCGGAAGAATGTTCTCAAGTAGAATAGATGTAAATCCCCAGCTAATCATCTTCGGTCACTATCCCCAGCGGAAACAAAGAACTCAACTCCTTATACTCTCCATCAGCAGTTTAGGATTTATTTTCCCCAGCTAGAGAATATCACAATAGAATTGCATATCCATACATCATGGCATGTGCATACATATTATACAGCACAATCTCATTTATTTTGAGAACATCATTACTCAATACATTTCATACATCATGACATTACACACGACAAACTCTTTACCTTTCAGGGAAAGATGCAATCAAGTTCTCAAGTTCTCTCTGGTTCAGTCAAACCGACACCAAGGTTTCTATTCCATTTGGAGATATTCCAACACTTTTCAAGATTTTCTCTGGTTCATTCAAACTGATGCTAAGGTTTCTATTCTAGTTGAAGATGTTCGAAGACTTTCATCTGGGTCAGCCGAATCGCGGCTAAGATTCCCCTGATTTCTATGCCAGTCAAAGTTAATCCGAGACCTCTCCTAGGTTCAGTCAAATCAATACTAATATTTCTCTCCCAGTTGAAGACAACTCGAGACCTTTCCCTGGTTCAGTCAAATTGATATTAAGATTTCTATTCCAGTTATTTAAGCTATGAAGCCCGGAAATCGACCGGATAATACCTTAATTTCTCCAAAATAATACGAAGCCTGGAACCGACCAGATAATGGTATGTCTCAAATTCAAGCTATGAAGCCCGAAAATCGACAGGATAATATCTTAATTTCTCCAAATTACTGAAGCCTGGAGCACGACTAGATAATGGTAAAAGACACTATGAAGCCTGGAGCACGACCAAATAACACTATGAGACGTTGTAAAGTCTGGAGCACGACCAGATAACAGTAAAAGACACTGTGAAACCTGGAGCACGACCAGATAACAATATAAGATACTGCGAAGCTTGGAATTCGACCAGATAGCAGTTTACTCGGCCAATTACTATGAAGCCTGGAAACGACCAAATGTTAGTATGCCTTAAATTCAAGTTGAAACCCGGATGTGACCGAATAACCACTTAATTTCTTCTGAAGCCTGGAACACGATCATATAAGAATTGAGAAATTGCAAAGCCTGGAGCACGACCAGATAGCAAGTTTAATCTCATCTCCCCAGTAAGTCACTATAAAACCTGGAGCACGACCATATAGCATTCAGTCTTATTATCCTAAGCAAATCACTATAAGGCCTAGAGCACGACCAGATAACAATAAAAGGTACTACAAAGCTTGGAATTCTACCAGATAACAGTTAATTTTCATCTCCTCGACTAAGAGATGATCCCCCAGTAGAGTAACGGACAACTGAAGTTCCTAAAATTCCATTTCTCCCAAGACAGAGACCAACATTCCTCAGCAGATTCCTCCTCAACAACAGGAATAGTAATTCTCATCAAAGGAATATCTCGGGAAATCAACATCCTCTAGATGGCATCTTTAAGCCCATCTCCGACGATTCTCCGTTATATCTTCTGAATGGCATCTTTAAGCCCATCTCCGGTGACCTTCCTTCATCTCCTCCAAATGGCATCTGTAAGCCCATTCCCGATACTACCTACAAAGTCCAGCACCATCTCAGACGAGTGCAAATTTCTGGGCACTCTAGTGTTCAATCATCTTCCACCTTCAGATTACGAAAGGAAGACAACCAATCTACATCCTCAGGTTTAAGAAGATTAAACAGGGGCAACTGTTGTACCCCAAAATTTCCCCTCTCATTTCACTCAAGACATGCCTCTAGAGGTCCTCAATTGCTCAAGGATGACTAAGGATTGACCAGACAAATCCTCATCCTAAGGCAACAAGCTTCAAACTAGGGTTCCACTCCTCATCAAGATGGTTGAAGTCCAAGGGTCCCAAATGCTTTCCATGGTCCCAATATGTTCTCAAGATCATTGTGATCGGTGGATCTGGAACTGACTGTTTAACGCTGGTTCGCGAAATGTCGCGGTAAGCAAGAGTCGCCACCGTCTTTTATTTTCTCCAAATGGAAAGGACAAAAGCACAGAAAAATTCCTTTTAAGAGATTGCTCTCGGTTCGGGAGGTAGGTTATAGAAAGGGAAGGTGTTAGCACCCTTTCTATCCATGGTTATCCATGGGCTCTTAGATACTTGCTCAATGTGTTTTCAAAATTGTTTGTTTGCTTTTCAATGTGGGTTTAAAAAGTTTCTTTTGAAAAAAAAAATTCCAGATCGACTCATACGTCAGAGTGTTTGAAAAGTTTTTGTTTTGAAAGCTTTTGTGTGGTGTGAAAAGTATTTTTTGAGTTTAGAGCAAGTACCTACGAGAACCTACCTACCCTAAGGAATTCGTCTGTGTAAGAGTCCTTTAAAGTAGTGCCATCCCACCATTGAGAGGTAGGTAGCACCACCATTGGAGGTGTTCGGGTCAATTCGAGGTTCGGGACATGGTGATCACCGGAGCAATGGGAAGACACCTTAGAAGCTACCCTCATGCCAGGTTCCCGGATCATGAGGACTTACTAAGACGCCCTCTACTCGACGATCACCTTTCGAAAGGCAACAGTGAGGCGTACCCTAGGGGTGGTGTGTGCGAATTGTGTGTCATGTTTCAGTTTATTTGTCTTGTCATGTTTGTCGTGTTCTACGCTTGATTTTAATTTAAGTCCATACAGTCTTTCATGCTTTTTTAACAGTTATAAGGTTGCGGGAAAGTAAATCTACGATTATTACAAATGGCGCGGGTCCACATCGCCAAAATTTCCAGGACCCGATTTAGCGGAAAGTAAAAGAGCAATAAAAAGTGCAAGGAATTCAAGGTTACATGGCTTCGGGGCAATTACATTATTATTTAAACGATATAAAGTAAACGCGCGAAAATAAAGGAATTAAACGAACTAGGGCGTTGGACCCTTTTACCACAATAATTAAATTAATGAATTAAAGATTGAAATTAAATGAAAATAATATTTGGTATTTTGTGTTTTTTTTAAATTTAATAAGGGAAGGAAATTAATTGAAATTAAATTGAAAGACAAACCCTAATTCTAGTATTTTTTCATTTATTATGAAAGTTTTTTTTTGATTAAACCTAAATTAAACTCTAAATTAATTTATGTACAGTTAAAATAAGGAAATAAATAAATAAATAATATTATTCTGAAAAAAAGGAAAATTAAAATAAGAAAGCAAAAAGTTATTTAAACCTAAATTCTACTTGTTTTTGATTTTTATTAGAAAGATTAAAATTATAACTTAATTAACTTAAATTATTTACATGCCAATTTATTTACGAAAATAATTATAATAAAATATTATAGTTTTTTTTTTATTTTCTGGATTTTTATGTTTTTATATATTATATTTTTTTTGTAAACAAAACTATTAATTAATTTAAGACAATAAAACAAATAAGCAAATAATAAAATAAGACATAAAAGAAAATTAGAAAGTAGTGCAAACCGGGGGGGGGTAAACCCAATTTTGGAGGTTCAGGCCTTAGACATTGGCCCATTGAGCTTCAGTTTTCGTTGGCCTTTTTGGATTATGTGGTAGCGCGTTGACTTGCCTTCATGGTATTCCCTGGATCCTGGCCCTTGGATTAGAGTAACTGGACGCGTGGATGGTAATTATTGAGTGTGCATGATGATCCTGGCCCTGGGCGCTGCATGGGATTAAGCATTGAAAAATAATATAGGATATTGCAAGAGTCCTGGGGTTCGAACCCAGGACAAGGGGATTGCTAGCGCCTGCGTCAACCATTTGTGCCAATTGATCCAATTGATATATAAATAAGTAATGAATATAATAAGATAAAACAAAAGCTAATGCGTCAAAACGCGCGAAATTTCAAAAGGGCCATTCACGCCTTGCCAACTCAGCTTCTTCTTCTTCATTCGTTCTTCTCTGAAAAATAAAAGAAAGTTAACGGGGGTTTTAAACCCCCCCAGAATAGGCAATTCTGAATAATAGCGATTAGGCCACACGCTTGTATAAATTAGGCGCGACCAGTGGAATCGAATCGTCCAGAGGTCCTGAGTTTGTTAGGCTTGGTCTTATTGTCTAATTTTGCCGTATGAGAGAAACCCTCTTTGGGACTTCCTGAAACCCTAAAGATCATTCATGGTAATATCGCGTATGTTGCTCAAAAACGAAATTCATTAGCATGGTTAGCATCAGAACAAAACAACAATCATGAATCCACAAACAAAAATCAAGAAATATGCTTAAATTATGATATGCGTTCAAGAATTTTTCTTTATACAGTCACGAGTCTTGATACCGTTTCTTGAGGTCTGCCTTGATTCTAATGGTTGGAACGTGTCCAGTAATTGCCACTGAAGCTTTTTGGATAGGTTTGGAAGCTTGAATCGGTTCCTAAGGCACTTTTCAGTTCTTGAGTTTTTATGGAAAAATTCAATATGCAATGGCTTGTTTCTTGTGCAGCTACCAGTCTTGGATGATTAGGGTTGTGTTCTGATACTTGTAAGGAGGCAATTAGGTTAAGAAAGCTGTACAAAATCCATGGTATTCAATGTTTGGATATTTGATTTGTTTAAAGATCTTTTTGAATCTTTTCCCATGGCTTTTGTACCAATTATGTGCCAATCATACCAAATCTTTCCTCATTTGCCTTCACACGACATATTGAACCTATAATGTGTATAAAAAGATTTTTCATGTTAAGGTTTATATTTTTCATGAATTAAAATCATTTAAATGAATATAAATTAATATTAATTCAAATAAATAATTAAAAAATATGAGAATACTTCCCTTTGGGCCTAGTGGTCGTGCATAGGCTTGGCATGAAGAAATTTGGAAGAAACTTGGGCCCATTTGCATTTTTAGGCCTTTTGAACCAATGTTGACTTTCAAAAATTTCCAAAAATTTCCCAACTTCCACAAGGCATAACTTGGTCAATTTTTAAGCTTTTCACATGTTCTTGGACATTTTGGAAAGGTCTTTGAGTCCTTTAACCAATGCCTTTGGTCCCATGTCATTTTGATTTACCAATCTCAAGTTATGGCCTTTGACTTAAAGTCACTTTTTGTTGACTTTTGAAAATGACCTATAATGTTGAAATTGATAACTTTTTGTGAGAGCATTTCTTGGACTTGGAACATGAAGATGAATTGTAGGAAATGTCTTTCTCTTCAAAATGAGCTTTGGATGGAATTTTTCTGATAATCCATGTGAAAGTTATGCCCTGGTCAATTTCAGTTGACTTTTCCAGCTGTCCAAATATAGCAACTTTTGCATCTTTGATGATTTCTGAGCCAAATTTTGAGAATCATGATCAAGCATTGATCAAATGATGTTTGTGGCTTCAAAATGATATATTGACCAAAAATTTGACCTTTTGACTGTCAAATGACCATTTTGCCCCTACAGTTGACTGTAGTGCAATCTAGGGTTTTGACTGTGCAATTTTGAGCTGAATGCCTTGGAACTTGACATGAGGATGCTTGACCACATTTGTAGGCATATGAGACTTGATTGGGCCTTTGAGAAGTTCATTTGCTTGACCAGAACTCAAACCCTAGTTTTGACTGTCTAGGAGACAGTTGAGCTGCACAACCCTTGGGGACTTTTGTGACCTTGACTTTGACAGTTCTTGATGAATATGGGAGGGCAAATTTTGGGGTACAACAGTTGCCCCTGTTCAATCTTCTTAGACCTGAGGATGCAGATTGGCTGACGTGCCTTTCGTAATCCGAGGGTAGAAGATGATTGAACACTAGAGTGCCCAGAAATTTGCGCTCATATAGTGACAGTGATGATGAGGGAATGGGCTTATAGATGCCATTTAGAGATTGCTGGATAGGATGATGGGCTTATAGATGCCATCTGGATGTTGATCGCATAGGAGATCCCTTAGCGACAACCTGCATACCTGCAAAACAGAAAAATGAGTACCTGACACGTTGCAGGAGCTGATTTTAGATGCTTGGTATAGATGTGTCCTGACTGGTTGCAGGAGCTGAGTCTGGAGCTTCAAACGCTGATGAATGAACCAGGGATGGTTACTGCCTTAACCTGAATGATAAGTGAACCTGAATGATCTCAACAACGCTCGCTGAGAAAATCTTGGTGAGAATTACCATCTTTGTAGTGTCGGGAAGAGAACCAAAGGACATTATAATCTCAAGGGGAGTTACCTCACTCACGTTGGAGAGGGAACTATAGGAAATTATAATCTGGAAGGAAATGTCACCTCACGCTCATGCCGGAGAGGGAAACATTTGAAGAAGGAATTACCACCTCACACGCCGTTGGAGAGGGGACCATAAGAGAATATCACCTCACGCTCATGCTGGAGAGGGAAACATCTGAAAAAGGAATTACCACCTCACACGCCGTTGGAGAGGGGACCACAAAAGAATATTACCTCACGCTCATCGTCGGAGAGGAGAACATCTTGAAAAAGGAATTACCACCTCACGCTCACCGTCGGAGAGGGGACCACAAAAGAATATCACTGAGTCTTCATCAGAAAAATCTGTTTGGAGTCGATTTAACTGGACTAGAGAAATCCTTGAAATATGTTTGAGAATTTCAACTGTATCTTTCCTGAAAGGTAAAGGTCAGTCATATGCAATGCATGATATGGATCAAGCAAACATGGATACGATTTATATGATATGATGCGTACATGCATGCTATAATGATGTATGTGATGATCCATATATGTTTTTGTCTAGGAAAATAAATCCTTGACGGGTGCCGGGAAGTCATATCCTGGGCTGATGTTGAGGAAGAGATTTTGCTTCCGCTGTGGATGATTCGTTGCAAGAATGCCGGTAGGAGAAGATAACTCCGTTGAGGAATGAAATAATTCTGCGGGAGAAAAGATACTCTAGCGATCATGCTGGGGAGTGCTACTCTGTGGGGATAGCGATGCTTTGCTGAGTTGATGAAGATAACTCCGCTGGGGATACCGTTGATGAGTTATGCTGGGGATATCTTTGTTGTGCTGGAAGTGTTGATAGACTTCGCTGGGGGTAGAAAGATATTTTGCCGAGGGCGCTCTTTCCGTGGCTTTTGGCTGAGGATAACCCAGTTATATCCTGTTACGGAAATAACTCTTTAAATCAAGCCGGGACGACGCGTTCGTGCTCTGCGAGGGATAAGCTTCCAGAATCTACTGGGGATAAGCTTACTGCTTGGGGATTTGAATTCCAACTTTGCTGGTGAAACCGGATTGGACTCTTCTGGGGAGTTTGAATTGCAATGCTGTAGGTTGAAAGAGGGAACCTATGTAGGGTTGCCTGCTGATGAGCTCGTGTAAGACCGCATCTGAAATGGAGAAGGAACCTGGGTAGGGTTACTTTGATGAGTTTGTGTAAAACTGCATCTTGAAGAGAGAGAGAACCGGTGTGGGGTTGCTTGGTGAGGTAAGTTCATGCAAAACTTTTTGATGAATCCATGTAAGGCTTCTAGAGGAACCGGGGTTAGGTTATCTTGGGGTAAATCCATGTGAGATTTCTTGACGAACCGGGGTAAGGTTACTGGAGTGAATCCATGTGAGATTTCTTGACGAACCGGGGTAAGGTTGCTTCGGGATAAGTTTGTGTAGAACTTTGATGAACCGGGGTTAGGCCATCTGGAGATAGGTCTATGTAAGACTTCAGGAGGAACCGGGGTTAGGTTACTTGGGTAAGTTTGTGTAAAAACTTTGATGAGCCGGGGTTAGGTCATCTTGAGATAGGTCCATGTAAGACTTCAGGAGGAACCGGGGTTAGGTTACTTGGGTAGGTTTGTGTAAAAACTTTGATGAGCCGGGGTTAGGTCATCTTGAGATAGGTCCATGTAAGACTTCAGGAGGAACCGGGGTTAGGTTACTTGGGTAAGTTTGTGTAAAAACTTTGATGAGCCGGGGTTAGGTCATCTTGAGATAGGTCCATGTAAGACTTCAGGAGGAACCGGGGTTAGGTTACTTGGGTAAGTTTGTGTAAAAACTTTGATGAGCCGGGGTTAGGTCATCTTGTGGAGGAAGAGTCTGTGTATGACTTTGTCTGAAGGTTGAGAAGAAACCGGTGTTGGGTTGCATGATTTTGATTAAGTGGATGATTGTCCTGTTTGGTCTCGGACGTTAACCCACGATCTGGAATTTGTAAGGGTAGATGGTAATCATTCTTATGTTGATCTGTCCTTTGTACTTTGGTTGACAGAGCAATTGGATCGCCTGGATAACTCATTATTGCCCCTGCTTCGGAGATGAGGGAAGAGGATACCTGTGTGGGTGATTGACAAATCTTCGGGTAGACAAGTGATGAGATATCGGAACATAGTCGTACGTTTTGATCCCTAACTTTTGCCTGGACCGCCCTTTCGGGTTTTCAGTCCACCGGGATACCCATTTTTGCCCAAGCCGCCTTTTCAGGTTTTCGACTTGCCGGGTGCACATGTTTTTTTCATTTCATCCCTTCATTTTGCCCGAACCCTTTTGGTTCGCCGGGAAGCCCTTATTTTTGCCTAGGTATGTCAACCTAGCGGGTCTTTGATTGGGCGTAGTATTTTTCCGACTATGTCCACGCTCTCCGAATGTAGGGAGTTGCCCCTGTTGGAAGTATTTTGCCATGCCCCAGGTAATGGGCAATGCTCCCACTGTGCCCCTTGATTGGAGGTACTTCTGTTCACAAGGTGTTCCTCGTGCGAATTTCCCTGCTGTTCAAACAAATAGTCATATGCAAACAAAGTTATTTTAAGAATGCACAAGTCTATGTCTGTCTTGAATTTTGAAAATGCATTTTTTTTGTAATATAGTGCGATGTCCACTCAATATTTTACAGCAAACCTTCAGGAGTCAGGATACCTTCGTAACAGTATGCTTTCGAACTAACCCATGCTTCAGCTAGGACTTTTAAGGGTTATATCGTGGCCGGGTTCACGGTTCAAGAAGCAAAGGATAAAGGCTCGAATTATTTGTACCCACCCGCTCTTCGTGATGTTCTCCAAACCTAAACTCAGTTGATCGTGCGTTAGACCTTGTTTGAGTCTTTGCTTTGATGCTCCAATAATGGTTCAGATGTTGATGACTTATTTTGAATAGGCAGTCATTTCTTTCTTGTTGAGGGTTTGTGAGACCTCTTTTCTTGATTTTGTTATCCCTTTCTTTTTTGCCTGAACTGTTTCTTTTTTGGAATTACAGTCAGCGGGATGCCCCAGTTTCATAAGTCCCTTTTATAGGTTTTGACTTTTTGGGCTTTTTGTTTATGATTTTTTTTTTGATAATAACTGCCTGTCTTTACGATTGTTCTGAACTATCACTATTTTTTTCGTAAGGATCTCTATCCGTTATGCACTTGGATCAACTGAGAAGACTACCCTGCCCCGGGTTATGATAAAGGGTTTCAATTTTCGAAAATAAAAACTCCTACTTCTTTGGCTCAGATGGGTTGACGAGGGTTTATCATCCTTATAACTCCAGTGTTTTAGGGATCGAAACAATGCCTGTACCTCATCAGCGGGGTCTGTTCAAAAGCATACTGTAATGATTGTGGTATCGTTTTCGTCATCCTCCCTCAAGAGGTTTAGAATTTTCAATTAAGAGCTGACCATTGCAAAATATGAAAACAGTTTTAAGCGTAGTAAACATAATTAATCAAGACAGACATGTGTAATGCATTCATGAAATAAAGAGTTTAACATAATAATTGTTTATCTGAACAAGAAAGGAAAAATACAACTTGAATTCAAATGAACAAAAAAAAAAATTTCTCAATCCTAGCCATGTTTCGGCAATGGAGCATTGATCACGTTGGGAGTCTCAGCAGGCTCGAACTCGATCTCTTTGGCATCGATCATGTTCTGAATTTTGTACTTTAGTGCCCAACAGTCCTCAGTATCGTGCCCCGGGCTATCAGAATGATAAGCGCATCTGGCTTCTGGATTGTAGCTGGGAGAGGAGGTCTTAGGATTGGCAGGAGGGTTGATCACCGCAATCAGGTTCATCTTCAACATATGTTGCAGTGCTTGCGACCATGGCATGTTAATGTTGGTGAACTGCCTTTTAGGCCCGTCCGGCCTTTGCTGGTTTCCCCTCTGTGGTTGGCGGCGTGGTGCAGAACCAGAGATCATGACTGCCCCTGCATGTTGATCACGGCGACTCTTTTGACCGTATGCAGCATTAGATTCCTTCTTTCCTGTGTAAGGCTTTTTATGAATATCAGAAGGTGTGGCCTCTTGAATTTTCCCACTCTTGATACCAGCTTCAATTCTTTCACCGGTCAGGATGAGGTCGGTAAATCCAGCAGATGAGTTACCAATGAGGTGGTTGAAGAATGGACCAGACAGGGTCCCCAAGAACATGTCCACAAGTTCACGGTCAGTCAGAGGTGGTTGTACCCTTCCAGCAAGATCTCTCCATTTCTGCGCATATTCTTTGAAACCTTCACTTGATCCTAACGACATACCCTGGAGTTGGGTACGCGTAGGAGCAAGGTCGGCATTATACTGATACTGCTTGTAGAAAGCAGTAGCCAACTCCTCCCAGTTACGAACCTTGGTCCCATCTAGTTGATAGAACCATTCGAGATGAGTCCCTGAAAGACTCTCCTGGAAGAAGTGGATCCACAAGTTTTTGTCCACCGTATATGGTTGGATCTTCCGAACATAGGACCTTAAGTGCAGCTTGGGACAAGACGCCCCGTCATACTTAGAGAAGGGTGGTACTTTGAATTTCCGAGGAATAACCACACCAGTTGACAGACCCAAATCTCCGAAATCCAGCCCAGGTACCTGTTGAACCTCCATAGCTTTCATTCTGTCCTCCAGTTGCTTATATCTGTCATCAGCGGGAGGGTACTGCTCTTCATCAAAATCTGTCTCGTTGTCGGAGACCACTGGACTAGGAACCTCTCTCTCATGATGACTGCTTTTTCCCACAGATGGGGTTGTCCTCTCAGCTTCAACTTGTGGTGTATTCCCAAATTTGCGTCTAGGGCTGAACAGAACAGTCCTCTTCTTTTTCTTGTCCTTCTTCAAAAGGAGAGCCTTCAGGTCTTGTTGCCCCTGGGTCAAATTCAGGATCAACTCTTGGAATTGGGCGTTCTGAGCCTGGAGATCCTTGATGGACTGTTCAGCTGATGATCCAGGATTCATGACGATCGGCTGAAATAAACAGCGGAGAAGGGTAAGCAACCTGTCAAAGGGATACCTGCAATGCAATGAGGTGTATGACATGCATGCAATGATTTCAAGGATCCCGCAGGGTAAACAAGAAAATTGTTAGCATTGAAAACCGGTAGCTTGACTGAAGGCACTGCATATTGTTGAGAGTCCTTCATCAAGGGTCAAAGGCTCACCATATCCAGTGGGTCATAGCCCCTGACACCCTGGGCTAGAGGAAAATAAATCCTCTTTGCCCCTTGCTGGGATAGTTGTTCATCATGACCTGCATCACAAGCCCTTGAGATCCTTGAAATGGGTTAAGATGTATGCAATGGTATGATGCTATGGTATGCATGGGGTAATGTCAGTAACCCTGTCGTGAGTCCTAGTTAAGGACTATAAACAAGACCTGCAAGAAACAAGTGTCAGGTCACAAGCATGAAGATAGTCAAGTACGAAGGCACACAAGTCACACAAGGGAAAGCCCTTAGAGTTTAGGCCAGCCTGAGGTCTAGGTACTACCCTCTTTCAGTTTGTTGGTTCATACCTGTCCTAATCAAAAGTAACCGGGTTCTTAGAGGATCCCAATATCATTGACTACCCTCAATCGGTCATAACTCTAGCGTCGCAATCTTTTCTTGCGGCCAGAACCATCACGAGAGTTTAGCCTCAATGGGCGTAGCATACTGCTACTGTTCTAATGGCCAAGTTGTGTCATTTAAGGTTCTAAGGTTGTTGGTGCTTAATGACTCCTTGGAAGACCCATATTCTCCCCGTTTCAACACGAGGGATATCGGTACAGACCAAGGCGCCACACCAACGTAGCCACTGCTTCACCCGTGTCGGTCTACGCCGGACAGGTCCCTCACAGCTTATGCTACCTAAACAGGGTATCCCCAGATCCGGGTTAGGATCTATGTATCTCCGATGCAACCCACAATAGTAAAGCAAGCAAAACAATACAAGTGAAAACACAGTTATGACCTAGCCCTAAGGTACACCTCACTTTAAGTTTAGAATCCCCAGCAGAGTCGCCAGTTCTGTGATCGGTGGATCTGGAACTGACTGTTTAACGCTGGTTCGCGAAATGTCGCGGTAAGCAAGAGTCGCCACCGTCTTTTATTTTCTCCAAATGGAAAGGACAAAAGCACAGAAAAATTCCTTTTAAGAGATTGCTCTCGGTTCGGGAGGTAGGTTATAGAAAGGGAAGGTGTTAGCACCCTTTCTATCCATGGTTATCCATGGGCTCTTAGATACTTGCTCAATGTGTTTTCAAAATTGTTTGTTTGCTTTTCAATGTGGGTTTAAAAAGTTTCTTTTGAAAAAAAAAATTCCAGATCGACTCATACGTCAGAGTGTTTGAAAAGTTTTTGTTTTGAAAGCTTTTGTGTGGTGTGAAAAGTATTTTTTGAGTTTAGAGCAAGTACCTACGAGAACCTACCTACCCTAAGGAATTCGTCTGTGTAAGAGTCCTTTAAAGTAGTGCCATCCCACCATTGAGAGGTAGGTAGCACCACCATTGGAGGTGTTCGGGTCAATTCGAGGTTCGGGACATGGTGATCACCGGAGCAATGGGAAGACACCTTAGAAGCTACCCTCATGCCAGGTTCCCGGATCATGAGGACTTACTAAGACGCCCTCTACTCGACGATCACCTTTCGAAAGGCAACAGTGAGGCGTACCCTAGGGGTGGTGTGTGCGAATTGTGTGTCATGTTTCAGTTTATTTGTCTTGTCATGTTTGTCGTGTTCTACGCTTGATTTTAATTTAAGTCCATACAGTCTTTCATGCTTTTTTAACAGTTATAAGGTTGCGGGAAAGTAAATCTACGATTATTACAAATGGCGCGGGTCCACATCGCCAAAATTTCCAGGACCCGATTTAGCGGAAAGTAAAAGAGCAATAAAAAGTGCAAGGAATTCAAGGTTACATGGCTTCGGGGCAATTACATTATTATTTAAACGATATAAAGTAAACGCGCGAAAATAAAGGAATTAAACGAACTAGGGCGTTGGACCCTTTTACCACAATAATTAAATTAATGAATTAAAGATTGAAATTAAATGAAAATAATATTTGGTATTTTGTGTTTTTTTTAAATTTAATAAGGGAAGGAAATTAATTGAAATTAAATTGAAAGACAAACCCTAATTCTAGTATTTTTTCATTTATTATGAAAGTTTTTTTTTGATTAAACCTAAATTAAACTCTAAATTAATTTATGTACAGTTAAAATAAGGAAATAAATAAATAAATAATATTATTCTGAAAAAAAGGAAAATTAAAATAAGAAAGTAAAAAGTTATTTAAACCTAAATTCTACTTGTTTTTGATTTTTATTAGAAAGATTAAAATTATAACTTAATTAACTTAAATTATTTACATGCCAATTTATTTACGAAAATAATTATAATAAAATATTATAGTTTTTTTTTTATTTTCTGGATTTTTATGTTTTTATATATTATATTTTTTTTGTAAACAAAACTATTAATTAATTTAAGACAATAAAACAAATAAGCAAATAATAAAATAAGACATAAAAGAAAATTAGAAAGTAGTGCAAACCGGGGGGGGGTAAACCCAATTTTGGAGGTTCAGGCCTTAGACATTGGCCCATTGAGCTTCAGTTTTCGTTGGCCTTTTTGGATTATGTGGTAGCGCGTTGACTTGCCTTCATGGTATTCCCTGGATCCTGGCCCTTGGATTAGAGTAACTGGACGCGTGGATGGTAATTATTGAGTGTGCATGATGATCCTGGCCCTGGGCGCTGCATGGGATTAAGCATTGAAAAATAATATAGGATATTGCAAGAGTCCTGGGGTTCGAACCCAGGACAAGGGGATTGCTAGCGCCTGCGTCAACCATTTGTGCCAATTGATCCAATTGATATATAAATAAGTAATGAATATAATAAGATAAAACAAAAGCTAATGCGTCAAAACGCGCGAAATTTCAAAAGGGCCATTCACGCCTTGCCAACTCAGCTTCTTCTTCTTCATTCGTTCTTCTCTGAAAAATAAAAGAAAGTTAACGGGGGTTTTAAACCCCCCCAGAATAGGCAATTCTGAATAATAGCGATTAGGCCACACGCTTGTATAAATTAGGCGCGACCAGTGGAATCGAATCGTCCAGAGGTCCTGAGTTTGTTAGGCTTGGTCTTATTGTCTAATTTTGCCGTATGAGAGAAACCCTCTTTGGGACTTCCTGAAACCCTAAAGATCATTCATGGTAATATCGCGTATGTTGCTCAAAAACGAAATTCATTAGCATGGTTAGCATCAGAACAAAACAACAATCATGAATCCACAAACAAAAATCAAGAAATATGCTTAAATTATGATATGCGTTCAAGAATTTTTCTTTATACAGTCACGAGTCTTGATACCGTTTCTTGAGGTCTGCCTTGATTCTAATGGTTGGAACGTGTCCAGTAATTGCCACTGAAGCTTTTTGGATAGGTTTGGAAGCTTGAATCGGTTCCTAAGGCACTTTTCAGTTCTTGAGTTTTTATGGAAAAATTCAATATGCAATGGCTTGTTTCTTGTGCAGCTACCAGTCTTGGATGATTAGGGTTGTGTTCTGATACTTGTAAGGAGGCAATTAGGTTAAGAAAGCTGTACAAAATCCATGGTATTCAATGTTTGGATATTTGATTTGTTTAAAGATCTTTTTGAATCTTTTCCCATGGCTTTTGTACCAATTATGTGCCAATCATACCAAATCTTTCCTCATTTGCCTTCACACGACATATTGAACCTATAATGTGTATAAAAAGATTTTTCATGTTAAGGTTTATATTTTTCATGAATTAAAATCATTTAAATGAATATAAATTAATATTAATTCAAATAAATAATTAAAAAATATGAGAATACTTCCCTTTGGGCCTAGTGGTCGTGCATAGGCTTGGCATGAAGAAATTTGGAAGAAACTTGGGCCCATTTGCATTTTTAGGCCTTTTGAACCAATGTTGACTTTCAAAAATTTCCAAAAATTTCCCAACTTCCACAAGGCATAACTTGGTCAATTTTTAAGCTTTTCACATGTTCTTGGACATTTTGGAAAGGTCTTTGAGTCCTTTAACCAATGCCTTTGGTCCCATGTCATTTTGATTTACCAATCTCAAGTTATGGCCTTTGACTTAAAGTCACTTTTTGTTGACTTTTGAAAATGACCTATAATGTTGAAATTGATAACTTTTTGTGAGAGCATTTCTTGGACTTGGAACATGAAGATGAATTGTAGGAAATGTCTTTCTCTTCAAAATGAGCTTTGGATGGAATTTTTCTGATAATCCATGTGAAAGTTATGCCCTGGTCAATTTCAGTTGACTTTTCCAGCTGTCCAAATATAGCAACTTTTGCATCTTTGATGATTTCTGAGCCAAATTTTGAGAATCATGATCAAGCATTGATCAAATGATGTTTGTGGCTTCAAAATGATATATTGACCAAAAATTTGACCTTTTGACTGTCAAATGACCATTTTGCCCCTACAGTTGACTGTAGTGCAATCTAGGGTTTTGACTGTGCAATTTTGAGCTGAATGCCTTGGAACTTGACATGAGGATGCTTGACCACATTTGTAGGCATATGAGACTTGATTGGGCCTTTGAGAAGTTCATTTGCTTGACCAGAACTCAAACCCTAGTTTTGACTGTCTAGGAGACAGTTGAGCTGCACAACCCTTGGGGACTTTTGTGACCTTGACTTTGACAGTTCTTGATGAATATGGGAGGGCAAATTTTGGGGTACAACAATCATCCATGTCAAGTTTCATGCCTTGCACAAGAAGTTTGCTCAGTCAATTGCCCAAATTCCTGAAAATCAACTGTACCAGGTCAAAAGTCAACTATGGCCCATATACAGTCAAACTTAACGATTTTTGGTCAACATTAACATTTTGAAGAGATATCCATCTGTTGTACCCCAAAATTTTCCCTCTCATTTCTCAAATATTCTCTCATAAGATCTTCTATGACGTCAAAATTGCAGCAGTGATACATCAATTTAGGTTTGGAATTGGCCCAAGGGCAAAATGGTCAATTGCATACTGGAAAGTCAAACTTTGACTTTTTGGTCGACATTACATTCCAAAGATAAAATTTCATCAAGACATTCAAGAATATGAAACTTGTTCATCAAGAAATCAAAAAGTCAAATTTCATCTTTGAAAAGTCAAAATTTCAAACTTAGAAATTTTTCTAAGTGTTGGAAAATTCATGTTTTTTTCATAACTTTATGCCAAATTTACAACATGATTCAAGATGATTCAAGGGAAATTTCCAACATGAAAGTTTTATATCTCAATGAGATCTAAAACATTATAGGGCAAAACTTTCCCTAGAAATGCTTGGATTTCAAGTTATGAATTCATGAAATCATGGCATTTTTGAATAAACACTTAGAAATTTTCAGCAGTTTTGGTCAGGGTTTTATCCTAACTTCTTGGCCAATTTTCACCAAGTTCCAGTTTGATTTAGAAAACGTGGCCAACATGAAAGTTATAGAGGGTGTTTCAAGCTTTCCAAAACATTCAAGAGCGTGAATTTAACATATTTGAGCTAGGAGATTCAAGGATCTGAAGTTGGACATTCATTCTTAATTTACAAGGTAGATTTATGATGAACAAGGAACCAAATCTTAGCCATGCTGCATAATCTTCACTTTGCAGGTCTATTGAATTGAAAATATATCCATAATCAGATGTTTACACAATTGATTAAACCATTATCCAAGTGGTTCAAGTATTATCCATTGCATCTTTCCATTTTTGGCACAAAGGCACCATTGTCATTCTTGCAAAGTTCACTTTAATAATAAAGTCAATTTCTTGAGCATATAACTTGTTGTTCTAATCACACTCAACTCCTACAAGTCAGAACAAACATGTTTAAAGTGATCAACCACTTTAGATAGCTTGGTACAAGCATTGTAAACATGTTCTTCAAGCTTGCTTCCTGTACAATCTAACCTAGCCATAACATGTGATCCAAAATCTGAGTTTGTTCAAGTATCAAACCTTCTCTATAAATAGAGAGGCCAATCACAAGAGAAAGAGGTTAGAAAAAAATAGAGAGAAGGTCCATAAAAAATAGAAGGAGAAAAAAACACTCAAACTCATTTTTGTTGTCAAAAAACCAGATTTATACAAAAAACCTCCATTTTTGAGCTTTGAAGTCCAAATCTTTAAATCTCATACCTTGAAAGTTTTCTCCAAACAAACCATCCAAACACTTCATATACACCATATAGAAGTTGTTCAAACATAAGAATAACTTCTGTAACATCATTACCACTATCTTCTAAACTCAAAAAAATATACATTGCAACTTGACTCGGTTGGAGCAGTTCAACCATTTTCAGTACAAAAGGAAGGTTGGAGTTACTTTGAGAAGGTTCAAAGGAGCTCGATAAATCACCACTTTACACTCGGAAACATCCGTACATGCCCTAAAGCTTCCGCTTCGAGAGGTAAACTTTATCAAACTGTGATCTCATTGTTCATACATCATTTTCTTTTGTGCTCAAAAGATATAACTAGACAGATCAAAGAGAAAAAACTAACAAAAAGCCAGACCAGAGGTAGTTGGGTTGAAAAAACATGATAATGTGCAGGGACAAAGGCTGACACGGGTGCCCGTGTCAAACGACACGACCCGTGTCAGAGTTACTAGTTCAGACACGACCAAGAAAAGATAAACAGGGGTTGACACGGGCGCCCGTGTCACGTGACACGGCCGTGTCAGGTTGGCTGGGACCAAAAAATGCATAAAAGTCATGGACAGGTCCTGACACGGGTGCCCGTGTCCACTGACACGGCCCGTGTCAGCTCGGGCACCAAATTTCTTGATTTTTTTGAGATTTTTGAGTTTATTTTGGACATGTTATATTTCTTGGAAATGACCTAAATTTATAAAAAAATTGTTTTCAAGTGAAACCTCAAAAACATTTTTCTAAACAATGTTTTTTAAAGTTAACTTAGACTTAGGTTTTTCTTCAATGAAGTTAATTACAAAACTTTTTCTATGAAAAAAACCCTAAAAAGCAATTTCTCTCACTTTACATCTTCTTGCATATTGTATTATTTTTTGCATTATAAATTATGTAATTTTTAAATCCTTGTAATAGTAATTAGGGTTTAATTTTCTTGCAATCCCTATTTGTAAATTTGTATACCCCATCCCCATAATGATGTAATAGCGTAGTAATTTTACTTTCCATAATTTATCGCTTTCATATCAATGCTAGTAAATTAGGGTTTGTATGGAAAGATAAAATCAATGTTTAGAGAACCCTAATTCAAGATAATTAATGCATGTAAATCAAACACATTTGCACACTTTCACCCCTAGGGTTAACTCTACTTGTTGCCTTATAAAGCCATGTTATGCATGTGGGATATCTTAGCAAAAGCAATCAAAAATACAAGATCATAGTCCCTCGATGACGCTATCAATGTTGCCTTTCAAAATGATCTTAGTCCCTAAATAAAATGCTAAGATATCTTACAACATTGCTAATCATGGTTATACGATGACCCACGCCCGTCCCTTTTACATCCAAAGATATGGTTACTTACCAAATGAATGGTAAGATAAAAATGTCAAAGGAAAAACGAAATGAACATAAAAGACTTTTGAGTAGGTAGAATGCTCCTAGTTACTTGCTTAATTTTCAAAAAAACCAAAATATCCTTGCTATTTTTAAAACAAACACCAACACTTTCAAAAACATCTTTCAAACTTGAAAACATTTTCAAAAGATCAACACTTTGTATATATTCTTACGAACGAGAATCATTACAAAGTTTGCCTAAGCGATGGCGTCTTTTCAAAATACTTTCAAAAAACACACAAAGCACAATTTCAAACAAAAGAAAGTGATCTAGCAAGTAACTAAGAGCCCATGGAAAACCGCGGATGGAAAGGGTGCTAATACCTTCCCTTTTCATAATTTACCCCCCGAACTCAAGAAAATATCTCAAAGGTCTTTCTTGTTCTTTTCAGCCTTTCCTTTTGGATAAAAGAAAAGTCGGTGGAGACTCTTGCTAACCACAACATTTGCGATAAAACGCAAAACACCCAAGTTAGTTCTCCCACCGTATCACAGAACTGGCAACTCTGCTGGGGAAAATTTTATAAAGTGGGGTTACCTTAGGGTTAGATCACATTTACTTGCTTTCTTTGTTTGACTTGTGTGCTTTACATTTTGGTTCTTTGTTTGGGTTTGAATCCTCTACCAAGATTTGGGATACCTTATAGGTAAGTAGCAATACATTATGGAAATTGTGCGGGGTATACCGACACGGTCTAAGCAATATCTACGTTAGTACGACATATTTGTGGGTACCGGTAGCCCTTGAGTAGTCAAGGAGAATACAGGGCCGCTGAGTGATGTCATGAAGCACTAATGAACTTTTAGAACCTTTACTTGACCAACTTGGCCTTTAGGACGTAGTGAGATGACCGACTTTGGTACAGTCCGAAGTTGGTAGATACTCGATACTACACTCATTGAGGTTTGGTTTTTTGGGATATTTCGGTCACCATTAAAGAGGCTTGCACTGAAATAATTCCCGATAAAACAAATCAGTGATATTGAGCTCCTTAGAACCCGGTTACTATTACTAGGACAGGTTTGAGCCAACTAAACTTCAAGAGGGTACTTACCTATGAGACTCCATGCAAGCCTAAACCTAAGGACTTGTTTCCTTTGTTTATATGTATTTACTTGTACATAACATCATAAACATCATGACATCATACTCAGACTCACTAACCATTTCAAGGATTTTTGGGATTTATCTTTGTTTTGTTTTGTAGGACATAGGTTCTATTCGCAGGAAAACCATTCAAGTCAATCTCGTAAGGATCCCTCCTCAACTCAAAGAGTTAGCATCAAGGACTCCTGAAAATTCTCCATTTACCGAAAGACATGGTTGCCTACTAAACTTGGTCACTTCCAACACTGATGAAGACATGATGAAGGTGCTCTTTTAGTTCTTTGATCCCCTACACCATTGCTTCACATTTCCTGATTATCAACTTGTGCCAATTTTGGAAGAATTCTCCCGAATCTTGAGGATTCCCATTCTCAAGCAACTACCTTTCAACGGTACGGAAAGAGATGCAAAGCCAGAAGAGATTGCTCAAGATCTACTTGCAACCATCTGATATCACAACTAATTGGGAAACAAGGAGTGGTGTCAAAGGTTTCCTAGTAAAGTTTTTGTTTGAGAAAGCCCAAAACTGTTGGAACTCTTTCGATTTGCAAGCCTTTTAGGAAATTGTGGCTCTCCTCATCTATGGGATGGTTTTGTTTCCAAATCCTAACCAAATCTTAGATGTGAACACCGTCAAAATCTTCATGTCTCGTAACCCGATGCTTACTTTGCTAGGGGACATCCTACATTCCTTTCACACTCGCACTATGAGGAAAAAAGGTATCCTCATGTGTTGTACTCCTCTCTTGGAAAGATGGTTTATTTCGCATCTTCCCCAATATGTATTCAAGAATTAGCAAGGTTCAAGGTGGTCACATAGGTTGATGGCGCTCAGACATTCAGATATTCATTGGTGTTCCCGCTCTTTGAAGAATGTTATTATCTTCGACCGTTGTGGAGAGTTCCCTAATGTCCCTTTGCTTGGTATTAGAGGAGGTATCACTTACAACCCTTGCTTAGCCCTACGACAGTTTGGTTACGCTCTGAGGGATGGTCCCCATGAGATGCTCGTCCAAGGAGTGGTATTTGACTACGAGAATGACGATCAAGGTTACCGCCAGAGGTTTGTCCGAGCTTGGAGGATGTTAAATAAGGTGGATAGCAAGACACTAGGACACAAGAATTCCATTCCCCTCAAGTCTTAGCTTAAATGGGTACGGGCTCGTGCTCAGGCACTTGTGATTCCTTATCCTTCCATTTTACCAGTCATCGTCGAGCCTGTGGTCGAAGGAGATGTTCCCTACACTATCCTCCATCCCGACATGCCTACCTCTCTCGAAGACTTCCAAAAGGGTTAGATCCAGCTGAAGGAAGAACGAGATACTTTTGAGGTTCAGTTCTATGCTAGTGAGAAGAGGGTCTTGGAGCTTATGAAACAGCTACAAGAAGAACAAAATGTGAACGCTTATCTCGCGCCAAAGAGGATGCGTTCGGTCTTTTTATCTTAGAAAGCTATTTTATAAGCCCAAGGGGCATAATGTAACCTTTATTGTTTTATCTAAATGAAAATTAACGCTTGTTCATTCTATTATCTATACAAATTTAAATTTCATTAATCCTTGAAATCATTTGCATGTACATATTCCATCCATCATAACATGACCGGTTTTCGCATAGTAGGTTTCCTTATCTTTCTGCTGTTTATTTTAGCAAGATGGATCTAGAGAAAACTGTGACGGAACTCCAAGCCCAGAATTCTCAGTTTCAGGAAGCTTTACTAGCCCTAGCCAAGGGGCAGAAAGATATGATGGCTTTGTTGGCCGTTAAGAAGAAGCCAAAGAAAAAAAGCTCTACTCAACATGGGTAAAAGGTTCAAAGAGACAATCCGTCAAATCCCAGTAGAAGAAGATTCATCCGAAGAGGATGAGAACCAGATTGGTGAAGTCAAGAGTACTCAGGCTGACTGTATCAATGATCAAGTATCTAGCGATGATTATTTCAATGAGCAGTACCCACCCGCTGATATCAAATACAAGCAGTTAGAAGACAAATTGAAAGCTGTTGAAATCCAAACCGTTCCCGGCTTAGATTTTGATGATTTAGGTTTGATCTCTAGGGTAGTCATTCCCCACAAATTCAAAATACGAATCTTTGCCAAGTAAGATGGGGTTTCTTGTCCAAAACTCCATTTAAAGTCTTATGTGCACAAGATACAACCGCACACTGCTGATAAGAAGCTATGGGTTCACTTTTTCCCAGAAAGCTTGGATGGAACACAACTTGAATGGTTTTATCAGTTAGATGGTTCTCGTATCAACACTTGGGAGGATTTAGCTACTGCATTCTACCATCAGTACCAGTACAACACCGAATTGACGCCAACGAGGGTTCAGTTGCAAGATATGACCATGGGAAAGAACGAAGGATTTAAGGAATATGTACAAAAGTGGAGAGACCTTGCTAGTAGGGTACAACCTCCCTTGACTGATAGGGAGCACATCGACATGTTCATGGGCACTTTATCTGGTCCTTTCTTTAATCTGTTGGTTGGCTGCTCTTCTTCTGGTTTCACCAAATTGATCTTAACCGGTGAAAGAGTTGAAAGTGGCATCAAAAGTGGGAAGATCTCTGTGGCATCTACCTCCACCGCCAATCCTATAAAGAAACCTTTTGTTGCAAAGAAGGAAGTTAATGTTGTGTATGGGACAAGGGCCCATACCAAGAAGAATGATCACCCGTCTGTCAATGCTGTCCGAATCTCCAATCCAACTCCTACTCCAAGACCATCTGCAAATCATCAACATTTTGAAACTCCAAGAAGACAATTTTCAAGGTTAGGCATGTCACTGTCTTAAGCCCTTTAACATTTGCTCAAGGCTAGTTTAGTGATGTTGCGCGATCCTCCCGCCAACCCTGACACCTCGTCACCAATGTATAATCCGAACGCAAAGTGTGCTTATCATTCAAACAGCCCCGGGCATGAGACTGACCAGTGCTGGGCCTTGAAGAACAAAATCCAGGATTTAATTGATAACAAAACTATTGAGTTTGATCCTCCTCCGACGCTGAATGTAATTACTGCTCCAATGCCAAAGCATGACAAAGGTGTTAATGCTGTTGAAGATACAATTTTTATTGCCTCTGTTGAAGAATTGACTACTCCGCTGAATGTAATCAAGAACAATCTGTTGAAAGCTGGGATCTACCCTTGCTGTGAAGAAGATTGCGTGTGCTGTACAAGACAACCCAACAGATGTGAAGGGCTGAAAAAAGGTATACAACACCTGATGGATAGCCACGGAATTCTGTTTGAAAAGACTCCGCCTGCCTAGAGTTTGGTTAAAAAATGTGAAGACCTCTCCATTATTACCATCTCCAACAAGCCTATTAGGATTACCTCCAAAGGTTCTATTAGGATTTCAAATGAACCCACTATTGCTCCCTTAATAATTACCAGTCCCAGACCAATTCCTTACTCTTCAAACAAAGAGGTACCATGGAATTACGGTGCTGATTTATTCTGTAATGGGATTAAACAAGATGCCTGGATTGAAGAAGAAAAAGATGACAATGTTGGCAACATAGTTGGCTCAAGCAAACTAACTAGAACTGGGAGAATATTCTCACCCAATATCTGACCACCAGTTATTATAAAGACGCCCATCCGCATTACTGCTGCCAAGCCAAGTACCGAGACAAGAGGGAAGGAGAAGGTTGTTGAGCCTGATGTGATTGAAGTACCTTCCAAGGACGTAGCTAATGAAGAACCCTCCACTCGCGAAATGGAAGAGATTTTGAAGATCATAAAAAGAAGCGACTTCAAGATTGTAGAACAGTTGGGGCAAACCCCCTCTAAAATTTCAATGTTGTCATTGCTTCTTTGCTCTGATGCCCATGCTCGGACATTAATCAAGTTCCTGAAAAAAGCTCATGTCCCCCATGAGACAACAACAGACCAATTTGAGAATTACGTGGCTAGCCTGACAACTGATAATGGCTTGGGGTTTTCAGATGCTGACTTAACACCTCTCGGGAAGAATCACAACAAAGCTTTACATGTTTCTATCGAGTGCAAAGGGACTACCTTAGCACATGTGCTAGTCGACACTGGTTCTTCTCTGAATGTATTACCCAAGGGGGCATTAGACCATCTTGATTGTGAAGATTTAATCTTGAAGCCAAGTGATATCATCGTAAGGGCGTTTGAAGGATCAAAAAAGACTGTTCATGGGGAAGTAGATCTTCCAATCAAAGTGGGATCCCAAATCTTCAACTCCACCTTCTATATTATGGACATTCTCCCTGCCTATTCTTGTCTGTTAGGTCGCCCGTGGATTCATAAAGCTGAGGCAGTGACCTCAACCCTCCATCAGAAACTCAAATATCCAGTCAAGGGCAGAATAGTCACTGTCTGTGGGGAAGAAGAGTTTATGGTGAGCCATATTAACTCTTTCAAGTATGTAGAGATGGACAAAGAATTCATTGAAACCCCATGTCAAGACTTTGAGGTTGTACCGCCGATAATTGCTGCTATTAAATGTTCTTCTGATGAGTCTAAAGCTGTTAAGGCCACACCAAAGATGGTTTCAGTCAAGGATGCCCGTGCGGCAATTGAAGAAGGAAACTGTGATACTTGGGGGAAACTCCTAGATATCCCTTTTAAAGTAGACAAATTTGGGTTGGGCTTCACCGTCAAAGCTCAGAAGGAAGTGAGGCGTGCTCGTGCTGGAAAGCCACCTCTCCACATTGGAAGCCATGTAGTCAACGCCGTGGGTGATTCTGAAGAAGAAGCTGCATTTGAGGAGTGGGTGTATCCAACTACAACGAAGCTGAGGAATTGGCATACAAAGGAATTTGTGCCCATCTCCTTAATTGAGGAGTAATCTACTTATTATTTCTTTTCTTTCAATTCAAGAACATGTTGTTTGTAATATTTTAACAATGACTTTTCAGCCATTTGCCTGGATCGGGGCAATTTGGTCCATTTGTCAAGGGTTTTATTTATGTTCATCTAATCATATGATCATTCAGTACATTGGATTCTTTTGCATTCAAATATTCGTGTTCATTGTCTTTCTTTTCTTACAAATACATTTTTTATAAAAATATAGCCATGTATCTTACATGCACACACATACACACTCTTGCAGGTCCACATCCACTCTGGATCCTATTACCAATAACTCTACTATTTCCGACTATGACTTTGAATGTCCTATCAACCAAGCCGAAGACGAAGGCGAGGAAGATTGTGACCTACCAGGAGAAATAGCCAGACTTCTATTACAAGAGGAAAAAGCTATTCAGCCGCACGAGGAGTCAGTTGAAGTTATCAACCCGGGTACTAAGGCAGATAAGAAGGAAATCAAGATCGGCGCTAACTTGGAAAGCAGTGTCAAGAGCAGGTTGGTTCAGATGTTGCATGATTATGTGGAAGTTTTTGCTTGGTCTTATGAAGATATGCCTGGGTTGGATACCGACATCGTAGTTCATCGTCTGCCGACAAAACAAGACTGTCCGCCTGTCAAGCAAAAGGTTCGCCACATGAGGCCTGATATGTCTGAAAAGATCAAAGCTGAAGTGACGAAACAATTTGATGCAGGGTTCATAGCTGTGAGATCCTATCCTCAATGGGTTACCAATGTGGTGCCAGTGCCAAAGAAAGACGGGAAAGTTCGCATGTGCGTAGACTATAGGGATCTGAATAGGGCAAGCCCCAAAGATGATTTCCCTCTACCACACATCGACGTCTTAGTTGATAATATTGCTCAGCATAAAGTCTTCTCTTTCATGGATGGCTTCTCAGGCTATAATCAAATAAGGATGGCTCCCGAAGACATGGAGAAGACTACTTTCGTTACGCAATCGGGCACCTTTTGCTACAAGGTCATGCCGTTCGGATTAAAGAATGCAGGGGCAACATATCAAAGGGCTATGGTAGCTTTATTTCATGACATGATTCATCATGAGATAGAGGTATATGTGGATGATATGATTGCCAGTTCACAAACCGAGGAAGAACATCTCGATCACCTGCACAAATTATTCGAGAGGCTGAAGAAGTATAAGCTGAGGTTAAACCCTAACAAGTGCACGTTTGGAGTACGCTCTGGAAAGCTTCTAGATTTTGTTGTCAGCAATAAAGGCATTGAAGTTGACCCTGCCAAGGTAAAGGCCATCCAAGAAATTCTAGTCCCTCATTCTGAAAAAGAAGTCAGAGGATTCTTGGGTTGTCTCAATTACATTTCCCGTTTCATATCACACTTAACTGCTACTTGTGAGCCACTCTTCAAACTCTTGAAGAAAGATCAGGTAGTCAGGTGGAACGATGAATTCCAGATTGCCTTTGACAAAATCAAAGAATACCTACAAGAACCTCTTATTTTTACGCCTCCAGTTGAAGGAAGACCCTTGATCATGTATTGACAGTACTAGAGAATTCTATGGGGTGTGTTTTGGGCCAACATGACGAGTCTGGCCGAAAAGAGCATGCTATTTATTACATGAGAAAGAAGTGTACCGACTGTGAAACCAGATATTCACTGCTCGAGAAAACTTGCTGCGCTCTGGCATGGGCTGCTCGCCAGCTAAGACGGTATATGTTGACTCATACCACTCTGTTGATTTCTAAGACGGACCCAATCAAGTACATCTTCGAGAAACCTGCCCTTTCCGGACGGATAGCCAGATGGCAAATGATCTTGACTGAGTACGACATTCAATACACGACTCAAAAAGCCATCAAAGGGAGTGTACTAGCAGATCATTTGGCCAATCAAGCTCTGGATGATAATCAGTCAATGAACTTCGACTTCCCTGATGAGAACATCGTGCTGGTAACCGACTGCGCAAAATCTGGACCGTATGACAGACCTGAACCAGGATCCCGATGGACTATGGTATTCGATGGGGCTTCCAACGCCTTAGGTAACTGAATTGGTGTTGTGATAATATCTCCTGAAGGTTGCCACACTCCTTTCACTTCCAGACTATGCTTCGATTGCACAAACAATATGGTCGAGTATGAAGCATGCATCTTAGGTCTGAAAGCTGCTATTGACTTAAGGATCAAGCATTTGGATGTGTTTGGGGATTCCGCTTTAGTGATCAGCCAAGTAAAAGGAGATTGGGACACTAAACACCCTAATCTTATTCCTTACAAGGAACTTGTGCTATCCCTAATTCCTTACTTCGAAGAGATCACTTTTGAGCACTTCCCTAGGGAAGAAAACCAGTTGGCTGACGCCTTGTCAACCATGTCTTCAATGTTCAAGGTCAGATAGGACAACGAAGCCCCTATGATTACATTTGAAAGATTAGTTGAACGTGCACATTGCTATGAGCTTGACACCGATGCGGAAAAGCCATGGTACCATGAGGTGTTGAGATATCTTGAAGCACAAGAGTATCCCGAGGGAGCATCCATCAATGACAGAAAGTTCTTGCGAAGATTTGCAGCCAAATTCTTCCTAAGTAACGGGATATTGTACAAGCGCAACCATGATTCAACTCTACTCTGATGTATGGACAAGAAGGAGGCACAGGAAATCATGGAAGACATGCACGATGGTCTCTTCACTACTCACTCAAGTAGACATACGATGGCTAAGAAAATATTAAGAGCCGGTTACTATTGGTCAACAATGGAGACCGATTGCCATAAAAATTCAAGAACTTGTCACAAATGCCAAATCTATGCTGACAAGGTCCATGTGCCTCATATCCCTCTGAAAGTCATGACCGCTCCGTGGCCGTTTGAAATGTGGGGCATTGACATGATTGGAGAGATCAAGCCCACAGCTTCTAACGGACATCGCTTCATTCTTGTTACTATCGACTATTTTACCAAATGGGTCGAAGACGCCTCGTTTGTCTCAGTCACCAAGAATATGGTAGCCAGATTCATCAGACACAATCTCATCTACTGTTATGGTATCCCCGAAAGGATTATCACCGATAACGGGACTAACCTCAACAATGCTATGATCACGGAGCTTTGCACTCAATTTAAGATCAAGCATCACAATTCTTCTCCGTATAGACCGAAAATGAACGGTGCAGTCGAAGCGGCCAACAAAAATATCAAGAAGATTGTGCAGAATATGGTAGTAACCTATAAGGACTGGCATGAGATGTTTCCGTTTGCTCTACATGGCTACCGTACTTCCGCTAGAACATCAACAGGGGCAACTCCCTTTTCTCTAGTCTATGGCATGGAAGCTGTTTTGCCAGTGGAAGTTCAAATTCCCTCGCTAAGGATTATGATTGAGGCAAGTCTAGGCGAAGACGAGTGGATTCAAACGAGATTGGATCAACTGAACTTGATTGATGAAAAATGATTAGCTGCTGTTTGCCATGGTCAGACGTATCAAAAACGAATGATCAAGGATTTCAACAAAAAGGTCAAGCCTCGAGTATATCAAGTTGGTGACTTGGTGATAAAACACATCATTTTACCAAAAGGCGACCCCAGAGGCAAATGGACTCCCACCTATGAAGGGCCATTTGTTGTCAAGAGAGTTTTCTCTGGCGGTGCCATGATGCTGACTACCATGGATGGAGAGGATTTCCCACATCCCATAAACGCAGACATAGTTAAAAAATACTACGCATAAGAGACCTGTTAGGTTGACACACCTAAGCAAAATAAGGGCATCCCGGCAAACCAAAAGGTTTGGGCAAAAATTAGGGATATATGCAAAAGATTGTACACCCGGCAAGTTGAAAACCCGAAAAGGCGACTTGGGTAAAAAAGGGTATTCTGGTGGGCTGAAAACCAGAAAGGGCGGTCCAGGAAAAAGTTAAGGATTAAAAGTGTATGACCATGTCCCGTGAAATCAACACAATCACTTTTATCACTAAGGTCCAAGTTCAAACGGTCCAAGATCAGTCCAATCAACTTCTGTCAACAGCAAGGGATATTCGAAGACATTGGGGAAATAGTAGAGTTGGAAGGAAATGAGATCATTTCACATGGCTATTTGTTTTCATTCTCAATTTTGTTTTCCTTTCGACGATTTCCTCTTACTAGGATCTTCGTCTCTCTGTACAAAAACGCCTATTCGTGGGTAAAATATCAATACAAATATACTTTAAAGTGCAAAATTTCTGTCTTTGTTTTGAATGCAAATTTGTCCAATGACTAAAATTGAATGAACATATGCATATGAACATAATTAAAACTATTTGGCACATGTGTCCTACTAAGCAAAAAAAACATCTCTTTAATGTATATGAAATATCCCCATAGAGTTATCTCATCACCATTATCCCCACAAGGACGGCTGCAATAAACCTTTCCCCAACATGTTTTACTTCCCAAATAATAATCAAGGAACCATAAAAACTCCCCAACCGAGTTCAAATTTCCCCAACATATAACAATCAAGACACCACGAAGTTCCCCAGCTAAGTGTATCTTCCCCAGCCAAGGCTATCATCTCCAAATGGAGTTTATCTTCCCCAGTTGAGTGTATCATCCCCAAGTTAAGTTTGTCCTACCCGACTGAATCTACACTCTCCGGTTTGAATTTTCTTTCAGATTATTGCAAATCATAAGGCCAAAACTCCTGATCCCCAGTAAAGCCGTCAGTAAAGCCTTTACTACTTCCAAAAAAAAAGATACTGTGAAGCCTGGACCCGACCAGATATTAGCATAATTTTCAAGTAACTACTGAAACCTGGACCCGACCAGATAACATATTTGAATACCTGAAACCTGGATCCGACCAGATAACAGTTGATCTCAATTTCAAGATGCTATGAAACCTGGACCCGACCAGATAATAGTCTAACTCTTAAAATATATAGAAGAACCTGAACTCAATCCGACCAAGGTTTAATTTCTTTTCCCCAGTAGAGTTTGCCTCTACCCCAACAAGTTGTTGTGAAGCCTGGATCCGACCAGATATCGATTATCCTCGGAGATTCGTTGTGAAACCTAGAAACCAACCAGATAACAACTAAATCCCCAAATAGTTTATTGTGAAACCTGGACCCAACCAGTTAGCAATTGACCTCATCAACTTCAGAAATTTGCAAAGCCTAGACCCGACCAGATGACAGTTTTTCAAACAGTTTATTGTGAAACCTGGAGCCTGACCAGATAACAATTAACTATGATCCCCAGAGAGACACTATAAAGCACGGACTCGACCAAATAATAGTATAACTTTCCAAGAAACCAGGAAACCTGGACCCGACCAGATAGTAGTTACCATTTTAAGTTACCGCGAAGTCTGGATCCGACCAGATAACAGTTAGCTTCCGTATCCCCAGCAAGTTGTTGTGAAGCCTGGATCCGACCAGATAAAAATTAGCTTCCGTATCCCCAGCAAGTTGTTGTGAATCCTGGACCCGACCAGATAACTATTCAATTTCAAGAAATTTTCTGCAAAGCCTGGAATCCGACCAGATAACAGTTAATTCGTATCTTCCCCCAGTAAGTTGTCGTGAGTCTTGGATCCGACCAGATAGTAGTTGACTACTTCATCCTCAGCAAATTGTGAAGCCTGGATCCGACCAGATAACAGCTGACATTCAAGATATATTCCCCAGCGAAAGCATCCTTTCAACAAAGTTTGAAGATATGCATATTCTTCATCTCCAACGGCAATCGGGGATTCAACCCCCCAAAATTTCCTCAACAGCAGTCATGGATTATTTTCCCGGACAGAAACATACATCTCACATTCATACATCATAGCATGTACATACCATACGCATTTAACATAATATCACATCTAGTGAACATCATGCATGCATCTGCATTTTACTAACTCTTTTTCTCACAGGTAAAACATCAAGTTTAATATAAATCGACAAGAAGATTTGTGTTGATACTTCTTCCAGTGTTTACCAACTTTCCTCCAAATGGAATCTATAAGCCCATTCACCAATTATCTTCGAGTGCAAATTTTTGGGCACTCTAGTGTTCAATCATCTTTCACCTTCAAGTCACGAATGGCGGACTCGCCAATCTAACTCTTCAGGCTTAAGAAGATTGAACAGGGGCAGCTGTTGTACCCCAAAGTTTGCCCTCTCATTTCTCAAAGATTCTCTCATAAGATCTTCTATGACGTCAAGTTTGCAGCAGTGATACATCAATTTAGGTTTGGAATTGGCCCAAGGGCAAAATGGTCAATTGCATACTGGAAAGTCAAACTTTGACTTTTTGGTCAACATTACATTCCAAAGATCAAATTTCATCAAGACATTCAAGAATATGAAACTTGTTCATCAAGAAATCAAAAAGTCAAATTTCATCTTTGAAAAGTCAAAGTTTCAAACTTAGAAATTTTTATAAGTGTTAGAAAATTCATGTTTTTTTCACAACTTTATGCCAAATTTCCAACATGATGCAAGATGATTCAAGGGAAATTTCTAACACGAAAGTTGTATATCTCAATGAGAACTAAAACATTATAGTGCAAAACTTTCCCTAGAAATTCTTGGATTTCAAGTTATGAATTCATGAAATCATGGTATTTTTGAATAAACACTTAGAGAAATTTTTAGCAGTTTTGGTCAGGGTTTTATCCCAACTTCTTGGCTAATTTTCACCAAGTTCCAGTTTGATTTAACAAAAGTGGCCAACATGAAAGTTATAGAGGGTGTTTCAAGCTTTCTAAAAACATTCAAGAGCGTGAATTTATCATATTTGAGCTAGGAGATTCAAGGATCTGAAGTTGGACATTCATTCTTAATTTACAAGGCAGATTTGTGATGAACAACGAACCAAATCTTAGCCATGCTGCATAATATTCACTTTGCAGGCCTATTGACTTGCAAATCTATCCATAATCATATGTTTACACAATTGATTAAACCATTATCCAAGTGGTTCAAGTATTGTCCATTACATCTTTCCGTTTTTGGCACAAAGGCACCATTGCCATTCTTGCAAAGTTCACTTTAATCATAAAGTCAATTTCTTGAGCCTCTAACTTGTTGTTATAATCACACTCAACTCCTAAAATTCAGAACAAACATGTTTAAAGTGATCAACTACTTTAGATATCTTGGTACAAGCATTGGAAACATGTTCTTCAAGCTTGCTTCATGTACAATCTAACCTAGCCATAACATGTGATCCAAAATCTGAGTTTGTTCAAGTCTCAAACCTTCTCTATAAATAGAGAGGCCAATCACAAGAGAAAGAGGTTAGAAAAAAATTGAGAGAAGGGCCAGAAAAAATAGAAGGAGAAAAAAACACTCAAACTCATTTTTGCTGTAAAAAAACCAGATTTGTACACAAAACCTCCATTTTTGAGCTTTGAAGTCCAAATCTTTAAATCTCATATCTTGCAAGTTTTCTCCAAACAAACCATCCAAACACTTCATATACACCATATAGAAGTTTTTCAAACATAAGAATAACTTTTTTAACATCATTACCACCATCTTCTAAAGTAAAAAAAATATACATTGCAACTTGACTCGGTTGGAGCAGTTCAACCATTTTCAATACAAAAAGAAGGTTGGAGTTACTTTAAGAAGGTTTAAAGGAGCTCGATCAATCACCACTTTATACTCAGAAACAACCGTACGTTTCCTAAATCTTCCGCTTTGAGAGCTAAACTTTATCAAACTGTGATCTCATTGTTCATACATCATTTGCTTTTGCGCTCAAAAGATATAACCAGACAGATCAAAGAGAAAAAACTAACAAAAAGCCAGACCAGAGGCTGACACGGGTTCCCGTGTCACACGACACGGCCCGTGTCATCTTAGTTGGGTTGAAAAAACATGATAATATGCAGGGATAGAGGCTGACACGGGTGCCCGTGTCAAACGACACAGCCCGTGTCAGAGTTACTGGTTCAGACACGACCAAAAAAAAATGAACAGGGGCTGACATGGGCGCCCGTGTTATGTGACACGGCCGTGTCAGGTTGGCTGGGACCAAAAAATGCATAAAAGTCATGGACAGGTCCTAACACGGGTGCCCGTGTCCACTGACACGACCCATGTCAGCTCGGGCACCAAATTTCTTGATTTTTTTTGAGATTTTTGAGTTTATTTTGGACATGTTATATTGCTTGGAAATGACCTAACTTTATAAAAATTTTGTTTTCAAATGAAACCTCAAAAACATTTTTCTAAACAATTAGTTTTTTTAAAGTTAACTTAGACTTAGGTTTTTCTTCAATGAAGTTAATTACAAAAAATTTTTTATGAAAAAAACCCTAAAAAGCAATTTCTCTCACTTTACATCTTCTTGCATATTTTATTATTTTTTGCATTATAAATTATGTAATTGTCAAAGCCTTGTAATAGTAATTATGGTTTAATTTTCTTGCAATCCCCATTTGTAAATTGTATACCCCATCCCCATAATGATGTAATAGCGTAGTAATTTTACTTTCCGCAATTTATCGCTTTCATATCAATGCTAGTAAATTAGGGTTTGTATGGAAAGATAAAATCAATGTTTAGAGAACCCTAATTCAAGATAAGCAATGCATGTAAATCAAACACATTTGCACACTTTCACCCCTAGGGTTAACTCCACTTGTTGCCTTATAAAAATGGCCATGTTATGCATGTGGGATATCTTAGCAAAAGCAATCAAAAATACAAGATCATAGTCCCTCGACGACGCTATCAATGTTGCCTTTCAAAATGATCTTAGTCCCTAAAGAAAATGCTAAGATATCTTACAACATTGCTAATTATGGTTATACGATGACCCACGCCCGTCCCTTTTACATCCAAAGATAGGGTTACTTACCAAATCAATGGTAAGATAACAATGTCAAAGGAAAAACGAAATGAACATGAAAGACTTTTGAGTAGGTAGAATGCTCCTAGTTACTTGCTTAATTTTCAAAAAAACCAAAACATCCTTGCTATTTTTAAAACAAACACCAACACTTTTAAAAACATATTTCAAACTTGAAAACATTTTCAAAAGATCAACACTTTGTATATATTCTTACGAACGAGAATCATTACAAAGTTTGCTTAAGCGATGGCGTCTTTTCAAAATACTTTCAAAAAACACATAAAGCACAATTTCAAACAAAAGCAAGTGATATAGCAAGTAACTAAGATCCCATGGAAAACCGTGGATGGAAAGGGTGCTAATACCTTCCCTTTATATAATTTACCCCCCAAACTCAAGAAAACATCTCAAAGGTCTTTCCTGTTCATTTCAGCCTTTCCTTTTGGATAAATGAAAAGTCGGTGGCGACTCTTGCTAACCGCAACATTTACGATAAAACGCAAAACACCCAAGTCAGTTCTCCCACCGTATCACACCATCATTTGATCAAGGTTTGATCATGATTCCTCAAGGAATGCCCCAAATTCATCAAAACCCAAAAGTTGCTAAATTAGGGTTTCATAGGAATAGTAAACCAAACTTTGACCAAGCATAACTTCTTCATACTTTATCATAAATTTTCCATCCAAGGCTCATTTTGAAGAGTATGCAATTCCCTACAATTCATTTTATCCCACAAGTTCAAAATATGCACTCATCAAAAGATATGAATTTCTACATTATAGGTCCTTTTGAAAAGTCAATAAAAACACCTTTTGGGTCAAAGCTTATTACTTGAACATGGAAGACCCAATTGAGATGAAACCAAAAGGGTTGTTTAGGGGACATCCTAATCTTTCTAAAAAGTCCAAGAACACCTCTCTATGGTTAAAATTGGAGGAGATATGCCTTTTCAAAGTTGACCATTTTTTCAAAATTGCCAAAAGTCAAATGTGCTCAAAAATGCATTTTTTGTCAAATGGGCCCAGCTTTTCATGATTGTATCTTGTTTGTGACATGGTCCACGACCCAAATCAGCATCTACACTTTATTTGCTTATTTATTTATTTATTTTATTTTGATTTTTATTTATTAAAAGTTAGATTAAATCAAATAAATTGCAAAAAAATATAAAAGATTGGTTTTTGATCTGATTTTTGTAGGAATCACAATCTAATTAAGCTGGCCAAATCATATCAAATAAGATCAAGGGATAATTGGAGCAAATTGGCATGATTATACTTGTTTTGGAAAGATATCATATAGCAAAGAAATCAAATCAAATTGCCATGATTTACAAAGATTCAAACCATTTTTGTTGCCCTAATTCATCACACTATATATACAGAACATAACCAATGCACAAGAACAAGGATTACAATCGTGAGAAAGGAAGAACAAAACTCAAAAATTGGCAAGAAAGTGGTGATTCGTTTTCTAACCTAGAGATCAATTCAAGCCATTCCAAAGCTCATAATCGATTCCCGGACCTTCCCAGAAGCTAAGAAGCTAACACGATCAATTGAAGGCATTCCCAAGCCCATAATCGCCCCCTAGATGTCACACGATTTTATTTCTTTTTCAGATTTGATTACTATGATTCTTGCATCATGAACATGTTTTAATGGTATATCTGTGTTTGTTGTCATGTTTGCAACATGTCTGGATGATTTAATTGAAGTTTTGATGCCTGTATGCATATTTTCCATTGCTATATTTACCTTGTCGTTTTAGGGATTTCAAATGCAGGAACAATTGGCCCTAATGAAGGATACAATTATGATCAGAGGGTCAAACCCAATTGATCCATGGTATTGAATCTTGTTTATATTGATTGAACGTGATTTTTGAAGTGCACAGGTTATGGCTACATACGCTTGTCTGTAGGTAAAAGTCTTTGCCTAAGACGACGGTCTCAGCGAAGAAGACAGTTGCATGGCGAGGCATGAGTGGGAAATTTAAATTTCCCGCGTTTTGTTATCATACTAACTCATATTTTATTATATTATTCTTGTTTCAATATTATAACAAATAGAACATATAGCCCAATGGTGAAGCGCGCATTGGAAAGTGGAGAGGACCTGGGTTCGATCCCAGGTCCCAGAATTTTCTCTATTTTCTTAACATTTACACGCAGGTTCCATGCTCCACGCTTTGAAGATAAAGTCATCTGAAATTTGAAGTGCAAACTACAGCTTGAGAAAAGGGCTTGCGATTTCTTTCAACTAAAACGATTTGTGTTGCTTGATTTGGATATGTTCATTGAGAAATGAAGTGGACTTCAAGAATAATCGAATGTCATCAATCATTTTGGTTATTAAATTGTCAAAAAAAGTCAACTCAAGAAGATTGGAAAGCAAAAGCGTGTGGATTGTTTGGAGTTGAAATTACAAGTTGCGGAGTTCAACATACATCATTGTTTCATTCGCAATTCATCATCGTTATTAGAATTTTGCATATCATTAGTCATTTACGTCATTCAAGTGCAACGTCTCAACATTCATCATCAAAGTCCATAATATCCATCATTATTCTATCAACTATATTTTAGGATTAAAGAAATGAATATCAATTATAAGTTCAAAAGTGTGATACGGTGGCAAAACCGACTGTTTATACTGGTTTTCATTTTTTTTGTTCGCAAATGTCGCGGTAAGCAAGAGTCACCACCGTCTTTTATTTTATCCAACAAAGGAAAGGGGAAAAAGAACAGAAAAAACATTTTTCGAGATGTTTCTGAGTACGATGGGTAGATTATAGAAAGGGAATGTGTTAGCACCCTTTCTATCTGTGGTTTTTCACGAGCTCTTAGGTACTTGCTCATTTTTAAATTTCTTTTGTGTGTTTGTGTTCATTTAAAAAGTTTCAAAATTTCCTTAGTGCGGAGTTTCACTTTATGGTAACCCTTGTACCAGTCATCAAGGGTGTGATAAAGTGTTTTTTTTTTGAAAACTTTAGTTTGAAAAGTGTAAGTGTAAGTGTGAAAAGTTGATTGTTTTGAGCAAGTATTTATGAGTTTCTACCTACTCGGAAAAGACTGTTCGTTTTCTTATTTCCTTTAGACAGCTCTATCCTACTATTAAGGAGTAGGTAGCTCCATCGTCGAATGTTGAGGGACAATCGAAAGGGACGTTTTTACGATCACTTAAGGCAACAGGGCAAGATCTTTTAATAATTGTCCTAAAACTCTAAGATCACTTTTTTACCGAGGCAACGTCGAAAGGGTCATCGAGGGACTAGTGATCTTTTGAATTAGAGGATAGCCACTAAAAATTCTCACGTTTCGAGAATAGTGACTGTTTTTCGAAGGCAACCGAAGTGGGGCAAACCCTAGGAGTGAGCATGTGCAAGTATTTGTTTTTCAGTCAATTATCTTTGCACAGTTAGGGTTTTCTACTGTTTTAAACATTGATCTTTTGCATACAATCCTATTATCAATCATCTAACAGTTTATAATGACAGAAAGTAAAAGTGCGAGAAGTTTAAACTTAGCTATTACAAGGGTTTGGGGAGGGGATTACATAACCAAAAACTTTGGGGAAAAGAGTAAATGAAAATGGTAATAAACCTAAGTTAAAAGCTATTACAAACTCGAAACAGATACAATAATTGGAAAAATAAATAAATAAATGCGTGCGAGAATAAATTAAACAAGGAATTAAAGCTTAACGAGTCTAATTGATTTAGAAGAAAATATTTTTGGATTTTTGAGAAAGTAATTAATTTTGCAAATTAACCTAATCCTAATTAATTTTAATTATGAAAAAGGAATTTAAATCATCCTAATTAACCTAATTAATTAATGAAATTAAATATTTTATGAAAAAAACTAATTCTAATGTTTTTTGTGTTTTTATGATTTAAGATTTAATTAAAAAATATTTTTTTAAGACAATTAGAAAAAATAATTAAAACAATAAAAAAGTAAAAGAGAAATTAAAAAAAAAATAAAAAAGGCCTGATATGAGAAGAAACTTGGGGGTGTGGAATTGAATTTGTTAGGCCCAGAATAGCTGGCCCATCTGCCTGGCGCGTGATCCAGTGAGGATCACCTTTGGAGGGTTCACCATGGGGACTGGTTAATTGGGCGCTGGATCTGATCTTGGGAAGATCCAATGGTTGAGATCAGGGGCGCACGTTTGGCATTTGATGGTGAGGCACATGGGATCTGCAAGAAACAACTCAGAAAATAGGAAAATATTGAGACCTGGGATCGAACCCAGGTCCTTCCTCTCAAAGGGAAACGCCTGGACCAACTGTGCTGGAACGCTTGTTTGTCAATATAATAAACAAATAAAATATAAGCCAAACAAAGTAGCATGCCCAAAAAAATGTGTGTGATTCAAACTGTCCAACCAGGTTTGGACACGCCATCATCTTCCTCGTTGGACTGTTGTTTTAGAAAGGACTTTTACCTACAGTCCAATTCGTCACTATAGGCTATAGTGACGGTTTTTGATTGTAGTTATAAACCTGCAAAACTCTAAAATACAATTCAAGCAGAATAAATTCCATCCCAAGATATGGATCGACTACAAATCAACCCCTGAACATGAAAAGGCCCTTAATTTGGCCGAATTTCGCCTATGTACAGAGTTTCCAATTTGGGACCTCAAAACCCTAGCAATGGCATATCACACATCCTGCATCTAAACACGAATTCAACTATACAGAAAGTTTGCACTCATCCATATGAATAATAATACGTGGTCAAAACAAGTTTATGGTACATGAATCGATGAATTCGAATTTGAGAAAAAGAAAGCAAACCGCGGGTGTGGATGATACGATTCTGGGAGGTTTGATGCTGGGAAACGATTGGAAGAGCCTCTGGGAGTACCAAGGAATGTATTTCAATCTTCAAATCCCCTTGAGGAGGGCTGCAATATGGAATCCGAGTTGAGTTTTTCTTGAATTTTTGGAAGCTTGATATCAGTTCTCTTGAGGAAGGATGCGTGCTTCTTCTCTTCCCTTAGGGTTGCAAATACTTTGTTATATGTAGTAGAATCAATCTAGGGTAATAGAATTGGAAATAATCAAAAGATGTTATGGTCATGAATTTTGATTCCAATCTTTTCACATTTGAAGATTTCTTCCCCTTCTCAAGCTTGCACGATTTGTTTGGCCATTTGACAACTCATGAGATCTCCATTCAATGCAAAAATCATTCCTAAAACAAATTATATGATTTATTTGATTTTATTTGAGTTTTAAATGAATAAAATCAAATTAAATTAAATAAATAAATAAATAAGGCATGGAGGGTCCCATAGGTCTTGGACCATGCTAGGACTGAGATTCAATCTTGAAAAGATGGGCCCATGTGGGAAAAAAATGCAATTTTGGGCATTGTTGACTTTATGCAAATTACCAAAAATGGCCAATGTTGACAATGCATATCTCTCTCAATTTTGACCCTAAGAGGGTGTTCTTGGACTTTTTAGAAATCTTTGGATGTCCCGTAAAAAAACCTTTTGGTTTTATCTCCATTGGGTACTCCATGTTCAGGTAAGCAGCTTTGACCCAAAAGGTGTTTTTGTTGACTTTTGAAAAGGACCTATAATGTCTGAATTTATATCTTTTCATGAGTGCATTTCTTGAACTTGAGAGCTGAAGATGAGTTGTAGGGAATTGTATTCTCTTCAAAATGAGCCTTGGATGAGAAATTTCTGATAAAGTATGAGAAAGTTATGCCTGGTCAAAGTTTGGTTGACTTTTCCTATAGAAACCCTAATTTAGCAATTTTTGAGTTTTGATGAATTAGGAGCATTCCTTGAGGAATCATGATCAACCCTGATCAAATGATGGATATTACTTCAAAATGTTGACGTTGACCAAAACTCTTGAAGTTTGACTGTATGTGGGTCACAATTGACTTTTGACCTAGTATAGTTGATTTTCAGGCACTTGGCCAGTTGGTTGAGAAAACTTCTTGTGCAAGGCATGAAACTTGGCATGGATGATATTGAGGACATATTAGGGAAATGGAAACCATTTAGGACCCTTGGAACTCAAACATCTTGATGAGGAGTGAAACCCTATTTTGAGGCTCATTCTCTTAGGAGGAGGATTTGCATGCTCAATCCTTAGTCAACTTGAGCAATTGAGGACCTATATGAGTATGTCTGTTGTGAAAATGGGAGGGAAAATTTTGGGGTACAACAGCTGCCCCTGTTCAATCTTCTTAAACCTGAGGGTGTAGATTGGGTGGTCTGCCTTTCGTGATCTGAAGGTGGAAGATGATTGAACACTAGAGTGCCCAGAAATTTGCACTCGCATGAAGTGAATGTCGGTCGATAATATTGGGAATGGGCTTACAGATTCCATTTGGAAGGCGACGAAGAATCGTCAGAGATGGGCTTAAAGATGCCATCCAGAAAAGATATCGATTGTATAAGAGATTCCTTTGCGAGAATTCTTGTACCTTCTGTCGAGGAGGACTTCGCCGGGGAATGTTGATTTATGTCCTGGGAAATAGAGTCTAGGAGCTTCGGTTGTCCATTAATCTACTAGGAAATATGAAATCGACCATACCCGGTCGGGTCCGGGTTTCACGGTGATTGATTGGGGAATATGAAATTGACTGTATCTGGTCGGGTCCAGGTTTTACAGTGTTGTGAACTGTTATCCGGAGATAAAAGAGAAGAAACCTGGATAGTAGTGTTACTTCGAAATGAAAGCCTGGATAATAGGGCTATGAGAAGGAACCTGGATAGTAGGGTTACTTCGAAATGAAAGCCTGGATAGTAGGGCTATGAGAAGGAACCTAGATAGTAGGGTTACTTTGAAATGAAATCCTGGATAGTAGGGCTATAAGAAGGAACCTGGATAGTAGGGTTACTTCGAAATGAAAGCCTGGATAGTAGGGCTATGAGAAGGAACCTGGATAGTAGGGTTACTTAGAAATGAAAGCCATGATAGTAGGGCTATGAGAAGGAACCTGGATAGTAGGGTTACTTCGAAATGAGAGCCTGGATAGTAGGGCTATGAGAAGGAACCTGGATAGTAGGGTTACTTTGAAATAAAAGCCTGGATAGTAGGGCTATGAGAAGGAACCTGGATAGTAGGGTTACTTCGAAATGAAAGCCTGGATAGTAGGGCTATGAGAAGGAACCTGGATAATAGGGTTACTTCGAAATAAAAGCCTGGATAGTAGGGTTACTTCGAAATAAAAGCCTGGATAGTAGGGCTATGAGAAGGAACCTGGATAGTACGGTTACTTCAAAATGAAAGCCTGAATAGTAGGGCTATGTGAAGGAACCTGGATAGTAGGGTTACTTCGAAATAAAAGCCTGGATAGTAGGGCTATGAGAAGGAACCTGGATAGTAGGGTTACTTTGAAATAAAAGCTTGAGTAGTAGGGCTGTGAAAAGGAACCTGGGTAGTAGGGTTACTTCGAAATAAAAGCCTGGGTAGTAGGGTTGTGAAAAGGAACCTGGGTAGTAGGGTTACTTCGACATAAAAGCCTAGGTAGTAGGGCTGCTTCATTTGATCATGTAGATTAGTTGACTCGTTTGGGTTTTGGAACTGATTTTCCATTAGTTCTCTGCATATATGACATGTATAGCTTCATGGATTTAATCTTGAACTGTCGGAATTGTTGATGATAACCATCTTTCCTAAAAAAGGTACATGATTAATTATATGTGATGCTTGAAATGCATTGTGTGATGATGTTCTCAAAATAAATGAGATTATTACTTATGCCATATGTATGCGCATGTCATGATGTGTGAACATGAAATGCTATTGTTACATATCTGAGTCTGGGAAAATAAATCCCTGATTGCTGCTGGAGAGTACTGGAAATTGAATTCTTGACCGCTGAAAAAAAGTGGTTCTTCTACTTCCGCTGGGGATGGTGAACGGAGATGACTATGCCGTGGATTTACTCCTTTCTATTTGTGAATATTCTGTCGGGGAGAGACTCTGCTTGAGAAAGACTCTACGGGGGAATAATTGTGTTTGAGAGAGGAGATGCTTTGCTGGAAGATTTTTCCGATTTGAAGAAATAAACTCCACTGGGGGATGAACTTCTGTAGCTTGAGGAATAAACTCTGTTGAGGATTGAGCTTCTGTATTCAGAGAAATAATCTCCGCTCGGGAGAAAACTTTATGAACCGCTTGCGATTATAGAATTTGGCTGGGGAATATAGACGTCGACTCTCTGAAGGAACTTTGCTGGGGAAAGTAACTTCTGTTTAGGGAAGCCGATGCCAAAGCTTTGGTTGCCTCTACTCTGTGGGGAGTGTAGATTTCACGGGGTCGCGTGTAATGATGACTTTGTTTCAGAGCTGTCCTTGCCCCTGTACCTGCTGGAAGGAGTAATTGTCGGGCTCAACATGTTTTTTAGTTTTTTCCCTTTATTTCTTAAGTTATAAGCAATTGTCTTTCCGTTTCTTATGCGAATATTTGTGAATAGCAATCATATTCAAATTCATATGTCAAGAATAAATCATTGAACGTTTTTGCAAAACAAAATAGAAAAAGAAAAACAAATGGTTTTGTAAAAATGACTTGTATTAATTTCTGAAGTTGGCCTATAATAGGCGTTCTTGTACAAGGAAGCTGACGCTCTAGTAAGAGAACGTCGCCGTGAAAATGAAAGATATGAAATATTATGTACAAAGAGAAGAAAACACCACGTGTAATAATCCCATTGAGTTTCAATTCTGCTATTGCCGCTATGTCTTCGAGCGTATTATCACTTTGCTGCTTTTCCGAAGCTGACTAGATTGATTGGTGCCGTTTGAACTTGATAGTTGATACTGAGGTCTGGTCGCAAGGTGATCCAATGGGTCATAATGATACACTTTAAATCCCTAACTTTTGCCTAGACCGCCCTTTCGGGTTTTCAGTCCACCGGGATGCCCATTTTTGCCCAAGCCTCCTTTTCAGGTTTTCGATTTTCCGGGTGTACAGATTTTTTGGTTTTCATCCCTAATTTTTGCCCGAACCATTTTGGTTCGCCGGGAAGCCCTTATTTTTGCCTAGGCCAGTCAACCTAGTGGGTCTTTAATCATGTGTAGTATCTTTTCACTATGTCCGCATTGACAGGATGAGGAAGGTCGTCCCCGTCCATGGTGGTCAGAATCATGGCTCCACTCGAGAAAATGTTTTTGATCACAAATGGCCCTTCGTATGTGGGAGTCCATTTTCCCCTGGGATCACCTTGCGGAAGTATGATGCGCTTGATCACTAGATCCCCGACTTGATATGCTTGGCGCTTGATCTTTTTGTTGAAAGCCTTGATCATCCGTTTTTGATACATTTAACCATGACAGACAGCTGTAAGTCTCTTCTCATCGATCATATTCAATTGATCAAGTCGAGTCTGGATTCAGTCGTCTTCGTTCAAACCCGTATCCTTCATAATCCTCAAAGAAGGGATCTGGACCTCAATAGGCAAGATAATCTCCATGCCATATACCAGAGAGTAGGGGTTTCCCATGTCGATGTTCGTGCGGAGGTGCGATACCCATGAAGAGAAAATGGTAACATCTCATGCCAGTCTTTGTATGTCACCGTCATCTTCTATACAATTTTCTTGATGTTCTTATTAGCGGCTTCGACAGTGTCATTCATCTTTGGCCGATAGGGAGAAGAGTTATGATTCTGTATCTTGAAAGTCTTACAGAGTTTGGTGATCAACATGTTGTTGAGATTCGTACCATTGTCAATGATGATTCTTTTGGGGACACCGTAACGAAAAACCAGGTTATGCTTGATAAATCGCGCCACAACATTCTTGGTAACGGTAGCGAAGGAGGCAGCCTCAACCCACTTCGTGAAGTAATCAATGGCCACCAGGATGAAGCGATGCCCATTGGAAGCAGTAGGTATAATCTCTCCTATCATGTCAATGCCCCACATTACAAAGGGCCATTGAGCCGTCAAGATATTCAATGGAACCAGAGGTACATATACTTTATCAGCGTATATTGGCATTTGTGGCAAGTTCGGGAGTGCTGATAACAATCTGCTTCCATAGTGGACCAATAGTATCCTGCCCGTAGGATCTTTTTAGCCATGGTATGTCCACTTGAATGAGTGCCAAAGGTACCTTCATATAGATCTGTCATAATCCTCTCTGCTTCGCTCTTGTCTACACACCAAAGTAAGGTAGAGTCATGGTTGCGTTTGTAGAGGATTCCATTACTGAGGAATAATTTCGCGGCGAACCTTCTCAGAAACTTCTTATCATTGACAGAAGCCCCCTCGGGATACTCTTGAGCTTCAAGATACCTTTTTACTTCGTGAAACCAAGGTTTGTCGGCTACCTATTCAGTATCAATTTCATAGCAGTACACTGGTTCATCCAACCTCTCAATAGTGATTCGGGGAGCTTCGTTATCCCATCTGACCTTGAACATAAATGACATAGTAGCTAGCGTGTCCGCTAACTGATTCTCTTCTCGTGGGAAATGTTCAAAGGTGACCTCTTCAAAATGTGGAAGCAATGTCAGCACATGTTCTTTGTACGGGATGAGATTCAGATGCTTCGTATCCCACTCTCCTTTGATCTGACTTATCACCAAGGCTGAATCCCCGAAAACGTTTAAGAACTTGATCCTCAGGTCAATAGCAGCTTTGAGTCCCATGATGCATGCTTCATACTCCGCCATGTTGTTGGTACAGTTGAAGCATAGTCGGGCAGTGAAAGGAGTATGACAACCTTCATGAGATATGATTACAGCACCAATGCCATTACCGAGTGCACTTGAAGCTCCGTCAAAAACCATAGTCCATCGGGATCCTTCTTCAGGTCCTTCATCTGGTCCAGGTTCTTCATAGTCAGTCACTAGCATAATATTCTCGCCCGGGAACTCAAAATTCATGGACCGGTAGTCATCCACGGCCTGATGAGCCAAATGATTAACTAATACACTTCCCTTGATTGCTTTTTGGGTTGTATATTGGATATCGTATTCAGTTAAGATCATCTGCCATCTTGCTATTCTTCCGGGTAGAGCGGGCTTCTCGAAGATGTACCTGATTGGATCCATATTAGATATCAACAAAGTAGTGTGGGTCAACATATACTGTCTCAGTCGGCGAGCAGCCCATGCCAAAGCGCAACAAGTTTTCTCGAGCAGTGAGTATCTTGTGTCACAGTCGGTAAACTTTTTGCTAAGGTAGTATATTGCGTGCTCTTTTCGACCAGACTCGTCATGCTGCCCCATCACACACCCCATTGAATTGTCTAACACTGTTAAGTACATTATCAAAGGTCTTCCTTCAATTGGAGGCATCAGAATTGGTGGTTCTTGAAGGTATTCCTTGATTCTATCAAAGGCGACCTGACATTCGTCATTCCATTTTACTACTTTATCTTTCTTCAGGAGTTTGAAGATCGGCTCACAAGTAGCAGTCAGATGTGAAATGAACCTGGCGATATAATTTGGGCATCCCAAGAAACCTCTAACTTCCTTTTCAGTATGGGGAGCCGACATCTCTTGTATGGCCTTCACATTTGCAGGGTCTACCTGAATACCTTTGTCACTGACGATGAACACCAGAAGTTTACCAGACCTCACCCCGAAGGTGCACTTGTTCGGATTCAACCTCAGATTGTATGTCTTCAACCTGTCAAATAGATTTTGTAGATGATCAAGGTGTTCTTCTTCGGTTTGAGACCTGTCTATCATGTCATCAACATAAACCTCTATCTCATGGTGAATCTTATCATGGAACAAAGCTACCATGGCTCACTGATAAGTTGCCTCAGCATTCTTCAACCCAAAAGGCATCACCTTGTAACAGAAAGTCCCCCACTGTGTGGCGAAGGTTTTCTTCTCCATGTCTTCGGGTGCCATCTTGATCTGGTTGTAGCCAGAGAAACTATCCATGAAGGAAAAGATTTTGTGCTGTGCAGTGTTGTCAACCAGAACATCGATATGGGGAAGAGGGAAGTCATCCTTGGGGCCCGCCCTGTTCAAGTCTCTGTAGTCTACACACATTCGTACTTTACCATCTTTTTTAGGCACCGAAACCATGTTAGCAACCCATTGCGAATAGGAGGTGACAACTAGAAACCCAATGTTGAACTGCTTCATAACCTCTGCTTTGATCTTCTCTAACATTTCAGGGCGCAAACGGTAGACCTTTTGCTTTACCGGAGGACAATCTTCTTTAGTTGGTAGACGACGAACCACTATATCTGTGTCTAGTCCTGGCATGTCTTTATATGACCAGGCGAAGATCTCAACATAATCGTGCAACATTTGTACCAATCGCTACTTGAAACTAAGCTCCAGACTTGCACCAATATTGACTTCCTTTCTGTCTACCTCCGTGCCCAAGTTTATTGTCTCAACTAGCTCTTTATGAGGTTGTATATCCATCTCTTCCTGCTGTAACAATCTAGAAAGTTCTCCAAGTACCTTACAATCTCCCTCACCTTCGTCCTCGGCTTGGTTGATCGGATTTTCGAAGTTATAATTGGCAATAGCAGAACTGTTATCAATGGGATCCAGAGTGGATATGGATCTGCAGTTTGATATGTGAGTGTGTGTAAGAGAATAGCTGTATTGATAAAGTGAAAAACAGAAAAGAAAAACAGAGAGCGCAAAATTTGTATGCAAGAACGTCCAATGTTTTATTGATGACATATGATAATGACATATAATAACCCTCACAAATAAACCATTGTGCCTCGGGTAAGACACAAGGCCATAGAGTTTATATTGTTTATTACAAATCCAAAAAACATGTAAGACAATTATTGCTGAACAAAAGTATGCGGCACAAAATCTTTGGCCGTCCAGTTGCTAGGTCCACCCTTGGTAGAAGGGTAGATCCAGCTGTCAATATCAGAATCCTCATCATTGTCTTCTATAGCATTGACCCAACGATTGCTGATGCGTAGGGGAGGTCCTCCAGCCCGAGCACGTCGAACAACCCTTTGAGCTCCTGAAGTAAAGCCTAAACCAAATTTGTCAGTTTTATGAGGAAAATCAGGGAGCTGTCCCTAAATGGTACACCCACCTTCTTCAACTACTACTCTGGTGTCCTTGAGAGTAGCCATCTTCAAAGGAGGTTTGGTGATCTTTGGCACACTGGTAATAATCTCGGTTGATGCCATAGTCTGGGGAACCTCTTCAAAATTTTGACAAGGGGTCTCTATGAACTCACCGTCCATACCCACATACTTCAAAGAGTTCAGGTGGCTTACCATGTACTCCTCTTCACCATGCACGGTGACAATCTTTCCCTTCACTTGATACTTCAGCATTTGGTGTAGCATAGAAGTAACGGCTCCAGCTTCATGGATCCAAGGACGACCCAATAAACAAGAATAAGACGGCCTGATATCCATCACGTAGAAGGTGGATTCAAAGGTCTGGGAACCCACTTTGACAAGGATGCCATCCTCCCCGTGCACCATTCTTTTTGAACCATCGAAAGCCCTCACCACAATGTTACTGGGCTTTAAGGTCAAACCTTCACAATCTAGCTTGTCAAGAGCCTTCTTGGGCAGAACATTCAGTGACGATCCAGTGTCCACTAGCACATGGGCCATAGTAGTGCCCCTGCATTCGATCGATACATGCAGAGCATCATTATGCTTTCTTCCCCTGGGTGTCAAATCGACATCAGAAAAACCCAACCCATTATAGGCAGTCAAACTAGCCACACAGTCCTTGAATTGGTCAGCGGAGGTTTCTTGCGGAACATGTGCATTCTTGAGAAATGTAATCAAAGCCTTTGCATGGGCCTCAAAACATAATAGCAGAGCCAACATTGATATCTTCGAAGGGGTATGCCCCAGCTGTTCGACCACATTGTAGTCGCTCTTCTTGATTATTTTTAAAATCTCCTCCATTTCTTGTTTAGAGGATTCCAAAATAACTTCTCTAGGTGCCTCTGTCTGGGAAGGCTCACCTACAACTTCTTTGCCCCGAGTCCCATATGACTTATCGGCAGGGGTAACAACATGAGTAAGGATGGGAGTAGTAGCAGAAGTACTAGCTGGAATAACAGATGGAATAACAACATGCTTAGAAACAGTCTTCGGGGAGATCTCGGGAGAGAAAACCCTTCCACTTCGAGTAATTTTGCTGGTCCCGACAATGTTAATGATATCGGGATCAACCTCTTCATCTTTTTCATCTTTACTGGTTAACAAATCCTGCTTGACGCCATGGTAGTAAACGTCATCACCGTAATTCCAAGGAACAGCTTTGTCCGAGGAGTATGGTACAGGGCCAGGAAAATTGATTATTAATGGAGCAATTCTTGGAGTATGTGTAATCCTAACAGGTCTTTTGGAGGAGACCTTGGAAGGATTGGCGGAAATGGTTATGATAGCAACATCTTCATGTAGAACAGTTGGAAACAGAGTCCTTTCGAAAAAAATCTCTTTGTTATCCATCAGGCGTTGAACACCTGCTTTCAGAAAATAACAACCAAAAGGAAGAGATAAACACATGTGGCAACCTTCACCATAACCCGAAATAAACCGGCTACCAAAAAATTCTTCTTGACGGTCATGAGAGGAGTAGGAACTTCATCAACATAAGTAACAAATAGATCAGTATCAACGACATTAACACCATGGTTGTGCTTGGGCATGGGAGCAGTTATGACATTAGGCATTTCAGCAACATCAAACTCAATCTCCTTTGCTTCGACCAGATCATGTATCTTATTCTTCAGAGCCCAATAGTCGTTTGTATCGTGGCCTGGACTCTCAGAATGGTAAGCACACCGAGCGTTTGGATTTTAACGAGGAGATATGGTGTTGGGGTTCTTGGGAGCCTCCTTTAAGGTTGCCAAGTTAGATTTTAACAGATGGGGAAAAACCTATGACAACGTCATATTGATCCGGGTGAACTGCCTTTGAGGTATTTCTACCCTTGGCTGATTGTTTTGTTGTTGAGTAGCCATAGGCCTAGGTATCATCACAGCCCCTACCGTTGGAAGATGCTCGGTTCTATTCTGATTTCTTGGATTGTAAATAGCATTTACCTCCTTCTTACCCATGAATGGATTTTTCACTGTACTTGAAGAGGTGTCTTTCTGGATCTTGCCACTCCGGATCCCAGCTTCTACCCTCTCTCCAATCAATATCAGCTCAGTAAAACCAACTGAGGAGCTACCAATCAAGTGATTAAAGAATGGTCCAGATAGCATACCAAGAAACATTTCTTCCAACTCCCTATCAGACAAAGGGGGTTGGACTCTCCCTGCCAAATCTCTCCACTTCTGAGCGTAGTCCTTAAAACCTTCACTTGCACCCATAGACATACTCTGGAGTTAAGTACGGGTAGGAGCAAGATCAACGTTATATTGATAATGCTTATGAAAAGCAGCATCCAGATCTTCCCAGTTGTGGACATTGATTCTCTCCAGCTGATAAAACCACTCAAGTTGAGTCCCAGACAGACTGTCTTAAAATAAATGGACCCACAAGTTCCTATCAGCAGTGTGAGGCTGAATATTACTCACATAGGAACGAAGATGAAGCTTGGGACAAGAAACCCCATCATACTTTACAAATACCAGATCCTTGAACTTCTGTGGGATGACGACCCCAGATACCAAACCCAGCTCTTCAAATTCCAGCGCTGGTACTCTTTGGATCTCCATTGCGTTCAGACAATCCTCTAACTGTTTGTATCTATCCTCAGTGGGAGGATATTGTTCATCATTGTAATCATATTCATCCTCAGAAACTCTTGGACCAGGGTCTTCCTCCCTTGTCTCACCCTCTTGATTCTCCCTTTCTTTGGATGAAGAGGTCAGATCAACCAGTTGCTTCAATGGTCCCCTGAATCTTCTGCCCAGATTCAGGACACCAGCGGTCTTCTTCGCATTTTTCTTTCTATCTTTCAGAATAAGGGCCTTCAGCTCTTCCCGCCCTTTAGCCAAAGCTACGAACATTTGCTGAAATTGGGAATTTTGTGCCTAGAGATCCTTGATACTTTGTTCAGAAGTCATTATTGCTTAAATAAACAGTGAAGAAGATGAGAAACATGTTATGCAACCTGTTTATGCAATGTCATGGATCATATGCGTATGCAATGATTTCAAGGATTCTTAAAGGCTCAAATTTGCTTAACCAAAAGAACACACATTAATTGTATTAATAAGTTCGAATTGTTACAAAGAGTTCCCTTTAGGCTTACAATCAAACAAAATAAAACTTAAAGCAAAAAGAAAATTAAGTTTCCTATAAGGGCATCCTCTTTGGTGCAATGTAGGCGTTTATATTCCTCTCTTCGTGAAGTAGCCTAGTGAGTTCCAGGACTTTCTTCTTGCTGGCGTAGAATTGAGCTTCAAATGTATCCTGCTCTTCTTTAAGTTGAACCCAGGATTTTTGTAACTCCTCATGATCAGTTGGCATGCCAGGATGAAGAGTAAGATAAGAAGTATCTCCTTTAGCAATCGGTTCCATAATCATAGGTAGGATGGAGGGATAAGGCATCATAAGACTTTGGGCACGGGCTCGTACCCATTTGAGATAAGGCTCAAGAGGGATGTAATTCTTGTGCCCTAGTGTCTTGCCATCAACTCTATGTACCATGCCACAAGCTCGCATGAACCTTTTACGGTAACCCTGATCATCATTCTCATAGTCGAAGGCGATTCCTTGGATAAGTGTATCATAGGGACCATCCCTTCTTGCATATCCAAACAGTCATAGTGCGAAACAAGGATTGTAAGTGATTCCTCCCCTAATGCCTAAGAGAGGGACATTAGGGAATTCTCCGTATCGATCAATGATAGTAACATTCTCCGAGGATCGAGGACACCAGTGAATACCTGAATATGTAAGAGTCGTTAGCCCATGAGACCATCTCAAACCCTGTTCATTCTTCAAGACGAATCGAGGTAGGTGCGAAATAAACCACCTATCCAAAAGAGGAGTGCAACACAGAAGGGTCCCTTTTTTCTTTATAGTGCGAGTATGCAGAGAATGTAGAATATCTCCAAGCATAGTGGGTACCGGATTTGCGTGACAGGAAAACCTTAATCGCATTCACGTCTATGAGCTGGTATGGATTAGGAAATAGTACCAACCCATAGATGAGAAGGGCTAACACCTCTTCAAAAGCTTGTAAGTCCAGGGTATTCCAAAAATGATGAGCTTTCCCAAACAAGAATTTAGCCAATAAACCCTTGACATCTCTCCGGGTTTCCCAATTTGCTACTACGTCAGACCGTTGTAAGGACAGAGCTTTAGCAATATCTTCAGGTTTAGGGTCTCTTTCTATACCATTGAAATGTACCTTGTTAAGGATATCCACCCCCAGTAATAGAGAAAACTCCTCTATAGTAGGCACTAATTGGTAATCCGGAAAAGTGAAGCAGTGATGTAGAGGGTGAAAGAACTGAAAGAGCACTTTTAACATTTCTTCATCAGGGTTTGAGGTGACCAAGCTGAGAAGTCGACCATGTCTTTCAGTGAAGGGAGGGATTTCAGGAACCCTTGATACTAACTCCTTAAGCTGAGGAGGTACATTTACCAGACTGACTTGGATAATGAATCTGCGGGCAAGGGCCATGTCCTACAAAACAAGACAAAAATAAACCCTAAGAATCCTTGAAATGGTTAGTATGATATGCTATATTATGATGTCATGATTATGCTCAGATATAGCAGATATAGAAAATAAAAGCAAATCACACAGAGACCTTAGGTTTAAGGCTTGCATGGATTTTAAGGTAATACCCTCTTGAAGTTGGGTTAGTTCAACCTGTCCTAAATATAGTAATCGGGTTCTAAGGGATCTCAATATCACCGATCTTTCCCCCAACTTTCATTCCGATAGACAATTGACTTGCCACCAAACATAACTTAAGAGTCAAACCTCAATGAGTGTAGCATCGAGTATCAACCGATTTTGGGTTTACACCAAAGACGGCTATCTCACTACGTCCTAAAAGACAAGTTGGTCAATTAAGGTGCTAAGGTCAGTTGACGCTTTATGATACCATGCAGCGGCCCTGTATTCTCCTTGATTACTCAAGGGATACTGATACACACCAAAGTATAACATCAACTTAGCTATTGTTTCAACCGTGTCGGTATACCCCGCACAACTCCCTCACAGTTTATTGCTACTTACCTAAAAGGAATTCCCCGATCCGGGTTTGGATCCAAATAATCCAAACAGATACCCTTAAAAGTAAATCAAACAAGACAAGCCAAAGAAGAAATTAAGAATGACCTATATCCTAAGGTAAACCCCACTTTTTAGAAATCCCCAACAGAGTCATCAGTTCTCTGATACGGTGGCAGAACCGACTGTTTATACTGGTTTGCATTTTTGTTTGTTTGCAAATGTCGCGGTAAGCAAGAGTTGCCACCGTATTTTATTTTATCCAATAAAGGAAAAGGGAAAAAGAACAGAAAAAACCTTTTTTGAGATGTTTCTGAGTACGGGGGGTAGATTATAGAAAGGGAAGGTGTTAACACCCTTTCTATCCGTGGTTTTCCACGGGCTCTTAGGTACTTGCTTATTTTAAAATTTCTTTTGTGTGTTTGTGTGCTTTTAAAAAGTTTCGAAATTGCCTTAGTGCGGCGTTTCACTTTATGGTAACCCTTGTATCAGTACTCAAGGGTGTGATAAAGTGTTTTTTTGTTGTTGAAAACTTTAGTTTGAAAAGTGTAAGTGTAAGTGTGAAAAGTTGATTGTTTTGAGCAAGTATTTAAGAGTTTCTACCTACTCGAAAAAGACTGTTTGTTTTATTATTTCCTTTAGACAGCGCTATCCTACTATTAAGGAGTAGGTAGCTCCATCGTCAGATGTTGAGGGACAATTGAAAGGGACGTTTTTACGGTCACTTAAGGCAACAGGGCAAGATCTTTTAGTAATTGTCCTAAAACTCTAAGATCACTTTTTTACCGAGGCAACATCGAAAGGGTCATTAAGGGACTAGTGATCTTTTGAATTAGAGGACAACCACTAAAAATTCTCACATTTCGAGAATAGTGACTGTTTTCCAAAGGCAACCGAAGTGGGGCAAACCCTAGGAGTGAGCATGTGTAAGTGTTTGTTTTTCAGTCAATTAACTTTGCATAATTAGGGTTTTCTACTATTTTAAACATTTATCTTTTGCATACAATCCTATTATCAATCATCTAACAGTTTATAATGACGGAAATTAAAAGTGCGAGAAGTTTAAACCTAGATATTACAAGGCTTTGGGGAGGGGATTTCATAACCAAAAACTTTGGGGAAAACCGTAAATGAAAATGGTAATAAACATAAGTTAAAAGCTATTACAAACTCGAAACAGATACAATAATTGGAAAAATAAATAAATAAATGCGTGCGAGAATAAATTAAACGAGGAATTAAAGCTTAACGAATCTAATTGATTTAGAAGAAAATATTTTTGGATTTTTGAGAAAGTAATTAATTTTGCAAATTAACCTAATCCTAATTAATTTTATTTATGAAAAAGGAATTTAAATCATCCTAATTAACCTAATTAATTAATGAAATTAAATATTTTATGAAAAAAACTAATTCTAATGTTTTTTGTGTTTTTATGATTTAAGATTTAATTAAAAAAGATTTTTTTAAGACAATTAGAAAAAATAATTAAAATAATAAAAAAGTAAAAGAGAAATTAAAACAAAAATAAAAAAGGCCTGATATGAGAAGCAACTTGGGGGTGTGGAATTGAATTTGTTAGGCCCAGAATAGCTGGCCCATCTGCCTGGCGCGTGATCCAGTGAGGATCACCTTTGGAGGGTTCACCATGGGGACTGGTTGATTGGGCGCTGGATCTGATCTTGGGAAGATCCAATGGTTGATATCAGGGGTGCATGTTGGGCATTTGATTGTGAGGCACATGGGATCTGCAAGAAACAACTCAGAAAATAGGAAAATGTTGAGACCTGGGATCGAACTCAGGTCCTTCCTCTCAAAGGGAAACACCTGGACCAATTGTGCTGGAACGCTTGTTTGACAATATAATAAACAAATAAAATATAAGCCAAACAAAGTAGCATGCCCAGAAAAAATGCGCGTGATTCAAACTGTCCAACCAGGCTTGGACACGCCATCATCTTCCTCGCTGGGTCTGTTTTTTTAGAAAGGATTTTTACCTACAGTCCAATTCGTCACTATAGGCTATAGTGACGGTTTTTTATTGTAGCTATAAACCTGCAAAACTCTAAAATACAATTCAAGTAGAATAAATTCCATCCAAAGACATGGATCGACTACAAATCAACCCTTGAACACGAAGAGGCCCTTAATTTGGCCCAATTTCGCCTATGTACAGAGTTCCCAATTTGGGACCTCAAAACCCTAGTAAATGGCATATTACACATCCTACATCTAAACATGAATTCAACTATACCAAAAGTTTGCACACATCCATATGAACAATAATACGTGGTCAAAACAAGTTTATGGTACATGAATCGATGAATTCGAATATGAGAAAAAGAAAGCAAACCGCGGGTGTGGATGGTACGATTCTAGGAGCTTTGATGCTGGGAAACAATTGGAAGAGCCTCTGGGAGTACTAAGGAATGTATTACAATCTTCAAATCCCCTTGAGGAGGGCTGTAATATTGAATCCGAGTTGAGTTTTTCTTGAATTTTTGGAAGCTTGATATCAGTTCTCTTGAGGCAGGCTGCGCACTTCTTCTCCTCCCTTAGGGTTGCAAATACTTTGTTATATGTAGTAGAATCAATCTAGGGTAATAGAATTAGAAAGAATCAAAAGATGTTATGGTCATGAATTTTGATTCTAATCTTTACACATTTGAATATTTCTTCCCCTTCTCAAGCTTGCATGATTTGTTTGGCTGATTGACAACTCATGAGATCTCCATTCAATGCAAAAATCATTCCTAAAACAAATTATATGATTTATTTGGATTAATTTGATTTTATTTGAGTTTTAAATGAATAAAAATCAAATTAAGTTAAATAAACAAATAAATAAGGCATGGAGGGTCCCATAGGTCGTGGACCATGCTAGGACTGAGATTCAATCTTGAAAAGATGGGCCCATGTGGGAAAAAAATGCAATTTTGGGCATTGTTGACTTTATGCAAATTTCCAAAAATGGCCAACTTTGACAATGCATATCTCTCTCAATTTTGACCCTAAGAGGGTGTTCTTGGACTTTTTATAAATCTTAGGATGTCCTAAAAGCAACCCTTTTGGTTTCATCTCCATTGGGTACTCCATGTTCATGTAAGAAGCTTTGACCTAAAAGGTGTTTTTGTTGAGTTTTGAAAAGGACCTATAATGTCAGAATTTATATATTTTCATGAGTGCATTTCTTGAACTTCAGGGCTGAAGATGAGTTGTAGGGAATTTGATTCTCTTCAAAATGAGCCTTGGATGAGAAATTTATGATAAAGTATGAGAAAGTTATGTCTAGTCAAAGTTTGGTTGACTTTTCCTGTAGAAACCCTAATTTAACAACTTTTGAGTTTTGATGAATTAGGAGCATTCCTTGAGTAATCATGATAAGCCCTTGATAAAATGATGGATATTACTTCAAAATGTTGATGTTGTCCAAAAATCTTGAAGTTTGACTGTATGTGGGTCACAATTGACTTTTGACCTAGTAAAGTTGATTTTCAGGCACTTAAGTAGTTGACTAAGCAAACTTCTTGTGCAAGGAATGAAACTTGGCATGTATGATATTGAGGACATATTAGGGCAATGGAAACCATTTAGGACTCTTGGAACTCAAACATCTTGATGAGGAGTGAAACCCTAGTTTGAGGCTCATTGTCTTAGGAGGAGGATTTGTCTAGTCAATCCTTAGTCAACTTGAGCAATTGAGGACCTCTAGGAGTATGTATTGTGTGAAAATGGGAGGGAAAATTTTGGGGTACAACAAAAAGAAATTGAGATAAATTCAAATTCAATACAAGTACACAAAAAAATATACATGGAAATCCACCCTAATACAGTCCTAAGTTTCATCGTAATCACATCTTCATGCTCTGAAATCTAATTCTTCCAAGTCTCCTCAAACTTCCTTCATGAGTTAGCTTTGCTTCAACCATCATTGCATCCAAATATATGACTTGCATCAGCACCAGAACATGTACACCAGAATGAACTTGCAGTCAAACACAACCACAAAAAGACTTGCCTTCGCCATGTATGAACCTGCGTTCGGCAGCTCAAGAAAACAAAATCTTGCCTGCACATAGAAAAGAAAGTAAAGTGATACACATACGGATTCAAGAGATTCCAAGCGCGAACATAATAAAATGTGAAATCAACGCAAACTACGGCAACCATGCATATCTACATAATTGTAATTCACATCACAATGCTAAGATCGGTAGCATTACATCAAAGGCCAATAGGAAAAATAAAAAACATGTGGGAATCTAAGGCATCTCACAGTCGAAGCCCGCGTGGAAAGGGATTTCATAGATGCACCAGTTTAACATGGTCACTACATATGTCTTAAGAAAGTATCAACAATTCAGTTTGTCTATTATCTAATAATTCAAGTGCAACGAAATTAAAATTCTGCACTGAGTTCAAACAGAGAGTTAGAAGCAGAGGGAGATACTGCCACAAAGGAAGGGTTATGTACACGATTAATACATCCAAAGAGCTAAGGTTTTTTTAATTGTATATCAGTCGAAAACTGAAATATATATATGACAAAAGCGATTTTGCACCATATCAGAAGCGTAAACAAAACTGATCCATATTCCATGACCTTGATTCAAGATAACCAAAACAAATTGAAATTCAAAAAAAATAAACTGTAACTAACTACTTAACTTTTCTCAATTTCCCTCTTGGAAAAAATCATGTTTTCGACAAACCTCTATAACATAATCACTCTTGCTCTCTTCCATGCAACAACCTGATTCTTATTCTTCCCTCTCATAATTTCACAAACAAAAAAAAACACTACTCTTGATTCCCTCTCAAGTGCAAGAAGATCAAAGCAACTTTTCTCTCAAGTTTTCTCAAGAACACAAAGGAAGTTGAAGAAATATCTCTCCCTCCTCAAGAATTTTGCCCCCTCCTTCTCTTGCTAGAGTTCTCCGATCTTCGATCTGACATCGGCGACCTCTTCTTCTTAACCTCCTCTTCGATTCCACAATTGCTTTTCTTGATTTAAGCACTTTTGCATAATTGATTCTTGAAATAAGCAACTTTTTCTAGAATTGATAATTGAAGTGAGTTTTGAATAAAGAATTGAATTGTGATGGTGGATTTAGTGGTGGAATTGTTAATTGATTGATCAAAATGCTTAGATCAAGAATTGGATGATCAATAATCACCTTTACAATTAATTGATTCTCAAGAAAAGTGCTTATTCATGTTTTTTTAACATTGTTGCCTTTAATAATTGATGAGAAATCTGAATTTGCATGTGATTTGACATAGACTAGAGCCTTGCTTTGTGAATCAAAATCCATGTGCAATCTTGGGTAGATTATGTGCTCGATACAATGCTCGAGTCATGACATCTTGGCCTTAAGACATGAGATCACAAATTTTTGAATCCACAAAAATCCTCTTTGCTATGATGATTGCATAATTGGTGTGAATTCGGTTTTCTAATCCGGTAAAAACATGTTGAAACATGTCGAAACTCATAAAAATGGATTATGAGTTAATACTTTAATTATGCAATGATCAAGGAGAGTTTTTCGTGTGTGCATTTGTCGATTTGTTTTCCGTTTCGTGCCGTGGATATTCTATGATTTTCAAGTTTTCCAACAATTCGAACCACACACGACACAGATACTTGATGCAAAAGTCACGTTGCTTCAAAGTTGAAAATTGCACAAAATTGCACTATCAAGCAGTTTGAGTCGACTCAAACGTAGCTCCGGTCGATGCAAAAATGAACAAAAACCATTTTCCACCCACGGGAAGTGTCGTGCTGACCTTATGAGTCGACTCAAACTTGTGCATCGATGCATACAGTGCTTTGAGTCGATGCAAACTGAACAAAAACCAATATTGGCCACTTGTAGGAAGTGTCGTGCTGACCCTTTTTATTCGACTCGTTTTTTTGAGTCGACTCATCCCATCTTTGAGTTGACTCAAACTGCTAGCATTGCTTTTTTTCCGTTTCTTTTGCCTTGCTTTCTCTAAGCACTCTTCTACTCTTTCTTCCATATACTTTCCTTATTATTTTTAACATGTTTCTTAATTATGCAAGGTACATTTTTATGCTTTCGATCATGTAACATAACAGGTAGTTAGGTGATCGAAGTATACGACTTATGCTCGCTTCCGATGCGACACGCCTTATTTCTCATTGTCCTGAGAAATTCATATCGTATTATATGTTGTCCTGATGCGTGTGATACTTTATGATACTTTGTACAAGAACTTCTTATTACGCGTGCATTCACAACACGCGTTTTCTTTTATCTTAGTTGGATATTATTTCTGACTTTGTTTGCTTCTTGGTGAAGCTTGCTCGACGTGTAATCCCTTCTTCTCCATTGATTTTGTCCACTCTTGACAATTTTCTTTCTTTTGGTAGTCGTCGCTACTACCTTCGTACTTCTTCACACTTTACTACATTTCTTTACCGCTTTTCTAGATATCATGAGAAGTAGGGCTTTACTACATTATGATGTGATTCCATCAGAAGTAGGGTTGAGATGTATGATGGGGGTCTCCGTTCTTGATCATGTCATGAACCCCTCTGGTTTATTTAAAGACCCCTCTGGTTAATCATGTGCAACTTGTGTGTAGTTTGTTTAAAACCCTACCTTTGAGTAGGTATTCTGCAGGTGTGTTTACATTTGTACCTGCATATGTACAAATGATAAGTCCTCAAAAATATGCGAGCAGGGAGGGTTAGAAATAAACCCCCACAATTTTGTCTGTGTTATCCTTAGCTTGTGATGCACCACAATGCTTCGGAGTTGTGCCTGCTCTTGTTTATAGAGTCTTCAAGTGGTGAAGGGTTCTGCAATCGAACCCCCACGCTTCATCAAGAGGTAGCATTGGACGATGCTGATACTCCGTGATTGTTTATATTGCCTTCTTTCGCCTACCTCGATCTCCTATATCTTGGTTAGGTGTTCAGTCGCTTTGACACCACCTTTTTGTTTTACATCTCACTCCCGCTTGTTTGTCTCGGGTGATACGCTCCCCCTGACTAAAGAATTTCTCTTCTTTTCCTTACTATTTTATGTGTGTGTGATGCGGTGGGAGAACTAACTTGAGTGTTTTGCGTTTGATCGCAAATGTTGCGGTTAGCAAGAGTCGCCATCGACTTTTCTTTTATCCATAAGGAAATATGAAAAAGCACAGGAAAGACCTTTGAGATTGTTTCTTGAGTTCGGGGGGTAGATTATGAAAAGGGAAGGTATTATCACCCTTTTCATCCATGGTTTTCCATGGGCTCTTAGTTACTTGCTAGATCACTTACTTTTGTTTGAAATTGTGCTTAGTGTGGTTTTTGAAAGTATTTTGTAAAGAGGCCTTTGTTTAGGCAACATTTGTAATGATTCTCGTTCGTAAGAATGTATACAAAGATGTTTGATCTTTTGGAAATGTTTTCAATGTTTGTAAGATGTTTGAAAATGTGTGTGTTTGTTTTTGAAAATAGCAAGTTTGTTTGTTTTGAAATGGAGAAAGTAATTAGGAGCAATCTACCTACTCAAATGTCTTTCTTGTTCATTTTCTTTTCCTTTGACATTGTTGTCTTACCATTGATTTGGTAAGCAACCCTATCTTTGGATGTAAATGGGACGGGAATGGGTCATCGTATAACCATGATTAGCAATGTTGCAAGGTATCTTAGCATTCTTTTTGAGGGACTAAGATCATTTGTAAAGAAACTTAGATAGCGTCATCGAGGGACTGTGATCTTGTTTTTGTTTATTTTTGCTAAGATACCTCACATGCGTAATATGGCCATTTTGTAAGGCAACCAAGTGGATTTTACCCTAGGGGTGCTTGTGTGCAAGTGTGTTGTTTTCATGCTTGATTTTGTCTTGAATTAGGGTTTTCTACTTGATTGATTTTATTCTTTCCATACAAACCCTAATTACTAGCATGTTATGTAAAAGCGATAAATTGCGAAATTTAAAGTTACTACGCTATTACAACATTTGTGGGAGGGGGTATACAATTTATGAATAGGGATTGCAATAATATAAACCTAATTAATCTATTACAACCAAATTGAATATGTTCAAATAATTGAAGAAATATATAAAGTATAAATGCAAATTGTAAGAAATGATATTTGTGTTTGGATTTTTATATGAAAGAGGTTTTAACCTAAACCTAATTAGAGAAAAATAATTAAATCAAAATTAACTTTAATTAATTAAGAAAAGAAATTATTTTAGGAAAGATTTTTTTAAATAAAACCCTAATTCTATTTAGTTGATTAAAAGAAAATAAGTTTAAAGAAAAAGTATTTTTGTATTTTTGTCTTGAAAATAATATATGGTGTTGTGAAATATTTTTGGCCTTTTTTTATATTAATTTAAATGTATTTAAATAAATAATAATCTAGTTTTAATTTAATTTACAAGGAAACTAGTAAAGGTAAATAAAGTATAATGAATAAAAATAATTTTTTGTGTGGGAAAAATATTTAAATTATGTGAAAACATAAATCTATTATTTTTATATTTTTTTTATTATTTTTTGGTATTTTAGAACATATATTTAAAAGGAAAAATGAAATAAATAAGTAAATAAAAATAAATGGGCCAGGGGGTGCCAAAAGTAGGCAGGGAGGTGAGCTAGCAAAAAAAAAAAAAAAAAACACTGCCAGGCCCAAAGGGCCCAGCGCCTGCAAAAAAAAGTTAAGGAATCAGAAAATATGAAAAATGAAAAAGGGGGGTTCACATTGGTTCGAACCCTCGCCCTTTAGGTAAGAAGTGACTTAGTACGCACGCGCTTGCCACTTGGGTGACTGTTTCATCCGGTCATATAACCAAACCATAAATATATATTAGAAACTGCTTTCTGAAGGCAACTTCGTCTTTAACCTCGCGCCTAGCCGGACCACCTGTATCTTCCTCATCTCTCCACAAAAATAGAAAGTTTAAACATGAAAGTTGTGGCGTTTCTTCCCACGAATCCAACCATATAACTTATGTAAGCTAAAAGTCAAAGATACAAACTAATTTTGCTGGCCCTAAATTGAAACCTAATTTTCTCAGAAATTTCAAATCCAAAATTCTCTATACACAGTCAATATAAATGGGAACTATGAACATGGTCAGCTTTAGAGCAAAGATATCTACATTTTGTCTTCATAAATCAGGATCAAATGATACTTGTATGAATAGATAAAAGTTTGAAAATTTACCTCTTGCAGCTGGAGTCGTGAGTGGAGTTTGAGCAGCTTTTGAGATGGCCCGAGGATCTGTTTAGCTTGCCTGGACCTCCTTGAGTGTATTCCAACTCCTACTTTGCCTTGAAAGTCCCTGAATCTCTCTACTCAAGTCAACCTGCAAGCTTGATATTTGAAAATGGTGGATAGTGATGGAGGAGTTATAGTCTTGAAATAGGGGTCTGGATTGCTTTGTTATGATGTATAGAAGGTGTTTGAATGATTAGTTTTAAAAATGCATGAGTGGAAATGAAGATGATGAGTTTTGGTTCAAAACTGTGTATCAATGGTGTTCTTGAGCAGATTTATGGTTTTTGAGTGTTTAAGATAGTTTCAGGGCACTAGCATCCGTGTGTCATCTTGAAAATAGTGTGTGTACTTATAGGAAAGAGGTTTTGAGCCTTGAAACAACTCAGAAATTTAAATCACATGTTATGGCTTGGTTACTTGTTTTTGAAGCAAAGTTGACAAACATGGTTTCAATGTGGAGTACAAGGGTTTGCAGGATGGTTAGCAGGATGTAGGCATGTTGCTTCTTGCTTTTGAATGCTTTTGAGTCAAAAACAACAATGTATGGGCTCAAGAAGAGTTGACATTGTGATTAAAGTCACTTTTCCAAAATGGAAGTGGTGACTTTCTTCCAAATATGGAAATGCAACTTGGATAATGGCTCAAATGCTTGGACAATGGCTCTATCAGTTGTTTAAGCATTAAATTATTGAGTGATTAGCAAGGTTGAAGCCTGCAAATCAAGATTTGTACAGCAGGCTTGAAGATTGGATCAAGTGTTCTTCACAAAATGGCTTGTAATCCAAGTGACAAAACACCAACTTCTTGCCTTCGATTCTCCTTGCTCAGAAATGATCTCAAGGAGTTCTTGGACATTTTTGAAAGCTTGTAATGTGCTCTTTAACTCATTTTTGAATTTATTTTGAAGACTCCCCTTGTAACTATGTGAAAAATTGCCATGAAGTTAGGTCAAAATAATGCTTGTATGAAGAGATAGAAGTTTGAGTTTTTACCTCTTGCAGCTGGAGTCATGAATGGAGTTTGAGTAACTTTTGAGAGTGCCTGAGGACCTGTTTATCTTTCCTGGACCTCCTTGAGTGTATTCCAACTCTTACTTTGCCTTGAAAGTCTCTGAATATCTCTACTCAAGTCAACCTGCAAGCTTGATATTTTAAAATGGTGGATAGTGATGGAGGAGTTACAGTGAGGAAACAAGGGTATGGATTGCTTTGGTATGATGTATAGGAAGTGTCTAAGTGATTAGTTTTCAAAACGCACAAGTGGAAATGAAGATAATGTGTTTTGGTTCAGAACTGTGTGTTAATGGTGTTCTTGAGCAGGTTTTTGGTTTTTTGATGTTTGAGGTAGTTTCAGAGTAATAGTATTCGTGTATCCACTTGCAAATAGTGTGTATACTTATAAGCAAGAGGTTTTGAGGCTTGTCACAACTCAGAATTTGAAACTCACATGTTATGGCTTGGTTACTTGTTTTTGAAGAAAAGTTAACAAGCATGGTTTCAATGTGAAGTACAAGGCTTGTAGGGTGGCTGAAACCTTTAAACACACTTGTTCTGATTGTGTAGAGTATGTTTGTGCAGAAAGAACAAATGCAAGGCTCAATGCAAGCTGGCTTTGCATAAAGCTTGCTTTTCTAAAATGACAATGTTGCCTTTCTTCCCAAAATGGAATTATATTTGTACAAAGCATTGAATGCTTGGATTAAAGCTTCCAACAGCTATGAAAAAATTTAATTATGGAGTGAAAGTCAAGTTAGAAGCCTGCAAAGTGAGATTTTTACAGCATGCTTGAAGATTGAACCAAGTGTTCTTCACAAAATGGCTTGTAATCCAAGTGACAAAATACAAACTTCATCTCTTCGATTCTCCCTACTCAAGAATGATCTCAAGGAGTTCTTGGACATTTTGGAAAGATTGCAATGTTCTCTACAACTCATATTTGAATTTCTTTTGAATATTCCCCTTGGAACTATATGAAAAAGTGCCATGAAGTTAGGTCAAAAATCTGCCTAACTAGGGCAAAATTTCACTAAGTCTTTTTTAGTTCATGAGCATGTATTCACAAAATTATAAATTGAGATCCAAGCACTTTTAGGAGAAGTTATGTGAAGCAAATTTGTAGATTTAATGGAGATATACAACTTCCATGTTGGAAGTTTCTCTTGAATCATCTTGCATCATGGTGAAAATTTGGCCTAAAGTTATGAAAAAAACATGAATTTTCAACACTTAGAAAAATTTCTAAGTTTAGAAATTTTGACTTTTCAAAATGAAATCTTGACTTTTTGATTTCTTGTTTAATAAGTTTCATATTTTGACATGTTTTGATGAATTATGATCTTTGGCACTTGAATTTGACCAAAAAGTCAAAGTTTGACTTTTCAGTATATAGTTGACTTTTGATCAGTTGATTGCAAAATTCATCTGTCAATCCAATGGACTTGTAATGTTTTGAATCATGTCATTAGGTCAAAATGGTGCACTTGGAATCTTGAAATCATGCCTTAAACCAATTTATCATTTTCTAGGTCAAAAAATCAGAAATTGCCCTTTCCCAGTCAAAACCCTAATTTTGACCATTTTGCCCTTTTGAAGATTTGATCAAATTTCTTGCGGAATTATGGTCCAAACTTGATCAAATGATACATATGAGTCTAAAATATTGATGTGGATAAAAAATTATGAAGTTTTACTGTAAATTGGCTATGGTTGACGTTTTCCCCAATACAGTTGATTTTTAGGTCTACTTTTCAATTGACTGATCAAAAGTGTGATCCAAGGCTTGAAACTTGACATGAGTGATCTTGGGGGTCCATAATGGTCCATGAAATTCATATGACGCATTGATAGTCCAAAAATCCTTGTGCAAACACAAACCCTAATTTTGGTCATTAGTGCATAAGGAGGTAGGTGTCTTGAGCTGATCAAACCCTAGTGCAGTCTTGAGCCTAAGGAGATCTTATGAGAAAATTCTTGATAAGTGAGAGGGAAAATTTTGGGGTACAACATCTTCCCCTGTTCAACCTTCTTAATCCTGAAGAGTTAGATTGGCGAGTTTTTCCATTCGTGACTCGAAGGTGGAAGATGATTGGACACTAGAGTGCTCAGAAATTTGCACTCGACGATGTGAAGGTTGAGGGAATGGGATTAAAGATTCCATTTGGATAGGTGATAGACATTTTTTGGAGATGGGCTTGTAGATTCCATCCAAGAGTGATTGTTTGTATTGTAATTTGTAAGCTGAAAGAATGAGTATCAGGATGGCGTCCGTGTCTAGAGCTTATCTAAACTGTATCTGGGAGTTGATTTTGAATGATTATCAGAATGGCATCCATGTCTGGAGCATATCTGAACTGTATCTGAAAGCTGAATCTGAATGAATATCAGAATGGAATCCGTATCTGGAGCGTATCTGAATTGTATCTGAGAAGTTAAATCTTTAATGAGTATTAGAATGACATCCGTGTCTGGAGCGTATCTGAACTGTATCAAAAGGTTGAATCTGAATGAATATCATAATGGAATCCGGGTCTGAAGCATATCTGAACTGTATCAAAAGGTTGAATCTGAATGAGTATCATAATGGAATCCGGGTCTGGAGCGTATCTGAACTGTATCAAAAGTTTGAATCTGAATGAGTATCAGAATGGCATCCGGGTCTGGAGCGTATCTGAACTGTATCAAAAGGTTAAATCTGAATGAGTATCAGAATGGCATCCGTGTTTGGAGCGTATATGAACTGTATTTGTAGATTGAACTTTGTTAATGGTAGCTAATAACCTTATCCTGAAAAGGGTAAAATGTTAGCTAAAATTCCAAGTCATGATACATGAAATGTATGCATAATGGGATTAGGTTGTATGCGTTTGTGTTATCAATGTTTATGAAATATGAATGCAATGTATGCGTATGCGAGCTAATCTGCCACACTGCTGTTGGATTGAGGAAAATAAATCCCTGACTGCTGCTGAGGATATGGAGTATAAGTCTTCATGTTGTGAATTCTAAGTGTTGATGAATTTTTGTTAAGAGAAATAAACTCTGTGGTAAGGGAAATGTCGTATACTGCTTGTATAATCCTATCGCGAAATCTTGAAAAAATGAACGACTTCTACTGGGGATTGATAATTGGAAGCTTTGTTCTGATGGGGATTAAATCGCACACTGTGGGGGAATTTCATGGAAATAGCTTAGAGAAATTTCCCTACCTCTCAAGGCCATAAGTGATTGTCTTTCTATTTTGTTTATTTGTAAACAGTAATTATGTTCAAATGCATATGTTCAACAATCAATCATTGGACGTTTTTGTAAACAAAACACAAGAGTAAAAAACAGATAGTTTTACACTTTCAAAGGGATATCTTTGTATTGACTTTGAGTAAGTATTTTTGTACAATGAGACGAACATTCTAGTAAGAGAGTATCATCGTAAAAAATGAAAATTTTGATACAAAGAAAAGATAGCTATGTGCAATAATCCCATGGGGTTCCCATTCTTCTATAGCCTTTGTATCTCTGAGCATCTTGTCTATTTATTTCCTCGTCCGAATATGATTGAATTGATCAGAACCTATGAGTTTGTAGGTTGTCCGTAAGGTGATCCAACGGGACATAGTCATACGCTTTAATTACCTAACTTTTGCTTGGACCTCCCTTTCGGATTTTCAGTCCACCGAGAAACCCTTTTTTGCCCAAGTCGCCCTTTAGGGTTTTCAACTTGCCGGGTGTACATATTTTTTTTTGGGTTTATCCCTAATTTTTGCCCGAACACTTTTGGTTCGTCGGGATGCCCATGTTTTTCCTAGGTATGTCAAACTAACAGGTCTCTTATGCGTAGTATCTTTTGACTATGTCCGCATTTGTAGGATGTGGCAGGTCGTCACCATCCATGGTTGTCAAGATCATTGCCCCACCAGAGAAAATGTTTTTGATTACAAATGGTCCTTCATAGGTAGGAGTCCACTTGCCCCTAGGATCACCTTGTGGCAGTATGATGCATTTGATCACCAGATCTCCAACTTGATACACTTGGCATCTGACCTTTTTGTTGAAAGCCTTGATCATTCATTTTTGATACATTTGACCATGGAAAACAACAGTAAGTCTCTTCTCATCATTCAAGTTCAGTTGACCAAGTCGAGTCTAGATCCAATCATATTCGTTCAGCCCTGCGTCCTTCATAATCCTCAGAGAGGGGATCTGGACCTCGATAGGCAAGACAACTTCCATGCTATAAACCAGAGAATAGGGTGTTTCCCCGGTTGATGTGTGAGCCGTGGTACGATACCCGTGGAGAGAGAATGGTAACATCTCATGCCAGTCTTTGTATGTGACTGTCATTTTTTGTATGATATTTTTAATGTTTTTATTTGCAGCTTCGACAACACCATTCATCTTTGGCCGGTAAGGGGAAGAATTGTAATGCTGGATCTTGAATTGCTCGCACAAGGCGGTGATCATAGTATTGTTTAAGTTTGTACCATTGTCAGTGATGATCCTTTCCGGGATACCGTACCGGAAAATGAGATTTTGCTTGATGAAACGGGAAACAACATTCTTGGTAACGGAAGCGAAGGAAGCTGCCTCCACCCACTTTGTAAAATAATCAATAGCCACTAAGATGAAGCGGTGTCCATTAGAGGTTGTCGGCTTGATTTCCCCAATCATATCAATTCCCCACATAGCAAAGGGCTAAGGAGCTGTCAAGACATTTAGAGGAACCGGAGGTACGTGTACCTTGTTAGCATAAATCTGACACTTATGGCAAGTTCGAGAGTGTTGATAGGAATCTGCTTCCATGGTAGACTAGTAATAGCCTGCCCGTAGGATTTTATTTGCCATCGTATGCCCACCGAATGGGTGCCAAAAGTGCCTTCATGCAATTCAGCCATAATCCTTTCAGCTTCAACCTTATCTACGCACCAAAGTAACACAGAGTCATGGTTAAGTTTGTAAAGAATGCCATTACTAAGGAAGAATTTAGCAGAGAATCTCCTTAAGAACTTCTTATCATTGATTAAAGCTCCTTCTGGATATTCTTGAGCTGCGAGATACTTCTTGACTTCGTGAAACCAAGGTTGGTCCACTACTTCTTCCGTGTTAATCTCGTGACAGTGCGCTGGTTCTTCCATTAGTTCGATAGTGATCTGGGGAGCCTCGTTATCCCATTTAAGTTTAAACATAGATGACATTGTGGCTAGAGCGTCTGCTATCTAATTTTCTTCTCGCGTGAAATGCTCGAAGGTAATCTTCTCAAAATATGGTAGCAATGTCAAAACATGTTCTTTATAAGGGACAAGGTTAGGGTGTTTGGTGTCCCATTCCCTTTGATTTGACTGATAACCAATGCTTAATCTCTGAATACATCCAAGGATTTGATTCCTAGGTCTATGGCAGCTCTGAGACCAAAGATGCATGCTTCGTATTCCTCCATGTTATTTGTACAATTGAACCAGAGTCTTGCGATAAATGGAGTATGACACCCTTCCGGAGATATGAGTACAACACCGATACCATTGCCAAGTGCATTGGATGCCCCATCAAAGAACAAGGTCCATTGGGATCCTTGTTCAGGTCCGTCATATGGCCTGAATTCTTTACAGTTATCTAACGTCATGATGTCTTCATCCGAAAATTCGAACTTCTTGGACTAGTAGTCTTCTACAGCTTGGTGAGCAAGGTGATCTGCTAATACACTGCCCTTTATTGCTTTTTGGGTAGTATACTGTATGTCATATTCTGTCAGGATCATCTGCACTCTTGCTATTCTCCCAGAAAGGGAAGGCTTTTCGAAGATGTATTTTATCGAATCCATTTTAGACATCAACAAGGTAGTATGAGTCAACATATACTGTCTTAGCTTGTGAGCAGCCCATGCCAGTGCGCATCAAGTTTTCTCGAGCAGTGAACATCTAGTTTCATAGTTGATAAACTTTTTTCTCAGGTAGTAAATAACATGCTCTTTTCGGCCAGACTCGTCATGCTGCCCCAATACACACCCCATTGAGTTTTCTAAAATAGTTATATACATGATCAACGGTCTTCCCTCGACTGGTGGCATCAACACAAGAGGCTCTTGTAAGTATTATTTGATTTTGTCAAAAGCAAATTGGCACTCATCATTCCATTTGACTACCTGATCCTTCTTCAACAACTTGAAGATTGGTTCACAAGTAGCTGTTAGGTGAGAGATGAATCTGGCAATGTAGTTCAAACGTCCCAAGAACCCTCTGACTTCCTTCTCAGTACGAGGAGCAAGAATCTCTTGTATCTCTTTTACCTTGGCAGGATCTACTTCAATACCTTTATTACTGACAACAAAGCCTAGGAGTTTACCAGACCGTACCCCAAATGTGCATTTGTTTGGATTCAACCTCAACTTGTATTTCTTCAGTCTCTCAAATAGTTTTTGTAAGTGATCAAGATGCTCTTCTTCTGTTTGAGATCTGGCTATCATGTCGTCCACATAGACTTCTATTTCGTGATGTATCATGTCGTGAAATAGGGCTACCATGGCATGTTGATAGGTTGCTCCAGCATTCTTTAGTCCGAATGGCATCACCTTATAGCAGAAAGTGCCTCACTGCGTGACAAACGTTGTTATCTCTATGTCCTTAGGCGCCATTTTGATTTGGTTGTAACATGAGAATCCGTCCATGAAGGAAAACACTTTGTGTTATGCCGTATTGTCAACTAGAATATCAATGTGGGGGAGTGGAAAATAGTCCTTAGGGCTCACCCTACTCAAATCTCTGTAATCCATACACATTCGCACTTTGTCGTCTTTTTTGGGTACGGGAAAAATATTGGCAACCCATTGGGGGTAACAGGTGACACCCAAGAATCTAGCGTTGAATTGCTTCATGACTTCTGCTTTAATATTTTCTGACATATCAGGCCTCATGCGGTGAACCTTTTGCTTTACTGGTGGACAATCCTCTCTTGTAGGCAAACGATGCACCACAATATCTGCATCAAGTCCTGGCATGTCTTCATACGACCAGACAAAGACTTTGACATAATCGTGTAACAATTGAATCAGACGCTCCTTGATACTGGGTTCCAAATTGGCACCCACCTTGACCTCTTTTTTTTTGTCTTCTTTGGTACCTAGGTTGATCGCATCCACGAGTTCCTCGTGAGGTTAAATGGTTCTCTCTTCTTGTTGTAGTAGTCTGGCAAGTTCCCCTGGTACTTCACAATCTTCCTCGCCTTCGTCTTCGGCTTAGTAGATTAGATTCTCAGAGTCACAAAAGGCCATAGCAGTATCGTTACCCATGGGATCCCGAATGGATGTATACCTGCATTGTGAGTGTGAGTGTGTGTAAGGGTATAGCTATCCTTGAAATAAATAATAATGTAAAAAGAAAAACAATGAGCATAAAAGATTGTATGCGAAAACGTCCATGATTCATTGATGTCATATGAAAATGAGATAATAACCCTTACAAATGGACCATTGTGCTTCGGGTAAGACACGAGGTTTTAAGAGTGCGAATTATTTTAATATTACAGATCCAACAAAATGTAAAGACAGATTACTGTGGGATAAAAGTGATTGGGACAAAATCTCTAGCCTCCCAGTTGCTGAGCCCTCCATTGACAGTTGGGAATATCCAGTCCTCCAAGTCACAACTATCTTCATCATCTTATACGATGTTGACCTCGCGGTTGCTGATCTTCGGGGGTGGTCCTCTGGCACGAGCGTGACGTACAACCTTCTGGGCACCTGAAGTGAAACCTAGGCTAAACTTGTCAGACTTATATGGGATATCTAAGAGTTTTCCCTAGATAGTGCACCCATCTTCTTCTACCACCTCTTTGGCATCCTTCAGAGATGACATCCGGAGCGGAGGCCTTGTAATCTTGGAAACAACCTTGGTTACCGCCACGTCTTGCGGGACCTCTTCAAAGTGTTGGAATGGAGTTTCAATAAATTCACCATCTAATTCCACATATTTGAAGGAATTGAGATGGCTGATCATATACTCCTCTTCTCCATGAACAGTGATAATCTTTCTTTGAATCAGATATTTTAGAATTTGGTGTAATGTAGAAGTGACAACATCAGCATTGTGAATCCATGGTCTGCCCAACAAGCAGGAAAATGAGGGACGGATATCCATTACATAAAAAGTTGAATAAAATGTTTATGTTCCAACTTTTATGGGAATGTCTACCTCCCCATGCACCATCCTTTTCGAGCCATCAAAAGCCCTTACTACTATGTTACTTGGCTTCAATGTCAATCCCTCACAATCAAGCCTATCAAGAGATTTTTTAGGCAATACATTCAGGGATGAGCCAGCGTCCACCAAGACATGGGCAAGGTTGTGCCCCTACATTCAATTGAGACATACAATGCCTCATTATGCTTCCTTCCCCTTGGTGTTAGATCAACATTTGAAAAACCTAGACCATTATCTGCAGTTAGGCTGGCTACGCAGTCTTGAAACTGACCGGCAGATGTCTCTTGGGGTACATGGGTTGTTTTCATGAATTTTACCAAGACTTTTGCATGTGCCTTGGAACATAGTAGTAATGTCAGCATGTAAATTTTAGAAGGGGTTTGCCTCAGTTGTTCAACTACATCGTAGTCTCTTCTCTTAATGATCTTCAGAATTTCCTCCATCTCTTTCTGGGAAGTCTCAGGGATAGCCAATGATTGTGTCTTCGTCTTGACAGACTCAACCAGAACACCTTTTCCTTGAGTGTCGGTTAATTTGGCAGCAGGAGTGTTGGTAGGAATGATAACAGGGGTTGTGACAGCTTTGTCAGTTGGAGTATTGGTGGAGATGATTGTAGAAAAGGGAACGGCTTTTGGGGGAGCAACAACAGGAATAATTATGAGTCCAAAAACTTCTTTTAGAGGAGTAATTTATGGAGAGAAGATCTTACCACTTCGGGTAATCTTACTAGTTCCTGCAATATTACTGACGTCAGAATCCACTTTCTCAGAACTTGAATCTTTGGCGACTGGCCAGTCCTGCTTGATACCATGGTAGTAGACATCCCCTCCATAATTCCATGGTACGGTCTTGTCTGATGAATATGGGACTGGTCCAGGCATTGTAATTATTAAAGGAGTTACTTTTGGAGCTGATGTAATTCTAACGGGTCTTTTGGTGGAGAACTTGGAAGAATTGGCGGAAATGGTAATGATAGAAACATCTTCAAAAGGAATAGGTGGAACAGAAGTCTTTTCAAACAAAATTTCTTTGTTATCTATCAGGCACTGAACGCCTGCTTTCAACAAAGGACAACTGGTTAATGGGGACAAATAGAAATGGCAAACTTCATCACATCTCGGGAACACACCGACATTCAACAAGTTCATTTTTATAGTCAGAAGTGGGGTCATAAGTTCATCAACTGAAGTAACAAACAATCCTTCTTCAATGGCATTGGTATTATGGCCATGTCTGGGCATAAGGGCAGAAATGACATTTGGCTTTTCAGGCGCATCAAATTCAATCTCTTTTGATTCAATGAAGTCTTGTATTTTGTTCTTTAAAGCCCAACAATTATTAGTGTCATGGCCGGAACTTTCAGAGTGATATGCGCAACGGGAATTGGGATGATAGTGAGGAGATGTTGTATTGGGGTTTTTTGAAGCTTCTTTCAAGGTCACCAAATTGGATCTTAGTAGATGAGGTAATACCTGAGACGGAGTCATGTTAATTCTGGTAAACTACCTGAATGGCCTTTCCATCCTTGGTTGATTATTTCTTTGCTGATCAGGCGCAGGCTCAGGAGTCATGATAGCCCCCACCATTGGTCAGCGTTCGGCCCCATCTTGGATTCTTTGCGGATATACATCAACCACCTCTTTCTTTCCGATGAAAGGCTTCCTTACAACTGCAGAAGAAGATGTATCTTTCTGAATTTTTCCACTCTTTATACCGGCTTCTACCCTTTCTCCAGTAAATATTAGTTCAGTAAAGCTTGCAGATGAACTTCCAATTAAATGATTGAAGAAGGGACCAGACAAGGTGCCCAAGAACATTTCTACCAATTCCCTCTCAGATATAGGGGGTTGAACTCTTCCAGCCAAGTCTCTCTATTTTTGCGCATAGTCCTTGAAACCTTCATTAGAAACCATGGTCATACTCTGGGGTTGAGTGCAGATAGGCGCCAGATCAGCATTGTATTGGTATTGTTTGTAGGAGGCTGCAACAAGATCTTCCCAATTGTGAACGTTGGCTCTTTCTAGTTGGTAAAACCAGTAAAGTTGAGTTCCAAACAGGTTGTCAGTGGTATGGGGCTCGATTTTCCTCACATATGACCGCAGATGCACTTTAGGGCATGAGACTCCGTCATACTTGGCGAACACAGGTGCTTTGAATTTCGGAGGAATGACAATCCCCAATACTAACCCCAATTCCTCAAAGTCCAAACCAGGCACTTTTTGGATTTCCATCGCACTCTACCGCTCTTCGAGATGTTTATACTTGTCATAAGTTGGAGGTTATATTTCTTCATAATAGTCTTCTTCTTCCTCTTCCTCTTCTGATTCTGACGAGACAAGTGTTTCCTTGCCTTTTCCATCTTGGTTGTCTCTTTCACCAGATGTCGTCGCAAAGTCTAAGGTCCTTCTCGTCTGCCCATGAAATCTTCTTCCCATGTTTTGGACTCCAGTTACCTTCTTTGTTTTCTTTTTCCTCTCTAGCCAGCAAAGTCTTCAATTCTTCTTGTCCCTTGGCTAGGGTCAAGAGCAACTGCTGGAACTATGTATTCTGAGCTTGGAGATCCTTCACTGTTTGCTCAAGATCCATCTTACTGAAATAAACAGTAGAGAGATGAGGAGACTTATTGCAAAAGACATGCTTATGTTATGATGAATGGTATATGCATATGTAATGATTTCAAGGATTTCAAAGATTCAAATTTGTTTTAGACAAAAAGGAAACATTAGTTATATTAATAAGTTAAAGCTTGAGTACATCAATGCCTATTGGGAAAAATAATACAAAAACTTTAAGATAAAAAGGTAGTACGCATCCTCTTTGGTGCGATGTAGGCATTTAGAGTCCGCTCCTCATGAAGTAGTCTAGTGAGTTCCAAAACCTTCTTCTCTCTTGCGTAGAATTGGGCTTCGAAGGTATCTCGCTCTCCTTTGAGTTGTATCCAATCCCTTTGTAGGTATTTGAGAGAGGTGGGCATATCAGGATGTAGGATAGTGTATGGAACATCTCCCTCCATGAAAGGCTCAATGATTACCGGGAAAATGGAGGGGTAAGGCATCATAAGACTCTGAGCACGAGTTCTTACCCATTTGAGGTAAGGCTCAATAGGGATGAAATTTTTATGCCCTAAAGTCTTGCTATCCACCTTGTTTAACATCCTCCAAGCTCAGATAAATCTCTAGCGAAGACCTTGATCATCGTTGTCGTAGTCAAATACCAAACCTTGAATCTGCATCTCGTGCGGGCCATCCCTTCGGGCGTAACCAAACTGTCTTAAGGCTAAGCATGGATTGTAGGTGATACCTACCCTAATTCCAAGTAAAGGGACATTAGGGAACTCTCCACAATGTTCGACAATGATAACGTTCTCTTTGAATCGGGAGCACCAATGAATGTCCGAATGTTTGAGCGTCATCAACCTTTGTGACCACCTTGAACCTTGCTCATTCTCTAATACAGATTGGGGAAGATGAGAAATAAACCATCTTGCCAAGAGAGGAGTGCAACACATGAGGACACCTCTTTTCCTCATTGTGCGAGTGTGAAAATAGTGTAGGATATCTCCTAGCAATGTAGGCACCAGGTTGCGGGATATGAAGATTTTGACGGCGTTGACATCTATGAGTTGGTCAGGATTTGGAAACAAAACCATCCCATAGATAAGGAGAGCCACAATTTCCTCCAAGGCTTGCAAGTCCAAGGAATTCCAACAGCTTTAGGCTTTCTTAAACAGGAACTTTGCTAGGAAACCTTTGACACCACTCCTTGTTTTCCAATGAGTTGTGACATCAGATGAGTGCAAGTATAGAGCTTGAGCAATCTCTTCTGGCTTCGGGTCTCTTTCCGTTCCTTTGAAAGGTAGTTGATTGAGAATGGGAATCCTCAAGAGTTGGGAGAATTCTTCCAAAGTAGGCACAAGCTGATAGTCGGGAAATGTGAAGTAATGGTATAAAGGATCAAAGAACTGAAAGAACACTTTCATCATGTCCTCATCTGTGTTGGAGGTGACCAAGTTGAGTAGGAGACCATGTCTCTCGGTGAATGGAGAGTTTTCAGGAATCCTTAAAGCTAGCTCTTTAAGTTGTGGAGGTATTCTTACAAGGTTGACTTGAATAATTTTCCTACGAAGTGAATCCATATCCTACAAAACAAGAAGAAAGATGAATCCCAAAAATCCTTGAAATGGTTAGTGGATGTATATGATGTTCATGATGTTATGTACAAGTATGCATATACAAACAAAGCAAACAAGTACTTAGGTTTATGCTTGCATGGAGTTTTATAGGTAAGTACCCTCTGGAAGTTTAGTCGGCTCAAACCTGTCCTAGTAATAGTAACCGAGTTCTAAGGAGCTCAATATCACTGGTTTGTTTCCTTGGTCATTATTTCAGCACATGCCTCTTTAATGGTGACTGAAATATCCCAAGAACCCAAACCTCAATGAGTTTAGTATCGAGTATCTACCAACTTCGGACTGCACCAAAGCCGGTCATCTCACTACATCCTAAAGGCCAAGTTGGTCAAGTAAAGGTTCTAGAAGTTCATTAGTGCTTCATGGCATCACTCATCGGCCCCATATTCTCTTTGATTAACTCAAAGGCTACCGGTACCCACAAATATGTTGCACTAATGTAGCTATTGCTTAGACCATGTCGGTATACCCCGCATAGTTTCCACAACGTATTGCTACTTACCTATAATGTATCCCAAATCCGGGTAGAGGATTCAAACCCAAACCAAGAACCATAATGTAAAGCATACAAGTCAAACAATGTAAGCAAATAAATGTGATCTAATCCCTAAGGTAACCCCACTTTTAGAATAATTCCCCAGCAGAGTGGCCAGTTCTGTGATGCGGTGGGAGAACTGACTTGAGTGTTTTGCGTTTGATCACAAATGTTACGGTTAGCAAGAGTCGCCACCGAATTTTCTTTTATCCAAAAGGAAAGGTGAAAAAGCACAAGATAGACCTTTGAGAATGTTTCTTGAGTTCGGGGGGTAGATTATGAAAAGGGAAGGTATTAGCACCCTTTTCATCCATGGTTTTCCATGGGCTCTTAGTTACTTGCTAGATCACTTGCTTTTGTTTGAAATTGTGGTTAGTGTGGTTTTTGAAAGTATTTTGTAAAGAGGCCTTTGTTTAGGCAGTCTTTGTAATGATTCTCGTTCGTAAGAATGTATACAAAGATGTTTGATCTTTTGAAATTTTTTTCAATGTTTGTAAGATGTTTGAAAATGTGTGTGTTTGGTTTTGAAAATAGCAAGTATGTTTGTTTTGAAATGGAGCAAGTAATTAGGAGCAATCTACCTACTAAAATGTCTTTCTTGTTCATTTTCTTTTCCTTTGACATTGTTGTCTTACCATTGATTTGGTAAGCAACCCTATCTTTGGATGTAAACGGGACAGGAATGGGTCATCGTATAGCCATGATTAGTGTTGTACCCCAAAATTTTCCCTCTCACTTATCAAGAATTTGCTCACAAGATCTCATTGGGTTCAAGACTGCACTAGGGTTTGATCAGCTCAAGAGACCTCCTTAGACACTGATGACCAAAATCAGGGTTTGAGTTTGTACAAGGATTTATGGACTATCAATGTTTCATATGACTTTCATGGACTATTATTGACCCCCAAGATCACTCATGTCAAGTTTAAAGCCTTGGATCACACTTTTTGATTAGTCAATTGAATAGTTGACCTAAAAATTAGTTGTATTGGGGAAAAAGTCAACCATGGCCAATTTACAGTCAAACTTTATAATTTTTGATCCACACCAATTAGTTGTATCATTTTATCAAGTTCGGACCACAATTACTCAAGAAATTTGATCAAATCATCAAAAGGGCAAAATGGTCAAAATTAGGGTTTTGACTAGGAAAGGGCAATTTATGATTTTCGACCTAGCAAATGATCAATTGGTTTAAGGAATGATCTCAAGAGTCCAATTGCATCGTTTTTACCTAATGACATGATTCAAAACATTGCAAGCACACTGGATTGATAGATGAATTTTGCAATCAACTGATCATAAGTCAATTGTATACTGAAAAGTCAAACTTTGACTTTTTAGTCAAATTCAAGTGCCAAAGATCACAATTCATCAAAACATGTCAAAATATGAAACTTATTCATCAAGAAATCAAGAAATCAAGATTTCATTTTGAAAAGTAAAAATTTCTAAACTTAGAAATTTTTCTAAGTGTTGAAAATTTCTTATTTTTTCATATCTTTGAGCAATTTTTTCATTATGATGCAAGATGATTCAAGAGAAACTCCAACCATGAAAGTTGTATATATCCATGAAATCTACAACTTTTCTTCACACAACTTCTCCTGAAAATGCTTGGATCTCATGTTATAATTTTGTGAATACATGCTCATGAACTAAAAAAGAATTAGTGAAATTTTTCCCTAGTTAGGCAGATTTTTGACCTAACTTCATGGCACTTTTTCATATAGTTCCAAGGGGAATCTTCAAAAGAAATTCAAAGATGAGTTGTAGAGAACATTACAATCTTTCCAAAATGTCAAAGAACTCCTTGAGATCATTCTTGAGTAGGGAGAATCGAAGAGATTAAGTTGGTGTTTTGTCACTTGGATTACAAGCCATTTTGTGAAGAACACTTGGTTCAATCTTCAAGCATGTTGTACAAATCTCACTTTGCAGGCTTCTAACTTGACTTTCACTCCATAATTAAATGTTTTCACAGCTGTTGGAAGCTTTAATCCAAGCATTCAATGCTTTGTACAAATATAGTTCCATTTTGGGAAGAAAGGCAACATTGCCATTTTAGAAAAGCAAGCTTTATGCAAAGTCAGATTGCACACACTCTACACAATCAGAACAAGTGTGTTTAAAGGTTTCAGCCACCCTACAAGCCTTGTACTTCACATTGAAACCATGCTTGTTAACTTTGCTTCAAAAACAAGTAACCAAGCCATAACATGTGAGTTTCAAATTCTGAGTTGTGACAAGCCTTAAAACCTCTTGCTTATAAGTATACACACTATTTGTAAGTGGAGACACAAATGTTATTGCTCTGAAACTACCTCAAACATCAAAAAACCAAAAACCTGCTCAATAACACCATTAACACACAGTTCTGAACCAAAACACATGATCTTCATTTCCACTCGTGTGTTTTGAAAACTAATCACTTAGACACTTTCTATACATCATACCAAAGCAATCCATACCCTTGTTTCCTCATTGTAACTCCTCCATCACTATCCATCATTTTCAAATATCAAGCTTACATGTTGACTAGAGTAGAGATATTCAGAGACTTTCAAGGCAAAGTAAGAGTTGGAATACACTTAAGGAGGTCCAGGCAAGCTAAACAGATCCTCAGGCCCTCTCAAAAGTTACTCAAACTTCATTCACGACTCCAGTTGCAAGAGGTAAGAACTCAAACTTCTATCTCTTCATACAAGCATCATTTGATCCTGATTTGTGAAAACAAAATGTAGATATCTTTGCTCTAAAGCTGGCCATGTTCATAGTTTCGATTTATATTGATTGTGTATAGAGAATTTTGGATTTGAAATTTCTGAGAAAATTAGGTTTCAATTTAGGGCCAGCAAAATTAGTTTTTATCTTTAACACTTAGCTTACATAAGTTATATGGTTGAATTCGTGGAAGGAAACACCACAACTTTCATGTTTGAACTTTCCATTTTTGTGGAGAAATGAGGAAGATATAGGTGGTCCGGCTAGGCTCAAGGTTGAAGACGAAGTTGCCTTCAGAAAGCAGTTTCTAATATATATTTATGCTCTGATTATATGACCGGATGAAACAGCCACCCCAATGGCAAGCGCGCGCGTACTAAGTCATATGTTACCTAAAGCGTGATGGTTCGAACCAATGTGAACCCCCCTTTTGCATTTTTCCATTTTTCTGAATTTTTCTAACATCTTTTTTGCAGGCGCTGGGCCGTTTGGGCCTGGCATTTTTTTTTGCTTTTGCTGGCATACTTCCCTGTTTACTTGTGACACCCCTTGGCCCATTTTATTTTTATTTATTTATTTATTTATTTTTTCTTTTAAATATATTTTCTAAAATATAAAAAAAAATCATATAAAATATAAAAATAATAGATTTATACTTTGACACAATTTAAATATTTTTCCACATAAAAAAATTATTTTACTCATTATACTTTATTTACTTTTATTAATTTCCTTGTAAATTAAATTAAAACTAGATTATTATTTATCTAAATATATTTGTTTTAATATAAAAAAGACCAAAAACATTTCATAACACCACATGCTATTTTCAAGACAAAAATATAAAAATACTTTTTCTTTAAACTTATTTTCCTTTAATCAACTAAAATAGATTTAGGGTTTTATTCAAAAATCTCTTCTTAATCAAAATCCTTTCTTAATTAATTTCTTTTCTAAATTAACCTGAGATTAATTTAATTTAATTACTTTTTTTTTCTCTAATTAGGTTTAGGTTAAAACCTCCTTCATACAAAAAATCCAAACACAAAAAAATCTCTTCTTTCAATTTGCATTTGTACTTTTATACATTCCTTCAATTATTTGTACAATATTCAATTTGGTTGTAATAGATTAATTAGGTTTATATTATTGCAATCCCCATTCATAAATTGTATACCCTCCCACAATGTTGTAATAGCGTAGTAACTTTAAATTTCGCAATTTATCGCTTTTACATAACATGCTAGTAATTAGGGTTTGTATGGGAAGATAAAATCAATCAAAGAGAAAACCCTAATCCAAGACAAAAAACAAGCATGAAAATAACACACTTGCACACAAACACCCATAGGGTAAAATCCACTTGGTTGCCTAACAAAATGGCCATATTACGCATGTGAGGTATCTTAGCAAAAACAAACAAATACAAGATCATAGTCCCTCGACGATGCTATTCAAAGTTTCCTTATAAAATGATCTTAGTCCCTCAAAAAGAATGCTAAGATACCTTGAAACATTGCTAATCATGGTTATACGATGACCCACACCCGTCCCGTTAACATCCAAAGATATGATTGCTTACCAAATCAATGGTAATACAAAAATGTCAAAGGAAAAGAAAATGAACAAGAAAGACTTTTGAGTAGGTAGAATGCTCCTAATTACTTGCTCCATTTCAAAACAAACACCTTGATATTTTCAAAACAATTACATCTACTTTCAAAACATCTTACAAAACTTGAAAACATTTTCAAAAGGTCAACCTCTTTGTATACACTCTTAGGAACGAGAATCATTACAAAGATTGCCTAAACAATGACCTCTTTACAAAATACTTTAAAAAACCACACAAAGCACAATTTCAAACAAAAGAAAGTGATCTAGCAAGTAACTAAGAGCCCATGGAAAACCATGGATGAAAAGGGTGCTAATACCTTCCCTTTTCATAATCTACCCCCCGAACTCAAGAAACAATCTCAAAGGTCTTTCCTATGCTTTTTCACCTTTCCTTTTGGATAAAAGAAAAGTCGGTGGCGACTCTTGCTAACCGCAACATTTGCGATAAAATGCAAAACCCTCAAGTTAGTTCTCTCACTGTATCACAGAACCGGCGACTCTGCTGGGGAATTTTCTAAAAGTGGGGTTACCTTAGGGTTAGATCACATTTACTTACTTTCATTGCTTGACTTGTATGCTTTACATTATGATTCTTTGTTTGGTTTTGAATCCTCTACCCGGATTTGGGATACATTATAGGTTAGTAGCAATACATTATGGAAACTGTGCAGGGTATACTGACATGGTCTAAGCAATAGCTACATTAGTACGACATATTTGTGGGTACCGGTATCCTTTAAGTTAATCAAAGAGAATACAGGGCCGCTGAGTGATGTCACGAAGCACTAATGAACTTTTAGATCCTTTACTTAACCAACTTGGCCTTTAGGATGTAGTGAGATGACCGGCTTTGGTGCAATCCGAAGTTGGTATATACTCGATACTACACTCATTGAGGTTTGGTTTCTTGGGATATTTCGGTCGCCATTAAAGAGGATTGTGCTGAAACAATGACCAAGGAAACAAACCAGTGATATTGAGCTCCTTAGAACCCGGTTACTATTACTAGGTTAGGTTGAGCCAACTAAACTTCAAGAGGGTACTTACCTATGAGACTTCATGCAAGCCTAAACCTAAGGACTTGTTTGCTTTGTTTGTATACACATACTTGTACATAACATCATGAACATCATGAACATCATATACATCCACTAACCATTTCAAGGATTTTTGGATTCATCTTTGTTCTTATTTTGTAGGATATGGATTCACTCTGCAGAAAAACTATTCAAGTCAACCTTTTAAGAGTACCTTCACAACTTAAGGAGCTAGCTTCATGGATTCCTGAAAACTCTCCATTTATCAAGAGACATGGTCGCCTAGTTAACTTGGTCACCTTCAACACAGATGAGGACATGATGAAGGTGCTCTTTCATTTCTTTGATCCTTTACACCATTGCTTCACATTTCCCGACTATCAACTTGTGCCTACTTTGAAATAATTCTCCCAACTCTTGAGGATTCCCATTCTCAATCAACTACCTTTCAACGATACGGAAAGAGACCCAAAGCCAGAAGAGATTGCTCAAGCTCTACACTTTCACTCATCTGATATAATAACTCATTGGGAAACAAGGAGTGGTGTCAAAGGTTTCTTAGCAAAGTTCCTGTTTGAGAAAGCCCAAAGTTGTTGGAATTCCTTAAACTTGCAATCCTTTGAGGAAATTGTGGCTCTCCTCATCTATGGGATGGTTTTGTTTCCAAACCCTGACCAACTCATAGATATCAACACCGTCAAAATCTTCATATCCAACAATCCGGTGCCTACATTGCTAGGAGATATCCTACACTCTTTTCACACTCGCACAATGAGGAAAAGAGGTGTCCTTATGTGTTGCACTCCTCTCTTGGCAAGATGATTTATTTCTCATCTTCCCCAATCTGTATTAAAGAATGAGCAAGGTTCAAGGTGGTCACAAAGGTTGATGACGCTCAAACATTCAGACATTCATTGGTGCTCCTGATCCAAAGAGAATGTTATCATTATCGACCATTATGGAGAATTCCCTAATGTCCCTTTACTTGGCATTAGGGGAGGTATCACCTACAATCCATGTTTAGCCTTAAGACAATTTGGTTACACTCGAAGGGATGGCCCACACGAGATGCTGATTCAAGGTTTGGTATTTGACTACGAGAACGAGGATCAAGGTCTTCGCCAGAAACTTATCCGAGCTTGGAGGATGTTAAACAAGGTGGATAGTAAGACTTTGGGGCATAAAAATTACATCCCTCTTGAGCCTTACCTTAAATGGGTATAAACTCGCGCTCAGAGTCTTATGATGCCTTACCCCTCCATTCTCCCGGTAATCATTGAGCCTGTCATGGAGGGAGATGTTCCATACACTATCCTACATCCTGACATGCCCACATCTCTTGAAGACTTGCAAAGGGATTGGATACAACTAAAGGAGAGCGAGATACTTTCGAAGCCCAATTCTACGCAAGCGAGAAGAAAGTTTTGGAACTCACTAGGCTACTTCATGAGGAGCAGACTCTGAATGCCTACATTGCACCAAAGAGGATGCGCACTACCTTTTCATCTTAGAGTTGCTTGTATTTGTTTTTCCCAAGAAGGCATTATCGTACTCAAGCTTTAACTTATTAATATAACGTGTGTTTCCTTAATGTCTAAAACAAATTTGAATCTTTGAAATCCTTGAAAACATTGTATATGTATATACCATTCATCATAACATAAGCATGTTTTTTGCAACAACTCTCCTCTTCTCTCTACTGTTTATTTCAGTAAGATGGATATCGAGCAAACAGTGAAAGACCTCCAAGCTCATAATATACAGTTTCAACAGTTGCTCTTGACCCTAGCCAAGGGACAAGAAGAATTGAAGACTTTGCTGGCTGAAGAGAGGAAAATGAAAACAAAGAAGGTAACCGGAGTCTTAAACATGGGCAGAAAATTTCATGGGCAGACAAGAAGGACTTTAGACTTTGCAACAACATCCGGTGAAAAAGACAATCAGGAGGGGAAAGGCAAGGAAACAGTTGTCCCGTCAGAATCAGAAGAGGAAGAGGAAGAAGAGGACTACTCTGAAGAACAATACCCTCCAGTTAATGACAAGTATAAACATCTCGAGGAGCGACTGAGTGCGATGGAAATCCAAAAGGTTCCTGGCTTGGACTTTGAGGAATTGGGTTTAGTGTCGGGGATTGTGATTCCTCTGAAATTTAAAGCACCTGTGTTCGCCAAATATGACGGAGTTTCATGCCCTAAAATGCATCTCCTGTCATATGTAAGGCAATCCAACCCTATACCGCTGATAAAGATCTATGGGTGCACTTCTTCCAAGATAGTCTATCTGGCACTCAACTTGACTGGTTTTACCAACTGGAATGAGCCAACGTTCATAATTGGGAAGATCTTGCTGCAGCCTTCTACAAAAAATACCAATACAATGCTGATCTTGCGCCTACCCGTACTCAACTCCAGAGTATGGCCATGGTTTCCAGTGAAGGTTTCAAGGACTACGCATAAAAATGGAGAGACTTGGCTGGAAGAGTTCAACCCCCTTTATCTGAGAGAGAATTTGTAGACATGTTCTTGGGCACCTTGTCTGGTCCCTTCTTCAATCATTTAATCGGAAGTTCATCTGCAGGTTTTACTGAACTAATATTGATTGGAGAAAGGGTAGAAGCCGGTATAAAGAGTGGAAAGATTCAGGAAGACACATCTTCTTCTACAGCTATAAGGAAGCCTTTCATCGGAAAGAAAGAGGTGGTTGCTGTATATCCGTAAAGAAACTAAGATAGGACCGAGCGCCGACCAATGGTGGGGGCTATTATGATTCCTAAGCCTGCATCTGATCAACAAAGAAATAATCAACCAAGGATGGAAAGGCCAGTCAGGCAGTTCACCAGAATTAACATGACCCCGTCTCAAGTATTGCCGCATCTGCTAAGATTCAATTTGGTGACCTTGAAAGAAGCTCCGAAAAACTCCAATACAACATCTCCTCACTATCATCCCAATGCCCGTTGCGCATATCACTCTGAAAGTACTGGTCACGATACTAATAACTGTTGGGCTCTAAAGAACAAAATACAAGACCTCATTGAAGCAAAAGAAATTGAGTTCGATGCGCCTGAAAAGCCAAATGTTATTTCTGCCCCTATGCCCAGACAAGGCCATGATACCAATGACATTGAAGAAGGATTGTTTGTTACTTCAATTGATGATCTCATGACCCCACTTCTGACTATTAAAATGAATTTGTTGAATGCCGGTGTGTTCCCGGGCTGTGGTGAAGTTTTCCATCTCTGTTTATCCTCCCCAACCGGCTGTCCTTTGTTGAAAATAGGCGTTCAGTGCTTAATAGATAACAAAGAAATTTTGTTTAAAAAGACTCCTGTTTCACCTATCCCTTTTGAAGATGTTTCTATCATTACCATTTCCTCCAATTCTTCCAGGGTCTCCACCAAAAGACCCGTTAGAATTACATCAGTTCCGAAAGAAGCTCCTTTAATAATCACAATGCTTGGACCAGTCCCATATGCGTCAGACAAAACCGTGCCATGGAATTATGGAGGGGATGTCTACTACCATGGTATCAAGCAAGACTGGCCAGCCGCCGAAGATTCAAGCTCCGAGAAAGTCAACTCCGACATCAATAATATTACAAGAACTAACAAAATTACCCAAAGTGGTATGATCTTTTCTCCAGAAATTGCTCCCCTAAAAGCAGTTTATGGACCCATAATCATTCCTACTGACACTCCTGCTGCCGAATTAATCGAGACTGGAGGAAAAGCTGTTCTAATTGAGCATGTCCAGACAAAGGCTCAGTCATTGACTATCCATGAGACCCCCAAGAAAGAAATGGAGGAGATCCTAACAATTATAAAGAGAAGCGACTACGATGTAGTTGAACAACTGGGGAAAACTCCCTCTAAAGTCTCCATGCTGGCATTACTACTATGTTCCGAGGCACATGCAAAAGCCTTGGTAAAATTCTTAAAAATCGCCCATGTACCTCAAGAGACATCTTCCGATCAGTTTCAAGACTGCGTAGCCAGCCTAACTGCGGACAATGGTTTAGGTTTTTCAGATGCTGATCTGACGCCGAGGGGAAGGAAGCATAATGAGGCATTGCATGTCTCAGTGGAATGTAGGGGCACAACTCTGGCTCATGTTTTGGTAGACACTGGCTCATCTTGGAATGTATTACCTAAAAAAGCTCTTGATAGACTTGACTGCGAAGGACTGACATTAAAGCCAAGTGTGATACGGTGGGAGAACTGACTTGAGGGTTTTTGCGTTTTATCGCAAATGTTGCAGTTAGCAAGAGTCGCCACCGACTTTTCTTTTATCCAAAATTAAAGGTGAAAAAGCACAGGAAAGACCTTTGAGATTGTTTCTTGAGTTCGGGGGGTAGATTAGGAAAAGGGAAGGTATTAGCACCCTTTTCATCCATGGTTTTCCATGGGCTCTTAGTTACTTGCTAGATCACTTGCTTTTGTTGTTTGAAATTGTGTTTGGTGTGGTTTTGAAAGTGTTTTGTAAAAGAGGCCATTTGTTTAGGCAATCTTTGTAATGATTCTCGTTCGTAAGAATGTATACAAAGACATTTGTCTTTTTGAAAATGTTTTCAATGTTTGTAAATGTTTGGAAATGTGTGCATTTGTTTTGAAAATAGCAAGGATAGTATGTTTGAAGATAAAGCAAGTAACTAGAAGCAATCTACCTACTCAAATGTCTTTCTTGATCATTTTTTATTCCTTTGACATTGTTGTCTTACCATTGATTTGGTAAGCAACCCTATCTTTGGATGTAAACGGGACGGGCGTGGGTCATTGTATAGCCATGATTAGCAATGTTGCAAAGTATCTTAGTATTTTTGAGGGACTAAGATCATTTTGTAAGGCAACTTTGAATAGCGTCATCGAGGGACTATGATCTTATATTTGTTTGTTTTGCAAAGATACCTCGCATGCGTAATATGGCCATTTTTGTATAAGGTAACCAAGTGGAGAAACCCTAAGGATGCTTGTGTACAAGTGTGTTATTTTCATGCTTAGTTTGTCTTGTATTAGGATTTTCTATTTGCTTTGTTTTGATCTTGCCATACAAACCCTAATTACTAGCATGGTATATAAAAGCGGTCAATTGCGTAATTTAAAGATTACTACGCTATTACAACATTTTATGGGAGGGGGGAATACAAATTTTAATGGGGATTTGCAAGGCTGTAAATCTAATTAAGCTATTACAACCAAATCGAATTTGTACGAATATTTGAATAAATAAGATACAATATAAATTAAATGCAATATTATGTACATTTAAGAAAAAGATTTTGTTTTGTTTTTTATGTGAAAAGGAATTTTAACCTAAACCTAATAACTTGAGAAAAAGAAATTTGTTCTTGAAAACAAAAAGTTAACCCTAATTTCTAATTTAAAAGAAAATCAAGTTCTTAGGTATTATTTTTATGTATTTTTTTGTAATAATAAATAATATTTTATAAAAAATATTTAGTTTTTGTATGTCAAAGTAAATATTTAAAAGTATGAATAATAAAAAGGAATAAAATAGTTAAACTAAATCTATTATATTTTACAAATTTATTTAAGAAAGAAATAATTAATATATAGTTTAATAAAAATAATTTTTCATGTGAAAATAAAATAAAATAAACAAAAATGCAAAATTGTCATATTTTATATTTTCCATGATTTTATGTATTCAAGAAAATATTTTAATAAAACAAAATATGAAAATAAAATAAATAATAAAAGATTGGGCCAGGGGGTATCCTGAGAAATCAGGTGGTGTTATGTTAGTAAAAAACGCTAGGCCCAATGCTGAAGCCCATCCTGCAAAACGGCAAAAAATGAAAAAATGGAAAAACAAAAGGTAGCGCGCTGGTTCGAACACACGACCTATGCATTTCCAGCGTGCTTCCTTGCCACTGGGGTGGCTATACATCCGTTGATTTATATGAAACAATAAAAACATAACACAAGAAATGTCCTTGCCCTGTACTTCATCTTCTTCCTCAAGCTGGCCATAAGCTCTGTAACTTTCTCATTTCCCCAGGAAAATGAAAACTTCCAACATGAAAATGGTAGTACTCATTCCCACGATTTCAACCATGTAAATCATATAAGTGTTTACCGTGGTAATTGGTAAACAACCGCTGATCTTCCAAAAGGTTACTTATTTGGTTACTCGCAGGATCGATCAGATTGATCCTAAGACATGGTTGATTTTGGGGTTTTGACTAAGTTTGATAATGGTTAGATGACAAGAAAATAAAGAAGCTTTATGTAAATTGCATGAAGAAGAGAACTTGATAAAATAAAGGAAGGCTTGAAATAAAGGCTTTCGACTGGAAAAGTAAAGGAGAAAGCAAGTAAAGTTTCTGGAAAATAAATGACTTTGATTAATAAAGTGGTGTTTCACACATACATTCTCAACAATTCTTTCTCACACGCTGGGTACTCGAATCTATATGAGTGACTTGTATATAATTGTGAACACACGTGAAAAACTGCGTGAACTACTAATATTTATACTAAACACATCCCAAGTAACCGTCGGGCAGTTACACTGCTTCGAGATGACTCCACTTGGCACGTTCTCAGCGTTCGACGCTCCAGATCTTTGCACGTTGCACTTGGTAACCGCTGGGAACCGTTTTCCCTCCAAACGTTTGAATTTCAAACCGTTCCACTCTGAACAATCGTACACCTTCGTCGAGAAGCATCTTCGACGAGAAACACCTTCGACGTCGAAGGCAACCAAATTCTCCCTTGTAAGAAATTCTCTAAGTACATTGCCATGCTCTGACGAACACTTCGACAGAACCAGCTGGTCGAAACCATCCTTTAGCTTTAATGGCTGATATTAATAAAAACAAGGGTGTCGAATTTAGGAGCCAACAAATTGCCCCCCAAGAATGCCTTATTTCGACTCTGAAAAGAAAAAGGCATTCTTTGAAATTCCATTCGACACCTATCTTTTCACTCTTAGTCACAAATTAAATTGTGCACTTTTTGTCTTCTACCAACCACTGACAATCCCAAGAAAAACCCATCATTTCATCCGTACCTAAGACGTCACCTCAGTACGGCGTGCAGCGTGCCAAATGTCTTTTCACAAATTGTCATCATGACAATTTCCCAAAAACGAGGGCGCACGCTGCACCCTTTCATTCCTGCAGAACGGCTATGTCAACAGGGGGACGCCACGTGTCCCACTACCTTCTGCAACATTAAATGGCATTAAATGGCCTCGAATATGGGGATTTCCCAACACTATAAATAGCACTAAGTACCCATTTTGGGACTTTTTCACGCTATCTTGCCTTCAAACTTCCTTGAACACAAAATCTCTGCAAACTTTGCAAACACTTTGTTCTTCACTTCATCTTCAACCTTAACATCAACAATGGCCTCAGGTTCTTCTATCGCTCCTAGTTCTAACATCCCATCCAGAAATGCTAAACCCAAGATCTTCTCCATTGTCCCTGTAGTTACTCCTACAGGCCAACGAAAGGTTCCTGAACCCCTAGAAATTGCTGAACGTGAAGCCTATTCACACCAACTCATGATTCCGGTTGGATACTCCAACCAAATCTTCGCCATGTCTGGCCCGCTAAACCCAAGCATCGCTGAAGCCATGAAGATCAAAAGCTTCTTTCCAGTGCTTGAAAAGCTCAAACCTGTTGGATGCTCTAAAAAAGATGCAGAGGATAACGAAGATCCCGCTAAGGAGAAAATCGATCTTTGCTTCTTCAATAGGGGTGTTAGTGCTTTCAAGTCTAGCCCTAGCCTCACTCCTGACTATAGTGCTTGGCTGGAAAAAATGGAAAAAAGCCAGGCTTCGATCTGGAAGGATCTGGGGATATTCAACCTAGTTATGTTGTCGAAGACGGGTCTCAACTACTCCCCAGAGATGTTGATAGCTTCCTTACTCTTCTGGGATTACACTCATTTCACCTTCCACCTTCCCTGTGGAATGCTAACACCCACGCTGTTCGACGTGGCTGCTATCACTGGCCTTCGACCCACTGGGGATTATTTCGACCCAGAGGAAATGTCGGAGGATCAGATTGGATTCTCAGCTACGAAACCCACCTACACCACCTATATCAACCATTACCACGATAGGTCGACAACCACTGTGTCGGATGTAGAGCATATCGCGTTTCTAGCCTTATGGCTGTCACGCTTTGTGTTCTGCACAAAGTCTTTACAGGTGACAAAGAAGATGGTCACCCTCGCCACCCAACTCCACCATGGCCAAAATATTTGTTTGGCAGAATTAATTTTGGCGAATCTGTACGAGTCGATTAGCAGCGGAGCGACTCTTTTGAAGATCATCGAGAATAGAGCCAGCCTGCTGCTTGCAGGACCTTTTTGGCTACTTCAGCTGTGGCTCAATGCCACCTTCGAGTCTTTCTTACCTCAGAAGACTCAAATAAATGAGCAAGCTCCGGAGATAGCAAATAGGCGCATCGAAGGCACAAGATTGGCTCTACTGACCCCGACTGAAGATGGGCTGGAGCTTCAACAAACTTTTGCAAACTTCGTCTTGATGTTTGCAAGAAGAAAAGAATTTGTTTCGACCATGGCTCCCTTTGCTCGACGAAAGGTTGGTCCAGAATGGTTCACGAGGCCCCATCCTAAGTCGTCAGGTGACCCTCAGGTCGAAGAACATACAATAATGTGGGAAGCATTTCTCACACCAAGAATAATGCCCCTGCGATTCAAGAGCTCCAAGACTCACTTGAGCCTGATCGCGTATCAACCAAACTTGGTCTCTCGCCAGTTTGGTATCATTCAAACACTTCCTTCTCCTATTTTTCCCAGGGAGAAGTCTATGTTATATTTTTGCAACGACTACACTGAAGACGCTGCCACCAAGCATATCGGCAGGTATGCTGGTCGAACAGTCCTTTCGTTGTTCGACTATCAGCTTAACTTTCTCTGTTCACCATCCTTCAAAGAGTGGTGGAAGAGTTACTACGCTGAAGAGTTCTTCGACGAGAAGGACTTCGTGGATGAACTTCAGAAGTCTTTTGTTCTAGTCTTGGACAAAATAAAGAAATGTAAGTTCATTCTTCCAAATTATTTTGTCTTTCCCTTTCGACTGGTAGCCTGTTAATTATAACTTGTCTTCTTTCAGTTGTTCGAAAGCCTGCAGCCAAGAAAGCTGCAGAAGGCCACCAGGGAGGAGGTCCCTTGACAAAACCTCCACCATCGACGAAAACTATAGCACCGGCGAAAACTACAACCAGCCATCAGGGGGAAGGTCCTTCGAAAAAACCTTCTGCACCGGTAACCAGACTTTTATTATTTTCTTCTGGCTTTAACATTCTGACTTTCGATGTAGCTTCTAAATCGAACTCCAATTGGTTTTTTAGGCACCTTCACCCAAGAAACGACCTGCACTGACGGTCGAATCTGGGAGTGACGAAGAAGACGACTCTCCCCCCGCCCCTCTAAAAAGGCGAAAACTGAAGAAGGATGTTCCTTCTCCTGAGACTCGAACAATCAGAATAAAGGTTGCTGGGAGAAAACCCAGGCCACCTCCAGTAATTATTGAAGAGCCAACGGAGGAGGAACTAAATGTTCTTCTCAATAAACCTGTCGAAAGCGACAATTCCAGCCCTGGGGCTGAAGTTCCTCTGCAGGTAATTTCTTTGACCCTTTTTTAACTCAGGTGTCGATACCCACGTTCGATTATGTCCCTTTCTAACCTAGAAGATTCTTCTTCTTCTTTTTCCAGGAAACCACTGAAAGCTCAGCGCCAAAAACTTCTGAAACACTAGATTCTGCTGAACTCAGTAGACCACAAGAGAAAGAATTGGCGAACGATGAAGCCAATGCTGAAACAGATGAAGCCAATGCTGAGACAGAAGAACAACAAACAGAACATCCACAAACAGAAGAGCAACAACCAAAAGAGATTCAAGTGGTTGATCTGTCGGAGGAACCACATGACGAAGGAGGTCATGCTGATGCTGGTACTGCTGAACTTCAAGTCGAAGAAAGTCAAGTCGAGGCAAATGCTACTCAACAGCCTCAACCCCAAGACAACGCTGCTGCAAAGGTTACCACCTCAACAAAGCATAGGTCGAAAGAAGACTTAGCACTCTTGAAGCAAACTGATCCCGTTGGCTATCTGAATTCCATTATCGAGAGTAAGGGAAGTTCGTCTGATATTAGTCAGGAGGCTTCTACTCAGTCGGGGAAGTCCACTGAAACTTCTCCTCTCGATGAGGCTTTGACGAAGGTTAAGGCTCAGTTCTTCAAGAAAGATTTGATGAAAGCTTTGGAGGGGGACCCTACTGCTCCATCGTATTTGGGGGCTGTTTTGAATGCCGTAGACTTGCTAGCTGTGACTCCGGAGGTTTCAAGCTTTATCATGGAGTTACACTCCATTATTGACCAAGTCTCAGTAGACTATCAGCGACAAAGGGGCTTCAACAGCCAGCTTGAAGCGTTATATGGCAAAAGTTCTTCCGCCTGGACTGCTGTAGCAGAGACGACTTCTCGAATTGAAGAGTTGTCGAAGCAAAAGGCATCTAAGCAGGAAGAAATTGATGCCATAGATCGAGAGAATGCTTCCCTAAAGGCGCAAATCGAAGAGCTAGAGGCCAAGATGAATGCCAATATTAAGCGCAAGGAGGAACTTCTCTCGACTGTTCCAGACACCGAGAGTCAAGCTGAAATCACACAAGGCCTAGAGTTTGCTGAGAAAGCCCAAGCCTTCGACGACCAAATTGCCAAGCTTGCCCAGGCGAATGCCTTGTGCAACAAAAGACTGGAGTTGCAGCAGGCGAAGTACCTTCGACTCAAAGATTCGATCCCCTTCTGATTGACTCGGCCCTTTAACCATATATTGTAATATGTATTTGACAATATTGCCATCTTGGCTAATTTATAAAATTTTCCATTTTCGCTTATTTATGGTTAATTTAGTCGTTACTTGCTATTTATTTTGATCTCTTGGAGTATAGGTTTATACTTTTTCAAATATTTGCCATTTACTCTCAAGAGTCTTTTATCTTCACCTAACTCTTCGACTTCATAAGCTCCACCAGAAAAAGTCTGGATGATTCTGAATGGTCCTTCCCATTTGGGTGACCATTTTCCCATGCTTCGATCCCTTCGATCCATGGGAAGAATCACCTTCCAAACTAATTCTCCAGGCGAGAATGCCTTAGGTTTCACTTTTTTATTGTAAGAGTCTTCTACTCTTTTCTTCTGAAGCCTTAGTAGGTCGAGAACGCGCAGTCTTTCTTCGTCTAAATCTACTAGTTCGTCTAACATCATATCCCAATAAACTTCAGAGGGAATATCATGGTGTCTCTGAACCCTTGCAGATTGAAGACAAATTTCTGCTGGCAACACTGCGTCATGACCAAAAGTTAGCCTATATGGTGTTGTACCTATGGCTTCTTTTGGGGACGTTCGACAGGCCCACAAAATCTGGTCTAACGTCTTATGCCAATTTTTTGGCTTCTTCCCAACATGCTTTTTTATCAAGCCAATCACTATTTTATTCGCTGCTTCGACTTGACCATTTGCCTGTGCGTAATAAGGCGTTGATGTTAGGAGTTTAAAGCCTGTTTCCTGAGCGAATTCCTGCATCTTTCGACCGGTGAAAACTGATCCTTGATCAGTAGTTATAGTCTCAGGGATTCCATATCTAAAGATAATGTTATTTTGAATAAATTCAATGACATTTTCTTGGTCTACATTGACTAAAGGAATAGCTTCGATCCACTTAGTAAAATAATCAATGCCTACCAATATATACTTCTGGCTCTTTGATGATGCTGGTCGAATCTCTCCAATAAGGTCCAACGCCCATCCTCTAAAGGGCCAAGGTTTCACTATCGAGTGAAGTTCGCTCGCTGGTACATGCTGGATGCCTGTATGGACTTGACATTCTTGGCAACCCTTGGCGAACTCGACACAATCTTTCAACATGGTGGGCCAGTATAGTCCTTGTCTAAACAACAACCATTTCATCTTATGGCCTACTTGGTGAGCCCCACATGCTCCAGCGTGCGTAGTCGAAAGGGCTATGTATGCTTCAGTTTCACTTAAGCACTTTAGCAATACCCCTTCAGGCGTCTTTTTAAATAACTCATTACCCATGAGTATGTAACTCAACGCCCTATACTTTGTTTTTCGTTCTGTCGAAGCTACTGGATTTTGAAGATAATCCACAATGGGTTTCCTCCAATCTTGCTCTGACAAATTGTCTATGAACGAAATTTCGAAGTTACTTTGATCAGCATACCCTAGTCTTGTCGATTCCAAGTCTGTTGGTGACAAACAAGTTGCTTTTATCTTTTCTCGAACTTCGATTGCTCTTTGTAATCTCGTTTTTGAAATTTTGTACCCAGATGCAATTTGTGCCAAATCGTTGGCTATTTGATTTTCCAATCTGGGTATGTGTCGAATGTTGACCATTTCAAACTTTTTCAATAAACGATTTGCTATCACAAAGTACATAATGAGATTTTCTCTTATGCATTTATATTCTTTTGTGACTTGCTTAATGACTAACTCTGAGTCTCCCATTATTTCGACTCGAGTTGCCCCCAATTCCAACAATATCTCAAGGCCAGTAATTAGAGCTTCATACTCAGCCTCATTGTTCGAACAAGAACCTGATATCTTGTACTTGAATGTTGTTGGAATTTTTTCTGGAGAAATAATCAAGACTCCTACTCCTGTTCCATCTTTATGGCTGGAACCATCGAAGTAGAATTTCCAAGGTTCTATCTCCACATAATTAATATTCTCAACTTGAATTGAGTGGTCGACTATAAAGTCTGCCACCACTTGTCCTTTCACTGCCTTAAGAGGCATAAAGGTCAAGGAGTATTCAGTTAATGCTAGTGCCCACTTGCCAATTCGACTGTGCAAGATGGGTTTCGACAACATGTACTTGAAAACATCAAAATGAGACGAAACATACACATCAACTGGTTTTATATATTGCTTGAGCTTTGTACAAGAGAAATACAGTGAAATTCTGGCTGCAGATACTCAATGTCACGTTCAATGTTATGACACCGTATCTGACTTACTATATGACAGTAAATACAAAAGCAATAAAGAACACAGTCAATTGTTCACCCAGTTCAGTGTGCAACTACACCTACTCTGGGGGCTACCAAGCCAGGGAGAGAATCCACTATAAGAGATGTTAATTCAGGAATAAACCAACCAGTTTATCTCCTTCACTTAAGACCTACCCAATGCAATTCTAATCTAAGTACAACTTAAACCTGAGTTCCTACTCACTCCCCCTCAATCACAGCAGTGATACATAAACCAATTTGACTTAAGAATTGATGAAGACACTCTTCAAAAACACACACTTGATTAAGCTTCACAGCTTTTTAATCAAGCAACACAATCACTCATGCTTCACAGCTTTGAGTGATGTACACAACTAACTTGACTCTGCTTCACAGCTTTAGTCAAGGAACATTCAAACACTCTTGCTTCAAAGCTTTGAGTGCTACACAACACTTACAAATAGAAACCTATTCCAAGGCACTTATCACAATGATAATTGCTTGGAGTACAATAAACAAATCTATACAGAGTACAATAAACAAATCTATACAGATTACAAATTGATCTTCTAATCAAATCAGCAGCGATCCTTGAAAAACAGCAGCTCTGTTGAATATATAGCAGCTGCAACTTCAGTTAGGGTTTCCAAAAACCTAGGGATAATTCCGTTTGCCCTAAAGACCAGGTCACAGGACTTTATTAACCAGGTTAGGGTTGAGTTAGGTTATCCCTCAGAAAACGCAGGATTCTGTTCAGAAAGGACTGAGTTATTTCCTGAAAAAACTCAGACTTATCCAATCCTGCAAACCTGTTAGTTCAGAACAGGATGTCATAACATCTGTTATGACATCTGAGAAAACCTGTCTACTGATTTAGCAAAATGTGATCATTTTGCAAAATGCTCAGATACACACTTATAAACATCAGTATTTGAATTACAATATTTTTCTGCAAATGTACCTAATGAGTTAGTACAACCTGAACTAGAATGTTATGACATCAGTCATGACATTCACACATACACTTGGAATTTACCAAAAATGCAAGCCAATACCTAAACACCTACAAACTCCCCCTTTGGCAGATTTTTGGCTAAAGACCCTAAACAATCAGAGATAGATAGCAGCAGAAATAAGTGACAGCAGAAAAATAGAATGTCAAGTACTAATTAAGCAAGTACCAAAATATTCTCCCCCTCTTTAGCCACAAATGGGCCAAAGTTACATGTTCAGAAAATTATACAGTTATCCAAAACAAAATAGTAAGAGCAGCAGCAGAAAACACCAGAATACACTTCCAAACTTCACCAGAAATCAGCAACCATCCTTCAAGTACTGTCATCAGATCCAGAGGATTCAGGCTTCTTTCTTTTCTTGTGAGCAATGTCAGCATTCTTCTCTTTGTTTGATGTCTCAACATTCTTAGAGACATTTGGATTTGTTTCAGCATTTGAGCTTTCTTGGTTCAGAGGAACAGAAATGCCAGGAACTGAGTGGTTCTCGTTCAGAATTCTTGAAACAATTTTTGCTATTGCTTGATTAACATAGGCTGTCCCTTCCCTATTTGCAATTTCAGGGGAAACTGAAGAGGAAGGATGAGATGGATGTCTTGTTCTCAACTCTTTGGCCTTGGTGGGGTTAGTTCTATGAGAACAGATCTCCAGAACGTCAGAGTCCAGACAGGAAGAGATTGTCCCAGAATCTTGATCAGAGGAAGAGGTTGAGATGGTCGTATTGGATGATGATGGTGTTTGAGACATTTCGTCAGTTTTGAAGGACCAACAGCAAATGAGGAGAAATTTCTGATTGAGAGACTGGGTTTTGAGGAGACGAGAGAGGAAGGAAGCAAAGGAGTGTCTATTCAACTTCTTAAAAGAATTGTAGGAAATGAGAAAATACAATTTTAAACCAATCAGAACAGGCATAAGTCCTTTGGTCTTTGTTTTAAGCAAAATTAATTGCTACAATTCCTCATGTTGGCAAATACCCAGCTTACCCCTTAAGTTTTCAAATTGGTTTGCATCCAAAGCCTTGGTAAAAATGTCAGCCAGCTGTAGCTCAGTGGCAACATGTTCCAATTTGATTGTCCTCTCTTCTACAAGGTCTCTAATAAAGTGATGTCGTATGTCAATATGTTTGGTCCTGCTATGCTGAATGGGATTCTTGGATATGTTGATTGTACTCAGATTGTCACAGTACAATGTCATAACATCTTGTGTGACATTATACTCAGTGAGCATCTGTTTCATCCATATCATTTGAGAGCAGCTACTACCAGCTGCAATGTATTCAACTTCAGCAGTTGAAAGAGACACACAATTCTATTTCTTGTTGAACCAGGAAACCAGATTACTTCCCAAAAAGAAACATCCTCCAGAGGTGCTTTTTCTATCATCAGCACTACCAGCCCAATCAGCATCACAGTAGCCAGTCAGAGCTGGTTCACAGCCATGAGTATACAACAATCCATAGTTGTAAGTACCACTTACATACTTCAAAATTCTCTTTACTTGATTGATATGACTGACTTTGGGATCAGCTTGGTATCTAGCACAAACTCCAACTGCAAAGGCAATATCAGGTCTGCTGGCAGTTAAGTACAACAAGCTTCCTATCATGCTTCTGTACAGACTTTGATCCACCTTAACCCCACTTGAATCTTTGGAGAGCTTTAGATGAGTAGGAGCAGGAGTCCTTTTGTGACTTGCATTCTCCATACCAAACTTCTTTACAATATTCTTAGCATACTTGCTTTGAGATAAGAAGATTGAGTCCTCCATCTGTGAGACTTGTAGTCCAAGAAAATAAGTTAGTTCTCCCATGAGACTCATTTCAAATTCAGCCTGCATCTGGTCAGCAAAGTGTTTAACCATATGTTCTGACATTCCTCCAAACACTATGTCATCAACATATATTTGGGCAACCATCAACTTCCCTCCTTCAGTTTTGACAAATAGAGTTTTGTCCAAGCCTCCTTTTCTGTAGCCTTTGTCTGAGAGAAACTTTGTTAACCTGTCATACCATGCTCTAGGAGCTTGTTTCAGCCCATATAGAGCTTTTCTCAATTTGTAGACATGATCAGGATGGGTTGGATCCACAAAACCTTTAGGTTGTTCCACATAAGCTTCCTCATTTAAGTACCCATTTAGAAAGGCACTTTTCACATCCATCTGAAATAACTTGAACTTCAGAAGACAAGAAATTGACAACAAGAGTCTGATTGATTCCAACCTGGCTACAGGTGCAAAGGTTTCATCAAAATCAACCCCTTCAACCTGGGTGTATCCTTGAGCAACAAGTCTTGCCTTATTTCTGGTGACAACTCCTTCAGCATCTGACTTGTTCTTGAATATCCATTTTGTCCCAATGATGTTAGTTCCTTCAGGTCTAGGAACCAGTTCCCAAACTTCATGTTGCTTGAATTGGTTCAGTTCATCTTGCATTGCACCAATCCAATATTCATCAGTTAAGGCTTCCTTGACATTTTTTGGTTCCATTTTGGACACAAAACAAGAGTTTGAGATGAGTTCTCTAGATCTTGTGATGACTCCACTATTGGGATCTCCTATGATGAGCTCTTTTGGATGATCCTTCTGAATTCTGATGGAAGGAGTCTTGCTAGCTTCCTTTGATTCAGATTCTGTTGTGGTGGAGTTGGGTAGATCATCCTGTTGGGTTGAAGTCTCAAAGAATGTCTCAACAGTACACAGAACATCTATTTCTTCATGATAGTCATCAATTATAACATTTATTGATTCCATCATGGTTTTGGTTCTGGAGTTGAATACTCTATAAGCTCTGCTGTTTGAGGAGTATCCTAGAAATATGCCTTCATCACTTTTGGAGTCCAGTTTTCTTCTTTGTTCACGATCAGATAGGATATAGCATTTGCTGCCAAACACATGGAAGTACTTCACAGTTGGTTTTCTTCCTTTCCAGAGTTCATATATGGTGGATGAGGTTCCCTTTCTCAAGGTGACCCTGTTATGAACATAGCAAGCTGTATTCATAGCTTTAGCCCAAAAATACATAGGAAGTCTTTTGGCATGTAACATTGCTCTGGCAGATTCTTGTATGGTCCTGTTTTTTCTTTCCACAACTCCATTTTGCTGAGGTGTTATGGGAGAAGAAAACTCATGACTGATTCCTTCTGAAGCACAGAAGTCATCAAACTTGCTGTTTTCAAATTCCTTGCCATGATCACTTCTGATTCTGACAATACATCCTTCCTTCTCTCTTTGAATTCTCTTGCACAGTTCTCTAAAAACTTCAAATGCATCTGATTTTTCCCTAATGAAATTAATCCAGGTGAATCTGGAAAAATCATCCACAACCACATAGGCATATCTTTTACCACCAAGACTCTCTACTTGCATTGGTCCCATCAGATCCATATGGAGGAGTTCTAGAACCTTAGAGGTGGTCAGATGTCTTGACTTTGGATGTGACATCCTAGTCTGCTTACCTACCTGACATTCACCACAAACTCTTCCTTCATCAATTTGCAGTTTTGGAATCCCTCTGACTGCCTCCAAGGAGATAATCCTCTTCATACCCCTTAGATGAAGATGGCCAAGTTTTTGGTGCCACAATTTCACCTCTTTTTCTTCTTTTGCAATGGAACACACAGATGAGAAATTGGTGTTCTCAGCCTCCCACAGGTAACAGTTGTCTTTGGATCTGACTCCTTTCATTACTATCTCTTGTATGTCATTGATTACAAGGCATTCAGATTTTGAGAAATTGACCTTGAATCCTAGATTACACAGTTGACTGATACTAATGAGATTAGCGGTCAGTCCTTTCACCAGCAGTACTTCATTCAGACTTGGAACTCCAGGGCAGTCCAAATCACCAACTCCTTTGATTTCACCTTTAGCCCCATCTCCAAAGGTCACAAAACTGGTGGTGTGAGGCTTAACATTATTGAGGAGGTTCTTGATTCCAGTCATATGTCTGGAACATCCACTGTCAAAGTACCAGTCTTCCTTTGCAGAGACCCTCAGGGAAGTGTGAGCTATCAGTGCAGTAGCCTTTTTCTTCCATTGAGGAGCATGTGGTACCTTTTTAGACTTAGGTTTGACACTTGAGTTCTGATTAGGGTATCCATGTAATCTGAAGCAGAAGGGCTTTATGTGGCCATATCTACCACAATGATGACATTTCCATCTTTGGTACCTTTTCCTCATATGTTTCTGTTTCTGATGTCGAGAGTTGTGTTGAGACATCTGTTTTGACATTTGCCTACCAGAACCAGATTTCGTTGCTTTCATAAATCCTACAGTGAAATTCTGGCTGCAGATACTCAATGTCACGTTCAATGTTATGACACCGTATCTGACTTACTATATGACAGTAAATACAAAAGCAATAAAGAACACAGTCAATTGTTCACCCAGTTCAGTGTGCAACTACACCTACTCTGGGGGCTACCAAGCCAGGGAGAGAATCCACTATAAGAGATGTTAATTCAGGAATAAACCAACCAGTTTATCTCCTTCACTTAAGACCTACCCAATGCAATTCTAATCTAAGTACAACTTAAACCTGAGTTCCTACTCACTCCCCTTCAATCACAGCAGTGATACATAAACCAATTTGACTTAAGAATTGATGAAGACACTCTTCAAAAACACACACTTGATTAAGCTTCACAGCTTTTTAATCAAGCAACACAATCACTCGTGCTTCACAGCTTTGAGTGATGTACACAACTAACTTGACTCTGCTTCACAGCTTTAGTCAAGGAACATTCAAACACTCTTGCTTCAAAGCTTTGAGTGCTACACAACACTTACAAATAGAAACCTATTCCAAGGCACTTATCACAATGATAATTGCTTGGAGTACAATAAACAAATCTATACAGATTACAAATTGATCTTCTAATCAAATCAGCAGCGATCCTTGAAAAACAGCAGCTCTGTTGAATATATAGCAGCTACAACTTCAGTTAGGGTTTCCAAAAACCTAGGGATAATTCCGTTTGCCCTAAAGACCAGGTCACAGGACTTTATTAACCAGGTTAGGGTTGAGTTAGGTTATCCCTCAGAAAACGCAGGATTCTGTTCAGAAAGGACTGAGTTATTTCCTGAAAAAACTCAGACTTATCCAATCCTGCAAACCTGTTAGTTCAGAACAGGATGTCATAACATCTGTTATGACATCTGAGAAAACCTGTCTACTGATTTAGCAAAATGTGATCATTTTGCAAAATGCTCAGATACACACTTATAAACATCAGTATTTGAAATACAATATTTTTCTGCAAATGTACCTAATGAGTTAGTACAACCTGAACTAGAATGTTATGACATCAGTCATGACATTCACACATACACTTGGGATTTACCAAAAATGCAAGCCAATACCTAAACACCTACATACAGACATAGACACAATTTTTCAACTTCGCTATATCTAGTTTCTGCATCGTTCAAAACTCTACTAAGATAGTAAATGGGTCTTTCGACTCCACTTTCATCTTCTTGGGCTAACATGCTTCCCAAAGTTTTGTCGGATGCAGCTATGTACAATCTCATACTCCTGTTGCTACAAGGAGGCACCAAAATAGGTGGCTTTGTGAGGTACCCTTTGATTTTGTCGAAGGCTTCTTGTTGCTCCTGCCCTCATTCGAATCCCTCTTTGTTCAATCGAAGTAAGGGCGAAAAGGCTTGAGCTTTCCCACTTAGGTTAGATATGAATCTCCTCAGGAAATTTATCTTGCCTAACAGAGATTGCAGTTCCTTTTTATTCGCTGGCGCTTTCGCTTCCAGAATTGCCTTCGTCTTGTTCTGGTTGATTTCGATTCCTTTCTTGTGGACAACGAAGCCCAAGAAATCTCCAGCTTTCACACAGAATGCACACTTCAAAGGGTTCATCTTCAGACCATGTTCTCTCATTCTTTTGAATGATTGTCGAAGGTGGTCTATATGGTTCTTCCTGGAAACAGATTTTATAACAATGTCATCAATATATACTTGCATAAAAGTGTTAATAAAATCATGGAAGATAGAATTCATTGCTCGCTGGTATGTTGCCCCAACGTTCTTTAGGCCAAAAGGCATCACTACCCATTCGTAAGTGCCTAAAGCCCCAGGGCATCGAAAAGCTGTTTTCAACACATCTTCTTCAGCAATGAATATTTGATTATATCCTGAATAACCGTCGAGCATACTCAGATACTCGTAGCCAGCGGCAGAATCGACTAGCATTTCCGCCACAGGCATAGGATATTCATCTTTGGGTGTAGCAGCATTCAAATCTCTGAAATCTATGCACACCCTCAATGTACCATTTTTCTTAATCACTGGCACAATGTTTGCAATCCATTCGACATACCTCGTAACGCGTATGAATTTGCACTTCAGCAGTCTTTCGACTTCCGTTTTGATCTTCGACAGTATTTCTAGAGCGAAGCGCCTTGGACTTTGCTTGATTGGCTTCTTCCCAGGTTTGATTGGCAACTGAAGTTCCACCAATCCTCTGTCGAGACCAGGCATTTCGTCGTAATCCCATGCAAAACAGTCCTTGAACTCTTTTAACAAATGGATTACTTCCAACCTGAGTTCTGGGTCAATTTTTGCGCTAATGTAGGTTGGCTTTTTCTCTGAACCTTCGCCCAAGTTGATTTCTTCTAAAGGATCCTGCGCTAGCATCTTGATGTTATTCGCTAAGGGGTCCTTTTCGAATCCCAAAGGCTCATCGTCATAGATGGCGTCGAGCCTTTGTTCCTGCATCTCTTCTGGCATGATATCAGGAGGTTCTGGATCGAAGTCCTTCCCAGGACCTGCAGAAGATAACTGTTGTTCATTGGCCTGTGTGGCCATATATTTTACTTCGGCTTCGAGAGCCGTTATCATCTTTGTTTCAGCTACGTAAGCCGAAATTTGCTGCAATGATTTTGACTCAGTCATTGTGACTGAATTCACTTCCCCAACCAGTTGGTTGGATATCAGTTAACCCACTAAAGTCAATGTGGGACAAGTCTTCTCTGTCCCATTGGAAACCATGCTCAGGGTGCAGGTATAGGGAACAAAAAGTATTTGGCGCTGGTGCCAAGTCGAAGTCAGGTGTTGGGCATGGCCCAATGTGAGCCAAGTTCTTATCGAAGTCTTCCAGCCCTAGGTGATTTACTTCGCCCAGGTAATAGCTTTGGTCCGCTTCTATGTTTTCGACCATTCCATCAGGACGCCATATCAGCAACCTCTGGTGCATTGATGATGGTACAGCTCCAACACCATGAATCCATTCACGGCCCAACAAAAGATTATAGTTAGGTTTGGCCGATATGACCATAAACATAGTTGGTCGAAGGATAGATCCCACCTTGATATCCAGTTGGATCACACCTATAGTGGTCCCTATGCCGCCTTCATAATTCGACAGGACCATGTTGTGAGGCTTGATATTCTCATCACTTTTGCCTATTTTTCTTAGCATAAAGTGAGGGATGATGTTGATGGTTGCCCCACAATCCACCAAGATTTTATTTACTGTGGTTTCTTCGAGTTTAGCCCTTATAAATAAAGGCTTGAGGTGATTTTTCATCGCCTCTGTAGGTGGTTCGAAGAACCCATTCTGCTCTTCAGTAGCGCCATTATCCATGACGAAATAGCACACTGACCTATGCTTGGCCATTTCTTGCTCCACTTCCCAATCACTTGTTTCGACCTCCACCTGGCGGTTGAACTCTCTGGGCAGAACTGAGACTATGTTCACCATGATGTCCAAAGTGTCATCAGACTCAGAACCATCTTCGTCATCAACTTCACCCTGGTTAGGCCAAACTAGCCTATTGGTTACTGGTTCTCTTTCTAGAGGCTTCCGCTGCTTTCTCTGAGGAACATTTGAACTGGTTTCTGCCTTTGGTTCATTAGCAGCTTCCCTCTCAGCTTTTCGTCGCCTCTGGTATCTCCTCCATTGAGATCGAGACATGGGATTTTTCCCTTTGTAGTTGCTTGACACCTGTGTTACTTTAGGGGGTAGCAACCTGAGGCTCTTTCTTATGTGTTAAAGACGAACCTCTTGGCACTTCGAAGGAGTGCCATCTTTCCTCGCTTGGCCTCTTTCGACCAGATGTTTTGTACCATGTATCTACTGGCACATTAGTTGGAGGCCTGAAAGTCAGTGGCCTCTTTTCTTGGTTTGAACCTCTTTGGGAGGCTCTTCTGGGATCATGTCGAAGATCAACACTTTCCCTTTTTTTATTTGCTGCTCTTACACCTTGAATATGTTCAGCAACTTTTTTGTCGAAGATCGAACTGCATCTGGGACACATCATCACTTCTGACTTCTTTTTCTGGCATCTTTGCAGGAAATCTGCCAGATTTTCATTTTCCCGAGGGAAAGCAGTTTTGTTGGCTTGTTCTTGCCTCATGGCCTCCTCTGATGCTTTTGGTTCAGAGACTTCGACCATGTTGACATTCATGGTATCTTTGTTGGCAAGAGTCAACTGCTTCATTTGAATCTCCAAGCCCTCTGTCTGGCCTTGAACTGTGGCCAAGTGAGAACTGGGTTTTGGTCCAATTTTATGGGCTTCAACGGTCTCCAGCTTTGGGCTTTCGACCGCTTTCTGAACCGCTTGAATTGTCTTTCTGGATAAATTCCCAGAAAAACTGCCAAAGATTGGCATGTTGATATGGTCCTTTGAGACTTCGACCATTGTGATTCCTGGCCTCTTCGACTGGCTTCTGGATGCCTCGATCACGTTCACCTCTGAAGGTTCAGCATAATGGGCTTCAGCCTGCAACGGGTTAGAGTCCACATTCATGGGGGTCTTGTCAGCAAACTTCAACCTCCCTTCTTCGATAGCGTCTTGCACAAGATTCCTGAAAAGAAAACATTGAGACGTTTTATGGCCCAGAAAATTATGATATTTACAAAAGCCTCTCTTCTTTCTTTGATCAAGAAGAGGCACTTTTACCCCTGGGGGTATTATCATTTGGCCATCTTTTACAAGCAAGTCAAAGATTTCATCACATTTTGTAATATCAAAACTATAAGTCTTTTTGGGGAACCTATCGTTGGTCCTTTCTGGACCAGTGGGATTTTTTCCACTTGAGGGGACTAACAGTTTGCAAGAATATGGTGGTCCTTGTTTTAGTTCCGCTAAATCGACTTCTCCTTCTTCGACATTTATAGTTTCGTCGAAGGTTTCTGGATCTTCGTCATCCATCTCAACATACGCTATCCTCTCTCTTTTATGAGTTTTCGTTGCCTTGGCTTTCTCAGCTTTAAGGCGTTCGACCTGTCGAACTCTATCGGCCAGTTGGGCCATGTCTCTCAGGTATTGAGTGTCTAACTTCTTCCTAATGGAATAATCTAAACCACCTGCGGCTATTTCGACTAACTTATGTTCTGGCACTTGTGTAAAACATCTTGCTTTAAGCAACCTAAACCTATTTAGATATTCGTCTATAGGTTCAGTGAAACGTCTCTTTACACTGGCCAATTCTTTCAGGCTTATCTTGGTTTGTCCCATGTAGAATTGCTCATGGAACAATCTCTCCAACTGGGTCCAATGATGGATCGAATTGGGGGGAAGAGTTGTAAACCAAGTAAAAGCGTTCTTTGTTAAAGAACTTGGGAAGTACTTAATCCTCAGGTTTTCGTTGTTTGAAATATCTCCTGCTTCGATAAAGTATCTCGCCACATGTTCGACAGTAGATTCTGTCGTGTCCCCAGAGAATTTAGTGAACTTAGGGACTTTACATCTAGGAGGTAAGTCTGTTTGTAACACGTACTCTGACAGTGGGGATGTGAAATTGGGCCTACGAAAGCCCATGTTCATCCCATTCTGCGTCATGATTCTTTCGATCATGGCTGCCAGATTATTTTCCAAGCCCATATTCTGGTATTGGATATGGTGAACTACTTCGTCAGCATTTTGGTTTCTGTTAACTAACCTTACCTCTGGGGTTATAACCCTAGGTTCTTCGACAGGCTGATCCAATCGTGCCCTAAGGTTTTCTTCGACAGGCTGCTGGCCTTGGTTGATAGTGGTTTCTTCCTCTAAGAGTATACCTTGGTTTCCCCTTATTTGCGCCCTTTGGGGCTGTCGAATAGGTTGGGGTACTCCAAAGAAATCAGCCAAACGCGTCATTTGCGCTGTCATCTGCTGATTCGATTGGGTGGTGTTTTGTATTAGAGGATTCAGCACTGTACTTAAAGTTTGTGCCAACATTTGAACTATATCATGGTTGCTTTCGTCCATTTGTTGCCTCAAGACTGTTGTCGAGGCATTTGTAAGGCCATGTGCTACTTGGGACATTCCTCCTAAGAGTTGGGTCCTATTTCTGTTCGCCATACCTACTCCAGAACCTTGGAGTGGCGAAGAGGCACTCACTAAAGGGTCTGAAAAAGTGGACGCAGCGTTTGTTAGGCTAGCCAAGTCAGAAGTTGGCATGCCATAGAGTGGTTCTCGATTTTGACCGCCTGTCATAAATCCTGGGGGAACATAAGGCCTTGTGCCTAGATTTCCCCTTGGTGGGGGAGTTCCCAAAGGCACTCTGGGGCCAGTGAACGGAGGTAATGGCCCCGTTGTTGTGACCGTTACTGCTGGTGTTGAACCAGCGGTTATCGCTTCACTTACGGTTGGGATAACCGTTGTTCCCACATTTGTTTGTGGGATTTCGTTATTGTTTGGCGGATTCCCCATCGCTTCTCTTCTTCTGGCAGTATTGGTATTGTTAGTGTATATTCTACCACTTCTCAATAGCATGCAATACTTCTCGAAAAAGATGATATTTTGTGTAAAAAGGTTAAACTTCAAAATCAACACACAGTCCCACCAGGTGTGCCAATTTGTTTACCGTGGTAATTGGTAAACAACCGCTGATCTTCCAAAAGGTTACTTATTTGGTTACTCGCAGGATCGATCAGATTGATCCTAAGACATGGTTGATTTTGGGGTTTTGACTAAGTTTGATAATGGTTAGATGACAAGAAAATAAATAAGTTTTATGTAAATTGCATGAAGAAGAGAACTTGATAAAATAAAGGAAGGCTTGAAATAAAGGCTTTCGACTGGAAAAGTAAAGGAGAAAGCAAGTAAAGTTTCTGGAAAATAAATGACTTTGATTAATAAAGTGGTGTTTCACACATACATTCTCAACAATTCTTTCTCACACGCTGGGTACTCGAATCTATATGAGTGACTTGTATATAATTGTGAACACACGCGAAAAACTGCGTGAACTACTAATATTTATACTAAACACATCCCAAGTAACCGTCGGGCAGTTACACTGCTTCGATATGACTCCACTTGGCACGTTCTCAGCGTTCGACGCTCCAGATCTTTGCACGTTGCACTTGGTAACCGCTGGGAACCGTTTTCCCTCCAAACGTTTGAATTTCAAACCGTTCCACTCTGAATAATCGAACACCTTCGTCGAGAAGCATCTTCGACGAGAAACACCTTCGACGTCGAAGGCAACCAAATTCTCCCTTGGAAGAAATTCTCTAAGTATATTGCCATCCTCTGACGAACACTTCGACAGAACCAGCTGGCCGAAACCATCCTTTAGCTTTAATGGATGATATTAATAAAAACAAGGGTGTCGAATTTAGGAGCCAACAGTAAGCTAACAATCAAAGATCAAAACTAATTTTAAAATCCCTAAATTTAAACCTAATTTTTACAGGAATTTGAACTTCAAAATTCTCTATACATAATGATCAGAAATGAAATCTATGCATAGGGTTAGCTTCAACATTATGATATCTACATTTTTCTTTCACAAATCGTGGTTAATGGATGCCTGTATTAAGAGATAGAAGTTGGAGTTCTTACCTCTTTCACCTGAGATCGTGAATGGAGTTTGAGTGAGATTTATGAAGGCCTGATGATTGCTTGAGCTTGCTTGAACGTCCCTGAGTGTGTTCCAATCCTTGCCTTGCTTTGGAAGTGCCTGGAACTCTCTATCCAAGTCAACCTGCAAGCTTGGAAAACAAAAATGACAGATGAAGAAGACAGAGTTACAGTGGAAGGATGATGGTGTTGATCACTTAGATATGAAGTAGGTAAAGTGTTTGGATGAATAAAACTTGAAACGCACGAGCCAATTTGTGGATTGTTATGCTTATGCACAAACTACAAGTTTTGACAGTTTTTTGGTGATATGGAGTGTTTGAGTGTTTCAGGCCTTTAGCAATCATGTTTCAAGTTGTAATGTGTTTGTGTATTAGTATGGAATAGGTTTCAAGTCAGCTTCTCAATAGATTTTTGAGTTGTAGCCTTTTTGAACACTTTCTTGCTTTTGAAGCAAAGTGAAGGGACAAGTCTTCACATGTTTGTACTGGCTTGCTTGGAGTTGGTATAAACTCTATACAAGTTGCTTTAGGCCTGTAGGGCTTGTGTGTGCAGAGAAAACAGGTCCAATGCTCAAGATTTGTAAAGTTGCAAAAGTCATACTTTTCCAAAATGGCAATGGCAACTTTGTGCCATTTATGGAACTAAAGCTTGGATAAAGACTTTTGGGCTTGGATTAAATCTTTGTTAACTGAGTAAGCATTAAATTATGTAGTAAGAAACAAGTTTGGGACCTTTAAAGCATGGATTAGGCAGCATAGGTTCTGATTTGAACTTTGTTCTTCATGAAATAGCTTGAAAACAAAGTGAGAAATTGCCAACTTCATCTCTTCGATTATCCTTACTCAAAAATGATCTCAAGGAGTTCTTGGATATTTTGGAAAGCTTGCAATGTTCTATATAACTCATCTTTGAAATTAATTTCAATTTTCTTCTTGGAACTGGGTGAAAAATTGCCATGAAGTTGGGTTAAAAACCTGCCTAAATTAGGGCAAAATTTCACTTAGTTATTTTAGTTCATGGGCATGTATTCACAAAATTATATCTTGAGATACAAACATCTTTAATGAAAAATGTGTGAAGAAAAGTTGTAGATTTCATGGAGGTCTACAACTTTCATGTTTGGAACTTCCTTTGAATCATCTTGCATCATGGTGAAAAAATGGCTTAAAGTTGAGAAGAAGAAATTTTCTATACTTAGAAAAATTTGTAAGTTAAGAAAATTTCAAAATTTAAAACCAAATATTCAATATTTGATTCCATGATGAACAAGTTTCACACTTTGACATGTTTTGATGAATTGTGATGCTTGGCACTTGATTTTGACTAAAAAGTCAAAGTTTGACTTTTCAGTATACAGTTGACTTTTTATCAGTTGACTACACATTTGTCTATCCAATGGATTTGCAATGTTTTGAACCATGTAATTAGGTGAAGACGATACAATTGAACCCTTGAAACCATGCTTTAAATCAATTGGTCATTTGCTAGGTCAAAAATCAGAAATTGGCCTTTCTCAGTCAAAACCCTAATTTTAACCATTTTGCCCTTTTGATGATTTGATCAAATTTCTTGAGGAATTTTGGTCCAAACTTGATCAAATGATTCACATGAGTCTAAAATGTTGATGTGGATCAAAAACTATGAAGTTTGACTGTAAATTGGCCATGGTTGACTTTTTCCCCAATATAGTTGATTTTTAGGTCAACTGTCCAATTGACTGATCAAGAATGTGGCTCAAGGCTTGAAACTTGTCATGAGCAATCTTAGGGGTCCATAATGATGTTTTAAAGTCACATGAAGCATTGATAGTCCAAAAATCCTTGTGCAAACTTAAACCCTAATTTGGGTTACCAGTGCATGATGAGATGTCTTGAGCTGACCAAACCCTAATCTAGTCTTGAGTCAAAAAGATCTTGTGAGAATAATATTGATAAATGAGAGGGAAAATTTTGGGGTACAACAGTTGCCCCTGTTCAATCTTCTTAAACCTGAAGAGTTAGATTGGCGAGTTTTGTCATTCGTGACTCGAAGGTGAGAGAATGATTGGACACTAGAGTGCCCAGAAATTTGCACTTGATGATGTGTAGTTGATGGAATGGGCTTAAAGATGCCATTTGGAGAAATGATAGAATCTTATTGGAGATGGGCTTGTAGATGCCATCCAAAAATGTTTTTTTAATTGTAAGTTGTAAGCTGAAAGAATGAGTATCAGGACGGAGTCCGTGTCTGGAGCGTGTCTGAACTGTATCTGAAAGTTGATTTTGACTAAGTACCAGAATGACATCCGTGTTTGGAGCGTATCCATACTGTATCTGGGGACTGAAACTGAATGAGTATCAGAATGGCATCTGTGTCTGGAGCGTATCTGAACTGTATCTGGACTTGAAATCTGAATGAGTATTAGAATGGCATCCATGTCTGGAGCGTATCTGAACTGTATCTGGACTTGAAATCTAAATGAGTATCAGAATGGCATCTGTGTCTAGAGTGTATCTGCACTGTATCTGAACTTGACATATGAATGAGTATCAGAATGGCATCTGTGTCTGGATCGTATCTGCACTGTATCTGAACTTGACATCTGAATGAGTATCAGAATGGCATCCGTGTCTGGAGCGTATCCGTACTGTATCATGATTGCATTTTGTTAATGGTAGCTGTTAATCTTATCCTGAAAAGGGTAAAATGTTAGCTGAAACATAAAGTTATGTTGCATGAAATGTATGATGCAATGTATTTGTCTTATTAATGTTTATGATATATGGATGCAATGTACGTACATGTAAGATGGTTTGTTGTATTGATGTATGATTGAGGAAAATAAATCCTTGAATGCTGCTGAGGTTATGTTGAATTTTCAATGTCTTGAAGTTGAAGTATTGACAAACTCTTGTTGAGAGAACTAAATTCTGTTGTGAGGGCAATGCCATGTACTGCTTGTAAGATCTATTTGAGGAATCCTGAGAAATTTGACGATTTCTACTGGGGATTTAATAAATTGGAATTTGTTCCGTTGGGAATTTAAATGACGTACTGTGGGGATTAATTTATGGAATATCCTAGAGACGTTTTCCTGTCCTTTCAACCTATCAGTAATTGTCTTTCTCGTTTTGTTTATTTGTAAACAGTAATTATGTTCAAATGCATATGTTCATCAATGAATCATTGGACGTTTTTGCAAATAACACAAGAGTAAAGAAAAGACAAATATTTTTTGCACTTTCAAATGGGAATCTTTGTATTGACTTTGAGTATGTATCTTGTACAAAGGAGATAACATTCTAGTAAGAGAATGGTGCCATAAACCAAGAAAAATTTATACAAATAAAGATAGCTATGTGTAATAATCCCATGGGGTTCCCATTCTGCTATAGCCTTCATATCTCCGAATATCTTGTCTATTTGTTGCTTCGTCCGAAGATGATTGAATTGATCAGAAACTCCGATTTGCCAGTGGTGGTCAAAGGTTGTCCGTAAGTGATCCGACGGGACATAGCCATACGCTTTAATTCCCTAACTTTTTCCTGGACCGCCCTTTCGAGTTTTCAGTCCACTGGGAAACCCATTTTTGCCTAAGTCGCCCTTTCGGGTTTTCAACTTGCCGGGTGTACAGATTTTTTTATTTTATCCCTAATTTTTTCCCGAACCCTTTTGGTTCGACGAGATGCCCTTGTTTTGCCTAGGTGTGTCAACCTAACGGGTCTCTTATGCGTAGTATCTTTTGACTATATCCGCGTTCACAGGGTGTGGCCGGTCGTCGCCATCCATGGTGGTCAAGATCATTTCCCCATAAGAGAATATGTTCTTGATTACAAATGGTACTTCATAGGTAGGAGTCCATTTTCCCCTGGGATCACTTTGTGGTAAGATGATACGTTTGATCACTAGATCCCCAACTTGATATACTTGGTGCCTGACTTTCTTGTTGAAAGCCTTGATCATCTGTTTTTGATACATTTGACCATGGCAGACAACAGTAAGTCTCTTTTCATCAATTAAGTTTAGCTGATCAAGTCGAGTCTGGATCTAATCGTCTTCATCCAAACCTGCATCCTTCAAAATTCTCAGAGAGGGGATTTGAACCTCAATAGGCAAGACAACTTCCATGTCGTAAACCAAAGAATAGGGTGTTGCCCCAGTTGATGTGCGAGGCGTGGTACGGTACCCGTGGAGAGCGAATGGTAGCATCTCATGCCAGTCTTTATATGTGACTGTCATCTTTTGAATGATCTTTTTAATATTTTTATTTGCAGCTCCGACAACGCCATTCATCTTTGGCCGGTAGGGAGAAGAATTGTGATGCTGAACTTTGAATTGCTCGCACAAAGTGGTGATCATAGTGTTGTTAAGATTTGTACCATTGTCAGTGATGATCCTTTCCGGGATACCGTACCGGTAAATGATATTTTTCTTAATGAAGCGGGAAACAACATTCTTGGTAACGGATGCGAAGGAAGCTGCTTCAACCCACTTGGTAAAATAGTCAATGGTCACTAGGATGAAATGGTGTCCATTTGAGGTTGTAGGCTTGATCTCTCCAATCATATTAATTCCCCACATAGCGAAGGGCCAAGGATCCGTCAAGACATTCAGAGGAATCGGAGGTACGTGCACCTTGTCAATATAAATTTAACACTTATGACAAGTCTGAGAGTGTTGATAGCAATCTGCTTCCATGGTAGACCAATAATAGCCTGCCCATAGGATTTTCTTCGTCATCGTATACCTACTGGAGTGAGTGCCAAAATTACCTTCATGTAATTCAGCCATGATCTTTTCCGCTTCAAGCTTGTCCATGCACCGAAGCAAAATGGAGTCATGATTACGTTTGTACAGGATGCCATTACTAGGGAAGAACTTAGTAGAGAATCTCCTTAAGAACTTCTTATCATTGATTGAAGCTCCTTTTGGATATTCTTGATCCTCAAGATACTTCTTGACTTCATGAAACCAAGGTTGGTCCACTACCTCTTCAGTATTAATCTCGTGACAGTGTGTCGGTTCGTCCATTCGTTCGATGGTGATTTGGGGAGCTTCATTATCCCAATTAAGTTTAAACATAGATGACATTGTAGCTAGAGCGTCTGCTAGCTGATTTTATTCTCGCGGGAAATACTCGAAGGTAATCTTCTCAAAATGTGGTAGTAATGTCAAAACATGTTCTTTGTAAGGGATAAGGTTTGGGTGTTTAGTGTCCCATTCCCCTTTGATCTTATTGATGACCAAAGCTGAATCTCCAAATACATCTAAATATTTGATTCCCAAGTCTATGGCAGCTCTGAGACCAAAGATGCATGCTTCGTACTCCACCATATTGTTTGTACAGTTGAAGCAAAGTCTGGCAGTAAAGGGAGTATGACACCCTTCCGGAGATATGAGTACAACGCTGATACTATTACCAAGTGCATTGGATGCCCCATCAAAGAACAGAGTCCATCGGGATCCTTGTTCAGGTCCGTCAAATGGTTTGATTTCTTCAAAGTTGTCTAATGTCATGACGTCTTCATCCGGAAATTCAAACTTCATGGACTGATAATCTTCTACAACTTGGTGAGCAAGATGATCAGCCAATACATTGCGCTTTATAGCTTTCTGGGTAGTATACTGTATGTCATATTCTGTTAGGATCATCTGCCATCTAGCTATCCTCCCAGAAAGAGCAGGCTTCTCGAAGATATATTTTATCGGATCCATTTTAGATATCAACAAGGTAGTATGAGTCAGCATATACTGTCTTAGCCGGTGAGCAGCCCATGCCAGAGCGCAACAAGTTTTCTCGAGCAGTGAATATCTGGTTTCACAGTCAGTAAACTTTGTTCTCAGGTAGTAAATAGCGTGCTCTTTTTGGCCAGACTCGTCATGCTGCCCCAATACACACCCCCATTGTGTTCTCTAAAATGGTCAGATACATGATCAGTGGTCTTCCCTTGACTGGTGGCATCAAAATAGGAGGCTCTTGTAAGTACTTTTTGATCTTGTCGAAAGCAACCTGACATTCATCGTTCCATCTGACTACTTGATCTTTCTTCAATAGTTTGAATATTGGCTCACAAGTAGCTGTTAGGTGAGAAATGAATCTGGAAATATAGTTCAGGCGTCCCAAAAATCCTATGACTTCCTTCTCAGTACGAGGAGCAGGCATTTCTTTTATTGCTTTAACCTTGGCAGGATCAACCTCAATACCTTTGTTACTGACGATAAAACCTAAGAGTTTATCGGGCCGTACTCCAAATGTGCACTTGTTTGGGTTCAACCTTAGTTTGTACTTCTTAAACCTTTCAAACAACTTTTGCAAGTGATCAAGGTGTTCTTCTTCTGTTTGTGATCGGGCTATCATGTCATCTACGTAAACCTCTATTTCATGATGTATCATCTCATGAAACAAAGCTACCATGGCGCGCTGATAGGTTGCCTCAACATTCTTTAGTCCGAATGGCATCACTCTGTAGCAGAATCTGCCCCACTGTGTGACAAATGTAGTTTTCTCCATGTCCTCAGGTGCCATTTTGATTTGGTTGTAACCTGAGAATCCGTCCATGAAGGAAAACACTTTGTGTTGTGCTGTATTTTCAACCAGGATATCTATGTGGGGGAGTGGAAAATCATCTTTAGGGATGGCCCTATTCAAGTCTCTATAATCCACGCAAATTCTTACTTTGCCGTCCTTTTTAGGCACGAGAACAATGTTGGCAACCCATTGGGGATAGGAAGTGACAACCAAGAATCCAGCATTGAATTGTTTCATAACTTTCGCTTTGATCTTTTGTGACATGTCAGGTCTCATGCGGTGGACCTTTTGTTTTACTGGCAGACAATCCTCTTGTAGGGAGACGATGTACCACGATGTCTGTATCGAGTCCCAGCATGTCTTCATATGACCAGGAAAAGATCACAACATAATCATGCAACAGCTGAATCAGACGCTCCTTGACACTGGGCTCTAGATTGGTACCCACCTTGATTTCTTTTTTATCCTCCCCGGTACCCAAGTTTATTGTATCCACCGGTTCCTCATGAGGCTGAATAACTCTTTCCTCTTGTTGTAGTAGTCTGGCCAATTCCCCTGGTACTTCACAATCTTCCTCACCTTCGTCTTCGGCTTGGTAGATTAGATCCTCAGAGTAATAAAAGGCCATAGCAGTATCGTTACCCATGGATCCGGAATGAAGGGGTACCTGCATTTGTGAGTGTGGGTGTGTGTAAGGGTATAGCCATCCTTAACAATAAAATATAAAAGAAAAAAAATGAGCACAAAAGTTTGTATGTGAAAAACGTCCATGATTCATTAAATGTCATATGAAGATGAAATAAAAACCCTTACAAATGGACCATTGTGCCTCGGGAAAGACACAAGGTTTTAAATGTGCGAATTGTTTGTGAATATTACAAGTCCAATAGAAATGTAAAGATAAATTACTGAGGGATGAAAGTTATTGGGACAAAGTCTCTAGCATCCCAATTGCGAAGTCCTCCGCTGACAGTAGGAAAGATCCAATCCTCCAAGCTGCAATCCTCTTCACCATCTTCCACCGCATTGAGCTCTCGGTTGCTAATCTTCAAGGGTGGCCCTCCAGCACGGGCACGACGCACATCCTTCTGAGCACTTGAAGTAAACCCCAAGCCAAACTTTTCAGATTTATACGAAATATCTGTAAGTTGCCCCCAAATGGTGCATCCACCCTCCTCTACAACTGCCTTGGTGTCCTTCAGAGATGACATCCAGAGCGGAGGTCTTGTAATCTTGGGAATATGGGACACAGTCTTGGTCACTGCTACCTCTTGGGGGACTTCTTCGAAATGATGAAAAGGAGTTTCAATGAACACGCCGTCCAATTCCACATACCGGAAGGAATTGAGGCGGCTAATCGTATACTCTTCCTCTCCGTGGACAGTGATAATCTTTCCCTGGACCGGATATTTCAACATCTGGTGTAGTGTAGAGGTGACATCATCGACATTATGGATCCACGACCATCCTAGCAGACAGGAGTAAGACAGGCGGATGTCCATTACATAGAAGGTTGAGTTGAAAGTTTGAGTCCCAACCTTTATGGGGATATCCACCTCCCCGTGTACCATCCTCCTTGAGCCATCAAATGCTCTCACGACTATGTTACTGGGTCTCAATGTCAGTCCTTCGCAGTCTAGTCTGCCGAGAGCTTTCTTCGGTAAAACATTCAAAGATGAGCCAGTGTCCACCAAGACAAGGGCCAGAGTTGTTCCTCTACATTCCACAGAGACATGCAATGCCTCGTTGTGCTTTCTTCCTCTTGGTGTCATATCAGCATCTGAGAATCCTAGGCCATTGTCCACCGTTAAGCTGGCCACACAATCTTGAAATTGGTCAGTAGATATCTCTTGTGGCACATGGGCTGTCTTTAGGAACTTCACCAGGTCTTTCGCATGTGCCTCAGAACACAGCAACAATGCTAGCATGGAGATCTTAGAGGGAGTTTTCCCCAAATGTTCAACGACTTCGTAGTCGCTCTTCTTTATTATTCTCAGGATCTCCTCCATTTCCTTCTTGGAGGCTTCGGGGATAGTCAGGGATTGAGCCTTCGTCCGGACATGCTCTACTTGAATACTTTTTCCTCAAGTTTCAGCAGCAGGATTGTTGGTAGGGATAACAGTAGGGGTTGTGTCGTCTTTGTCAATAGGAGCACTTGCGGATATGATTATTGGCACAGAGGTAACCTTGGGAGCAGCCACGGGTCCAAAAACTGCCTTTGAGGGGGCAATTTCTGGAGAGAAGATTCTACCGCTTCGGGTAATCTTACTGGTTCCGGCAATATTGCTAATGTCGGAGTCTTCTTCTTCGGAGCTTATCTCTTCGGCGGCCAGCCCATCTTGTTTGATGCCATGGTAGTAGATGTCCCCACCGTAATTCCACAACACGGTTTTGTCTGAATCATACGGGACTGGCCCAGGCATTGTGATTATAAGAGGAGTAGTTTTTGGAACCGATGTAATTCTAACGGGTCTTTTGGGGACCCTGGAAGAATTGGCGGAGATGGTTATGATTGAAACGTCTTCAACAGGAACAGGTGAAACAGGAGTACTTTCAAACATAATCTCTTAGTTGTCTATCAAGCGTTGAATGCCTGTTTTCAACAAAGGGAAAACAATTTGTGAGGATAAGCAAAGATGGCAGTCTTCATTACAACCCGGGAATACACCGGCTTTTAACAAATTTATCTTAATGATCGGGAGTGGAGTCAAGAGTTCATCAATTGTGGTAATAAACAAATCTTCTTCAACAACATTGGTGTGGTGACCATGTCTAGGCATAGGAGCATAAATGACATTTGGCTTCTCAGGTGCATCAAACTCAATCTCTTTTGCGTCTAAAAGGTCTTGAATTTTGTTTTTCAAGGCCCAACAGTTGTTGGTGTCGTGATTCAGATTTTCGGAATGATATGCGCAACGGGCATTTGGGTGATAATGAGGGGACACTGTGTTGGGGTTTTTGGGAGCTTCTTTCAAAGTTGCCAAATTATATTTCAGAAGGTGCAGTAAAATCTGGGCTAGAGTCATATTAATTCTGGTGAAATGCCAGACTGGCCTTTCCACCCTCGGTTGATTACTTCTTGGTTGATCAGATGTAGGCTTTGGGATCATAACAGCCCCTACCATTGGTCGGCATTCAGCTCTCCCTTGGTTCCTTTATTGATAAACAGCAGATACATCCTTTTTCCCAATAAAAGGTTTCCTTTACAGCTGTAGAGGCAGATGAATCCTTATGAATCTTTCCATTTTTTATGCCAGCTTCCACCCTTTCTCTGGTCAGTATTAACTCAGTAAATCCTACAGATGAGCTTCCAATCAGATGGTTGAAGAAAGGGGACGATAGAGTGCCTAAGAACTTCTCCACCAACTCCCTTTCAGACAGAGGGGGTTGAACTCTCCCATCTAGATCTCTCCATTTCTGCGCGTAATCCTTGAAACCTTCATTTGAAGCCATAGCCATACTCTGAAGTTGAGTACGGTTAGGCTCCAAATCTGCATTATATTGATATTGCTTATAGAAAGTTGCGGCAAGATCTTCCCAGTTGTGGATGTTGGCCCTTTCCAATTGGTAAAACCAATCGAGTTGTGTTCCAGATAGACTATCTTGGAAAAAATGCACCCACAGGTCTTTATCGGCAGAGTGCGGATGAATCTTTCTCACATATGATCAGAGGTGCATCTTAGGACATGACACCCCATCATATTTTGCAAAAAAGGGTACTTTGAACTTCAGTGGGATCACAATTCCAGAAACTAGTCCCAATTCTTAAAAGTCTAGACCTGGTACCTTTTGTATTTCCATAGCCCTCAAACGCTCTTCAAGATGTCTATACTTATCATCTGCTGGAGGATACTGTTCCTCGGAGTAGTCTTCCTCTTCAGATTCTGATAGAACCGCTGTTTCTTTTCCTTTCCCTTCTCCTTCCCTGGAAGTGGTTGCAAAATACAAGGTTCTTCTAGTCTGTCCCTGAAACCTTCTCCCCATGTTCAAAACCCCAATGACCTTCTTTGTTTTCTTCTTTCTTTCTTCATCTAACAGAGTCTTCAGCTCCTCTTGCCCCTTGGCTAGGGTCATGAGTAACTGTTGAAACTGCATGTTTTGAACTTGAAGATCTTTGAATGTCTGTTCGAGATCTATCTCACTGAAATAAACAGTAGAGAGATGAGGAAACTCGTTGCAAAAGACCTGTTTATGTTATGATGAATGATATGTGCATATGTAATGTTTTCAAGGATTTTTAAAGATTCAGGTTCGTTTTAGACAAAAAAAACACGTTATATTAATAAGATATAGTTTGAGTACATCAATGCCCCTTGGGCAAAATAATACAACACTCTAAGATAAAAAAGTAGTGCGGATCCTCTTTGGTGCAATGTAGGCATTTAGAGTCTGCTCCTCATGAAGTAGCCTAGTGAGTTCCAAAACCTTCTTCTCGCTTGCATAGAATTGGGCTTCAAAAGTATCACTCTCTCCATTGAGATGTATCCAATCCCTTTGTAGGTCTTCAAGAGATGCGGGAATGTCAGGATGTAGGATAGTGTATGGAACTTCTCCCTCCTTAACAAGCTCAATGATCATCAAAAGAATGGAAGGATAAGGCATCATAAGACTTTTAGCGCGGGTTCGTACCCACTTGAGGTAAGGCTCAAGAGGGATGGAATTCTTGTGTCCCAAAGTCTTGCTATCCACCTTGTTTAGCATCCTCCAAGCTCGGATGAATCTCTGGCGAAGACCTTGATCGTCGTTGTCGTAGTTGAATACCAAGCCTTGAATCAACATCTCATGCGGGCCATCCCTTCGGGCATAACCAAACTGTCTTAGAGCTAAGCATGGGTTGTAGGTGATTCCTCCCTTAATGCCAAGTAGAGGGACATTAGTGAATTCCCCATAACGCTCAACAATGATAACATTCTCTTTGGATCGAGAGCACCAATGAATATCTGAATGTTTGAGCGTCATTAACCTTTGTGACCACCTAGACCCTTGCTCATTCTTTAAGACTGATTGGGGAAGATGAGAAATAAACCATCTTGCCAGGAGAGGAGTGCAACACATAAGGACACCTCTTTTCCTCATTGTACGAGTGTGAAAAGAGTGTAGGATATCCCCTAGCAATGTAGGCACCGGATTGCGTGACATTAAGATTTTGACGGCACTCACCTCTATGAGTTGGTCAAGATTAGGAAACAAAACCATCCCATAGATGAGGAGAGCCACAATTTCCTCAAAAGCTTGCAAGTCTAATGAATTCCAACATCTTTGGGCTTTCTCAAACAAAAACTTTGCTAAGAAGCCTTTGACACCACCCCTAGTTTCCCAATGAGTTGTGACATCAGATGAGTGCAAGTGCTGAGCTTGAGCAATCTCTTCTGGCTTTGGGTCTCTTTCTGTACCATTTAAAGGTAGTTTATTGAGAATGGGAATCCTCAAGAGTTGAGAGAATTCTTCCAAAGTAGGCACAAGCTGATAGTCGGGAAATGTGAAGCAATGGTGCAAAGGGTCAAAGAACTGAAAAAGCACCTTCATCATATCCTCATTTGTGTTGAAGGTGACCAAGTTGAGTAGACGACCATGCCTCTCGGTGAATGGAGAGTTCTCAGAGATCCTTGAAGCTAGCTCCTTGAGTTGTGGAGGAATTCTTACAAGGTTGACTTGGATAGTTTTCATGCGAAGTGAATCCATATCCTACAAATCAAGAACAAAGATGAATCTCCAAAATCCTTGAAATGGTTAGTGATGTGTATGATGCTCATGATGTCCATGATGTTATGTACAAGTATGCATATACAAGCAAAACAAACAAGTTCTTAGTTTAGGCTTGCATGGGGTTTTATAGGTAAGTACACTCTTGAAGTTTAGTTGGCTTAATCCTGTCCTAATCATAGTAATCTGGTTCTAAGGAGCTCAATATCACCGAATTGTTTCCTTGGTCATTGTATCAGCTCAAGCCTCTTTAATGGCGACCAAAATATCCCAAGAAACCAAACCTCAATGAGTGTAGTATCGAGTATCTACCAACTTCAGACTGCACCAAAGCCGGTCATCTCACTACATCCTAAAGGCCAAGTTAGTCAAGTAAAGGGTTCTAGAAGTTCGTTAGTGCTTCATGACATCACTCAGCGGCCCCGTATTCTCTTTGATTGACTCAAAGGCTACCGGTACCCACAAATATGTCACACTAACATAGCTATTGCTTAGACCATGTCAGTATACCCTGCACAATTTCCACAACGTATTGCTATTTACCTATAACGTATCCCAAATCCGGATAAAGGATTTCAAACCCAAACAAAGAACCATAATGTAAAGTAAACAAGTCAAACAATGTAAGCAAATAAATGTGTTCTAGCCCTAAGGTAACCCCACTTTTAGAAAAATCCCCAGCAGACTCTCCAGTTCTGTGATACGGTGAGAGAACTGACTTGAGGGTTTTTTCATTTTATCGCAAATGTTGCGGTTAGCAAGAGTCGCCATCGACTTTTCTTTTATCCTAAAGGAAAGGTGAAAAAGCACAGGAAAGACCTTTGAGATTGTTTCTTGAGTTCGGGGGGTAGATTATGAAAAGGGAAGGTATTAGCACCCTTTTCATCCATGGTTTTCCATGGGCTCTTAGTTACTTGCTAGATCACTTGCTTTTGTTGTTTGAAATTGTGTTTGGTTTGGTTTTGAAAGTATTTTGTAAAAGAGGCCATTTGTTTAAGCAATCTTTGTAATGATTCTCGTTCGTAAGAATGTATACAAAGATGTTTGTCTTTTTGAAAATGTTTTCAATGTTTGTAAATGTTTGGAAATGTGTGCATTTATTTTAAAAATAGCAAGGATAGTTGTTTGAAGATAGAGAAAGTAACTAGAAGCAATCTACATACTCAAATGTCTTTCTTGTTCATTTTTTATTCCTTTGACACTGTTGTCTTACCATTGATTTGGTAAGCAACCCTATCTTTGGATGTAAACGGGACGGGCGTGGGTCATCGTATAGCCATGATTAGCAATGTTGCAAAGTATCTTAGCTTTTTTGAGGGACTGAGATCATTTTGTAAGGCAAGTTTGAATAGCGTCATCGAGGGACTATGATCTTATATTTTTTTGTTTTACCAAGATACCTCGCATGCGTAATATGGCCATTTTTGTATAAGGCAACCAAGTGGAGAAACCCTAAGGATGCTTATGTGCAAGTGTGTTATTTTCATGCTTAGTTTGTCTTGTATTAGGGTTTTCTATTTGCTTTATTTTGATCTTGCCATACAAACCCTAATTACTAGCATGGTATATAAAAGCGGTAAATTGCGTAATTTAAAGATTACTACGATATTACAAAATTTTATGGGAGGGGGGAATACAAATTTGAATGAGGATTTGAAAGAATGTAAATCTAATTAAGCTATTACAACCAAATCGAATTTGTACGAATATTTGAATAAATAAGATACAATATAAATTAAATGCAATATTATGTACATGTAAGAAAAAGATTTTGTTTTGTTTTTTATGTGAAAAGGAATTTTAACCTAAACCTAATAACTTGAGAAAAAGAAATTTGTTCTTGAAAACAAAAGTTAACTCTAATTTCTAATTTAAAAGAAAATAAAGTTCTTAGGTATTATTTTTATGTATTTTTTTGTATTAAAAATAATAAATAATATTTTATAAAAAATATTTAGTTTCTGTATGTCAAAGTAAATATTTACAAGTATGAATAATAAAAAGGAATAAAATAGTTAAACTAAATCTATTATATTTACAAGTTTATTTAAGAAAGAAATAATTAATATATAGTTTAATAAAAATGATTTTTCATGTGAAAATAAAATAAAATAAACAGAAATGCAAAATTGTCATATTTTATATTTTCCGTGATTTTATGTATTTAAGAAAATATTTTAATAAAACAAAATATGAAAATAAAATAAATAATAAAAGATTGGGCCAGGGGGTATCCTGAGAAATCAGGTGGTGTTATGTTAGCAAAAGACACTAGGCCCAATGCGGAAGCCCATCCTGCAAAACGGCAAAAAATGAAAAAATGGAAAAACAAAAGGTAGCGCGCTGGTTCAAACCCACGACCTATGCATTTCCAGCGCACTTCCTTGTCACTGGGGTGGCTATACATCCGTTGATTTATATGAAACAATAAAAACATAACACAAGAAATGTCCTTGCCCGGTACTTCATCTTCTTCCTCAAGCTGGCCAGAAGCTCTATAACTTTCTCATTTCCCCATGAAAATGAAAACTTCCAACATGAAAATGGTAGTACTCATTCCCACGATTTCAACCATGTAAATCATGTAAGCTAACAATCAAAGATCAAAACGAATTTTAAAATCCCTAAATTTAAACCTAATTTTTACAGGAATTTGAACTTCAAAATTCTCTATACATAATGATCAGAAATGAAATCTATGCATATGGTTAGCTTCAGCTTTATGATATCTACATTTTTCTTTAACAAATCATGGTCAATGGATGCATGTATGAAGAGATAGAAGTTGTAGTTCTTACCTCTTTCAACTGAGATCGTGAATGGAGTTTGAGTGAGATTTATGAAGGCCTGATGATTGCTTGAGCTTGCTTGAACCTTCCTGAGTGTGTTCCAATCCTTGCCTTGCTTTGGAAGTGCCTGGAACTCTCTATCTAAGTCAACCTGCATGCTTGGAAAACAAAAATGGAAGATGAATAAGAAGGAGTTATAGTGCAAGGATGTTGGTCTGGATCACTTAGATATGAAGTAGGTAAAGTGTTTGGATGATTAAAACATGAAACGCACGAGCCAATTTGTGGATTGCTATGCTTATGCACAAACTGCAAGTTTTGACAGTTTTTTGGTGATATGGAGTGTTTGAGTGTTTCAGGCCTTTAGTAATCGTGTTTCAAGTTGTAATGTGTTTGTGTATTAGTATGGAATAGGTTTCGAGTCAGCTTCTTAATAGATTTTTGAGTTGTAGCCTTTTTGCACACTTTCTTGCTTTTGAAGCAAAGTGAAGGGACAAGTCTTCACATGATTGTACTGGATTGCTTGGAGTTGATATAAACTCTATACAAGTTGCTTTAGGCCTGTAGGACTTGTGTGTGCAGAGAAGACATGTCCAATGCTCAAGATTTGTAAAGTTGCAAAAGTCATACTTTTCCAAAATGGCAATGGCAACTTTGTGCCATTTATGGAACTAAAGCTTGGATAAAGACTTTTGGGCTTGGATTAAAGCTTTGTCAACTGAGTAAGCATTAAATTATGTAGTAAGAAACAAATTTGGGACCTGTAAAGCATGGATTAGGCAGTATAGGTTCTGATTTGAACTTTGTTCTTCATGAAATAGCTTGAAAACAAAGTGAGAAATTGCCAACTTCATCTCTTCGATTCTCCTTACTCAAAAATGATCTCAAGGAGTTCTTGGATATTTTGGAAAGCTTGCAATGTTCTATATAACTCATATTTGAAATTAATTTCAATTTTCTTCTTGGAACTGGGTGAAAAATTGCCATGAAGTTGGGTTAAAAACCTGCCTAAATTAGGGCAAAATTTCACTTAGTTATTTTAGTTCATGGGCATGTATTCACAAAATTATATCTTGAGATACAATCATATTTAAGGAAAAATGTGTGAAGAAAAGTTGTAGATTTCATGGAGGTCTACAACTTTCATGTTGGGAACTTCCTTTGAATCATCTTGCATCATGGTGAAAAATGACTTAAAGTTGAGAAAAAATAAGAAATTTTCTATACTTAGAAAAATTTCTAAGTTAAGAAAATTTCAAATTTTAAAACCAAATCTTCAATCTTTGATTTCTTGATGAACAAGTTTCACACTTTGACGATTTTTGATGAATTGTGATCCTTGGCACTTGATTTTGACTAAAAAGTCAAAGTTTGACTTTTCAGTATACAATTGACTTTTGATCAGTTGACTGCACATCTGTCTATCTAATGGATATGCAATGTTTTGAACCATGTAATTAGGTCAAGATGATACAATTGAACCCTTGAAACCATGCTTCAAATCAATTGGTCATTTTCTAGGTCAAAAATCAGAAATTGGCCTTTCTCAGTCAAAACCCTAATTTTGACCATTTTGCCCTTTTGATGATATGATCAAATTTCTTGAGGAATTATGGTCCAAACTTGATAAAATGATTCACATGAGTCTAAAATGTTGATGTGGATCAAAAAATATGAAGTTTGACTGTAAATTGTCCATGATTGACTTTTCCCCCAATACAGTTGATTTTTAGGTCAACTGTCCAATTGACTGATCAAGAATGTGGTTCAAGGCTTGAAACTTGTCATGAGAAATATTAGGGGTCCATAATGATGTTTGAAAGTCATATGAAGCATTGATAGTCCAAAAATCCTTGTGCAAACTCAAACTCTAATTTGGGTTACCAGTGCATGATGAGATGTCTTGAGCTGACCAAACCCTAATCTAGTCTTGAGTTAAAAAGATCTTGTGAGAATAATATTGATAAATTAGAGGAAAAATTTTGGGGTACAACACCAAGCAACATAGTAGTAAGGGCTTTTGACGGCTCGAAAAGGATGGTACATGGGGAAGTGGATATCCCCATAAAGGTTGGAACCCAAACTTTCAATTCAACTTTTTATGTAATGGACATCCGCCCTTCATACTCCTGCCTGCTAGGCCGACCATGGATTCACAATGTTAGCGCTGTTACTTCTACGTTGCACCAAATGCTGAAGTATCCAGTTCAAGGGAAGATTATCACCGTTCATGGAGAGGAAGAATACATGATCAGCCATCTCAATTCCTTCAGATATGTGGATTTAGATGGTGAATTCATTGAAACCCCATTTCAACACTTTGAAGAGGTCCCCCAAGATGTGGAAGTGACCAAGGCTGTGTCTCAGGTTCCCAAGGTTACAAGGCCTCCACTCCGGATGTCATCTCTGAAGGATGCCAAAGCAGTGGTAGAAGAAGGAGGATGCACTATTTGGGGACAACTCCCAGATATCCCATATAAGTATGACAAGTTTGGCCTAGGTTTCACTTCAAGTGCTCAAAAGGATGTATGTCGTACTCGTGCTGGAGGACCACCCCTGAAAATCAGCAACCGTGAAGTCAACGCGGTAGAAGATGGTGAAGATGGCTACAACCTGGAGGATTGGATCTTCCTAACTATCAATGGAGGGCTCAGCAATTGGGAGGCTAGAGACTTTGTCCCGATCACTTTTATCCCACAGTAATTTTTCTTTACATTTTGTTGGATCTGTAATATTCAAAATAATTCGCACTCTTAAAACCTTGTGTCTTACCCGAGGCATAATGGTACATTTGTAAGGGTTATCATCTCATTTTCATATGACATCAATGAATCATGGACGTTTTCGCATACAAACTTTTGTGCTCATTGTTTTTCTTTTACACTTTTATTCTCTTTCAAAGATAGCTATACCCTTACACACACCCACACTCACAATGCAGGTATACATCCATTCAGGATCCCATGGATAACGGTTCTGCTATGGTCTTTTGTGACTCCTAAAATCTAATCTACCAAGCCGAAGACAAAGGTGAGGAAGATTGTGAAGTACCATGGGAACTTTCCAGATTGCTACAACAAGAAGAGAGAACCATTCATCCTCACGAGGAACCCGTGGATACAATCAACCTAGGTACCGAAGAAGACAAAAAAGAGGTCAAGGTGGGTGCCAATCTGGAACCCAGTATCAAGGAGCATCTGATTCAGTTGTTACACGATTATGTCGAAGTCTTTTCCTGGTCGTATGAAGACATGCCAGGACTTGATGCATATATTGTGGTACATCGTCTGCCTACAAGAGAGGATTATCCGCCAGTAAAGCAAAAGGTTCATCGAATGAGGCCAGATATGTCAGAAAAGATTAAAGCAGAAGTCAAGAAGCAATTTAACGCTGGATTCTTGGCTGTCACCTCTTATCCCCAATGGGTTGCCAATGTTGTTCCCGTGCCCAAAAAGGACGGCAAAGTGTGAATGTGTGTGGATTACAGAGATTTGAATCGGGCAAGCCCTAAGGATGATTTTCCACTCCCCCACATTGATATTCTAGTCGACAATACGGCACAACACAAAGTGTTTTCCTTTATGGATGGATTCTCAGGTTACAACCAAATCAAAATGGCGCCTGGGGACATGGAGAAAACAACGTCTGTCACGTAGTGGGGCACTTTTTGCTATAAGGTGATGCCATTCGGATTGAAGAATGCTGGGGTAACCTATCAGCGTGCCATGGTAGCTCTATTTCACGACATGATACATCACGAAATAGAGGTCTACGTGGGCGATATGATAGCTAGATCTCAAATAGAAGAAGAGCATCTTGATCACTTACAAAAACTGTTTGAGAGACTGAAGAAGTACAAGCTGAGATTGAATCCAAACAAATGCACATTTGGGGTACGATCTGGTAAACTCCTAGGCTTTGTCGTCAGTAACAAAGGTATCGAGGTTGATCCTGCCAAAGTTAAAGTAATACAAGAGATTCCTGCTCCTCGTACTGAGAAGGAAGTTAGAGGATTCTTGGGATGTTTGAACTATATTGTCACATTCATCTCTCACCTGACAGCTACTTGTGAACCAATCTTCAAATTGTTGAAGAAAGTTTAAGTAGTCAAATGGAATGACGAGTGCCAAGTTGCTTTTGACAAAATCAAAGAATATTTACAAGAGCCTCATGTGTTGATGCCACCAGTCGAGGGAAGACCGTTGATCATATATCTGACTGTTTTAGAAAACTCAATGGGGTGTGTATTGGGGAAGCATGACGATTCTGGCCGAAAAGAGCATGCTATTTACTACCTGAGAAATTTTTTTACCGAATGTGAAACCAGATATTCACTGCTCGAGAAAACTTGCTGCGCTCTGGCATGGGCTGCTCGCCGGCTAAGATAGTATATGCTGACTCATACTACTTTTTTGATATCTAAAATGGATCCGATAAAATACATCTTCGAGAAGCCTACTCTGTCTGGGAGAATAGCGAGATGGCAGATGATCCTAACAGAGTACGGCATACAGTATACTACCTAGAAAGTTATAAAGGGCAGTGTATTATCCGATCACCTTTCTCACCAAGCTGTAGAAGACTACCAATCCATGAAATTTGAATTTCCGGATGAAGACATCATGACATTAGACAACTATGAGGAATTCAGGCCATATGACGGACCTGAACAAGAATCCCGATGGACCCTTTTCTTTGATGGAGCATCCAATGCACTTGGCAATGGTATCGGTGTTGTACTCATATCTCCGGAAGGATGTCATGCTCCCTTTATCGCAAGACTCTGCTTCAATTGTACAAACAACATGGCAGAATATGAAGCGTGCATCTTTGGTCTCAGAGATGCCATAGACTTGGGGATCAAATCCTTGGATGTATTCGAAGATTCAACTTTGGTTATTAGCCAGATCAAAGGGGAATGGTACACCAAACACCCAAACCTTATCCCTTACAAAGAACATGTTTTGACATTGCTACCACATTTTGAGAAGATCACCTTCGAGCATTTTCCGCGAGAAGATAATCAGCTAGCAGACGCTCTAACCACAATGTCATCTATGTTTAAACTTAAATGGGATAACGAGGCTCCCTAAATCACCATTGAACGAATGGAGGAACCAACGCACTGTCACGAGATTAATATTGAAGAAGTAGTGGACCAGCCTTGGTTTCACGAAGTCAAGAGGTATCTTGAGACTCAAGAATATCTAAAAGGAGCTTCACTCAATGATAAGAAGTTCTTAAGGAGATTCTCTACTAAATTTTTCCTTAGTAACGGCATCCTGTACAAACGTAATCATGACTCTGTGTTACTTCGGTGCGTAGATAAAGTTGAAGCTGAAAGGATCATGGCTGAATTGCATGAAGGCACTTTTGGCACCCATTCCAGTAGTCATACGATGGCAAAGAAAATCCTACGGGTAGGCTATTACTGGTCCACCATGGAAGCAGATTGCTATCAACACTCTCGAACCTGCCATAAATGTCAGATTTACGCTGACAAGGTGCACGTACCTCCGGTTCCTCTAAATGTCTAGACGGCTCCTTGGCCCTTTGCTATGTGGAGGATTGATATGATTGGGGAAATCACGCCGACAACCTCCAATGGACACCGCTTCATCCTAGTGGCCATTGATTACTTTACAAAGTGGGTGGAGGCAGCTTCCTTCGCTTCTGTTACTAAGAATGTTGTTGCTTGCTTCATCAAGAAAAATCTCATTTGCCGGTACGGTATCCCGAAGAGGATCATCACTGAAAATGGTACAGATATCAACAACACTACGGTCACCGCTTTGTGTGAGCAATTCAAGATTCAGCATCACAATTCTTCTCCCTATCGGCCAAAGATGAATGGTGTTGTCGAAGCTGCAAATAAAAACATTAAAAAGATCATACAGAAAATGACAGTCACATACAAATACTGGAATGAGATGTTACCGTTTGCTCTCCACGGGTATCGTACCACGGCTCGCACATCAATCGGGGCAACACCCTTTTCTCTCATTTACAGCATGGAAGTTGTCTTACCTATCGAGGTCCAGATCCCCTCTCCGAGGATTATGAAGGATGCAGGGTTGAACGAAGACGATTGGATTCAGAATCGACTTGATCAACTAAACTTGATTGATGAAAAGAGACTTACTGCTGTTTTCCATGGTCAAATATATCAAAAACGGAAGATTAAGGCTTTCAACAAAAGGTCAGACGCGAAGTGTATCAAGTTGGAGATCTGGTGATCAAACGCATCATACTGCCACAAGGTGATCCTAGGGGAAAGTGGACTCCTACCTATGAAGGACCATTTGTAATCAAAAGCATTTTCTCTGGTGGGGCAATGATCTTGACCACCATGGATGGTGACGACCTTCTGCATCCTGCAAACGCGGACATAGTCAAAAGATAATACGCATAGGAGACCCTCTAGGTTGACATACCTAGGCAAAACAAGGGCATCCCGGCGAACCAAAAGGGTTCGGGAAAAAATTAGGGATAAAACAAAAAAATCTGTACACCCGGCAAGTTGAAAACTCGAAAGGGCGACTTGGGCAAAAAAGGGTTTCCAAGTGGACTGAAAACCCGAAAGGGCGGTCCAGGCAAAAGTTAGGGAATTAAAGCGTATGACTATGTCCCGTTGGATCACTTTACGGACAACCTTTGGCTTCCACTAACAAACTCAGAAGTTCTGATCAATTCAATTATCTTCGGACAAGGCAACAAATAGACAGGATGCTCAGAGATACAAAGGCTATAGCAAAATGGGAACCCCGTGGGATTAATACACATAGCTATCTTTTCTTTGTATTAAAATTTTCATTTTTTCTTACGACGGTGTTCTCCTACTAGAATGTTTGTCTCACTTTACAAAAATACTTACTCAAAGTCAATATAAATATATTCCTTTGAAAGTGCAAAACTATCTGTTTTTCTTTACTCTTGTGTTTTGTTTACAAAAATGTCCAATGATTCATTGTTGAACATATGCATTTGAACATGATTACTGTTTACAAATAAACAAAATAAAAGACCATTACTAATGGCTTTAAGAGGTAGGGAAATCTCTCTAAGCTATTTCCATAAATCCCCCACAATTTACAGTTTGATTCCCAGTGAAACGAGCTTCCAATTATCAATCCCCAGTAGAAGTCGTCAAAATTCTCAGGATTCCCCAATAAGGATTTTACAAGAAGTAGATGGCATTTCCTTTACAACAGAGTTTATTTATCTAAATAGAAATTCATCAACATTTAGACTTCACAACATGAAGACTTATATCCTCAGCAGCAGTCAGGGATTTATTTGCCCCAATCCAACAGCAGTGCAGAAAACTAGCTCACATACGCATACATTGCATCCATATATCATAAACATTGATAACACGAAAGCATTATATCATACATGCAACAAGACTCTGCATTTTAGCTAACATTTTACCCTTTTCAGGATAAGATTAACAGCTACCGTTAACAAATGTTCAGAGTTTTCAGATATAGTACAGATACGCTCCAGACACGGATGCCATTCTGATACTCATTCAGATTCACCTTTCAAATACAGTTCAGATACGCTCCAGACACGGATGCTATTCTGATACTCATTCAGATTCATCCTTCAGATACAATACATATACGCTCCAGACAAGGATGCGATTCTGATACTCATTTAGATTCAGTCTTCAGATACAGTACAGATACGCTTCAGACAAGGATGCCATTCTGATACTCATTCATATTCAGTCTTCAGATACAGTACAAATACGCTCCAAACAAGGATGCCATTCTGATACTCATTCAGATTCAGTCTTCAGATACAGTACAGATACGCTCCAGACACGGATTCCATTCTGATTCAACTTTCAGTTTAGATACGCTCCATACACGGATGCCATTATGATAATCATTCAAAATCAGCTCCCAGATACAGTTCAGATACGCTCCAGACACAGACGCCATTCTGATATTCATTCTTTCAACTTACAAATTACAATGCAAACAATCACTTTTGGATGGAATCTTCAAGCCCATCTCCTACAGCTTTCTATCATCTCTCCAAATGGCATCTTTAAGCCCATTCCCTCAACCCTCACATCACCAAGTGCAAATTTCTAGGCACTATAGTGTCCAATCATCTTCCACCTTCGAGTCACGACTGGCAAAACATGCCAATCTAACTCTTCAGGCTTAATAAGATTGAATATGGGCAGCTGTTGTACCCCAAAATTTTCCATCTCACTTATCAAAAATTTTCTCACAAGATCTCATTGGGTTCAAGACTGCACTAGGGTTTGATCAGCTCAAGACACCTCCTTAGACACTGATGACCAAAATTAGGGTTTGAGTTTGCATAAGGATTTTTGGACTATCAATGCTTCATATGACTTTCATGGACTATTATGGACCCCCAAGATCACTCATGTCAAGTTTCAAGCCTTGGATCACACTTTTTGATCAGTCAATTGAACAGTTGACCTAAAAATCAACTGTATTGGGGAAAAAGTCAACCATGGCCAATTTACAGTGAAACTTCATAATTTTTGATCCACACCAACATTTTAAACTCATATGTATCATTTGATCAAGTTTGGACCATAATTCATCATGAAATTTGATCAAATCATCAAAAGGGCAAAATGGTCAAAATTAGGGTTTTGACTAGGAAAGGGCAATTTCTGATTTTTGACCTAGCAAATGATCTATTGGTTTAAGGCATGATCTCAAGAGTCCAATTGCATCATTTTGACCTAATGACATGATTCAAAACATTGCAAGCACACTGGATTGATAAATGAATTTTGCAGTCAACTAATCAAAAGTCAACTGTATACTGAAAAGTCAAACTTTGACTTTTTAGTCAAATTCAAGTGCCAAAGATCAAAATTCATCAAAACATGTCAAAATATGAAACTTATTCATCAAGAAATCAAGAAATGAAGATTTCATTTTGAAAAGTCAAAATTTCTAAACTTAGAAATTTTTCTAAGGGTTGAAAATTTCTTATTTTTTCATAACTTTGAGCAATTTTTCTAAAACTTTTCTTCATATAACTTCTCCTAAAAATGCTTGGATCTCAAGTTATAATTTTGTGACTACATGCTCATGAAATAAAAAAGATAGTGAAATTTTGCCCTAGTTAGGCAAATTTTTAACCTAACTTCATGACACTTTTTCATATAGTTCCAAGGGGAATATTCAAAAGCAATTCAAAGATGAGTTGTAGAGCACATTGCAATCTTTTCAAAATGTCCAAGAACTCCTTGAGATCATTCTTGAGTAGGGAGAATCGAAGAGATGAAGTTTGTATTTTGTCACTTGGATTACAAGCCATTTTGTGAAGAACACTTGGTTCAATCTTCAAGCATGTTGTACAAATCTCACTTTGCAGGCTTCTAACTTGACTTTCACTCCATAATTAAAATTTTTCACAGCTGTTGGAAGGTTTAATCCAAGCATTCAATGCTTTGTTCAAATATAATTCCATTTTGGGAAGAAAGGCAACATTTCCATTTTAGAAAAGCATGCTTTATGCAAAGTCAGCTTGAATTGAGCCTTGCATTTGTTCTTTCTGCACAAACACACTCTACACAATCAGAACAAGTATGTTTAAAGGTTTCAGCCACCCTACAAGCCTTGTACTTCACATTGAAACCATGCTTGTTAACTTTGCTTCAAAAACAAGTAACCAAGCCATAACATGTGAGTTTCAAATTCTGAGTTGTGATAAGCCTCAAAACCTCTTGCTTATAAGTATACACACTATTTTCAAGTGGAGACACGAATGCTATTGCTCTGAAACTACCTCAAACATAAAAAAACAAAAAAAAAAACCTGCTCAAGAACACCATTAACACACAGTTCTGAACCAAAACATATGATCTTCATTTCCACTCGTGCGTTTTGAAAACTAATCACTTAGACACTTTTTATACATCATACCAAAGCAATCCATACCCTTGTTTCCTCACTGTAACTCCTCCATCATTATCCATCATTTTCATATATCAAGCTTGCAGCTTGACTTGAGTAGAGATATTCAGAGACTTTCAAGGAAAAGTAAGAGTTGGAATACACTCAAGGAGGTCCAGGCAAGATAAACAGATCCTCATGCCCTCTCAAAAGTTACTCAAACTCCATTCAAGACTCCAGCTGCAAGAGGTAAAAACTCAAACTTCTATCTCTTCATACAAGCATCATTTGATCTTGATTTGTGAAAACAAAATGTAGATATCTTTGCTCTAAAGTTGACCATGTTCATAGTTTCCATTTATATTGATTGTGTATAGAGAATTTTGGATTTGAAATTTCTGAGAAAATTAGGTTTCATTTTAGGGCAAGCAAAATTAGTTTTTATCTTTAACACTTAACTTACATAAGTTATATGGTTGAAATCGTGGAAGGAAACACCACAACTTTCATGTTTGAACTTTCCATTTTTGTGGAGAAATGAGGAAGATACAGGTGGTCCGGCTAGGCTCAAGGTTGGAAATGAAGTTGCCTTCAGAAAGCAGTTTCTAATATATATTTATGCTCTGATTATATGACCAGATGAAACAGCCACCCCAGTGGCAATCGCGCGCGTACTAAGTCATATGTTACCTAAAGAGCGAGGGTTCGAACCAATGTGAACCCCCCTTTTGCATTTTTCCATTTTTCTGATTTTTTCTAACATCTTTTTTGCAGGCACTGGGCCCTTTGGGCCTGACATTTTTTTTTGCTTTTGCTGGCATACTTCCCTGTTTACGTGTGACACCCCTTGACCCATTTTATTTTTATTAATTAATTAATCTCTTTTTTATTTTAAATATATTTTCTAAAATATAAAAAAAAAAGTCATATAAAATATAAAAAAATAGATTTATACTTTAACATAATTTAAATATTTTTCCACATAAAAAATTATTTTATTCATTATAATTTATTTACTTTTATTAATTTTCTTGTAAATTAAATTAAAACTAGATTATTAATTATCTAAATATATTTATTTTAATATGAAAAAGACCAAAAATATTTCATAACACCACATGCTATTTTCAAGACAAAAATATAAAAATACTTTCTTTAAACTTATTTTCCTTTAATCAACTAAAATAGATTTAGGGTTTTATTCAAAAATCTCTTCTTAATCAAAATCCTTTCTTAATTAATTTATTTTCTCAATTAACCTAAGATTAATTTAATTTAATTAATTTTTTTCTCTAATTAGGTTTAGGTTAAAACCTCCTTCATACAAAAAATCCAAACACAAAAAAAATCTCTTCTTTCAATTTGCATTTGTACTTTTGTATATTCCTTCAATTATTTGTACAATATTCAATTTGGTTGTAATAGATTAATTAGGTTTATATTATTTCAATCCCCATTCATAAATTGTATACCCCCTCCTACAAAATGTTGTAATAGCGTAGTAACTTTAAATTTCGCAATTTATCGCTTTTACATAACATGCTAGTAATTAAGGTTTGTATGGGAAGATAAAATCAATCAAAGAGAAAACCCTAATCCAAGACAAAAAACAAGCATGAAAATAACACACTTGCACACAAACACCCCTAGGATAAAATCCACTTGGTTGCCTTACAAAATGGCCATATTACGCATGTGAGGTATCTTAGCAAAAACAAACAAATACAAGATCACAATCCCTCGATGACGCTATTCAAAGTTGCCTTACAAAATGATCTTAGTCCCTAAAAAAGAATGCTAAGATACCTTGCAACATTGTTAATCATGGTTATACGATGACCCACGCCCGTTCCGTTAACATCTAAAGATAGGATTGCTTACCAAATCAATGGTAAGACAACAATGTCAAAGAAAAAAAAATGAACAAGAAAGACTCTTGAGTAGGTAGAATTCTCCTAATTACTTGCTCCATTTCAAAACAAACATCCTTGCTATTTTCAAAACAATCACATACATTTTCAAAACATCTTACAAAACTTGAAAACATTTTCAAAAGATCAACATCTTTGTATACATTCTTACGAACGAGAATCATTACAAAGATTGCTTAAATAATGGCCTCTTTACACAATACTTTCAAAAACCACACAAAGCACAATTTCAAACAAAAGCAAGTGATCTAGAAAGTAACTAAGAGCCCATGGAAAACCATGGATGAAAAGGGTGCTAATACCTTCCCTTTTCATAATCTACCCCCCCGAACTCAAGAAACAATCTCAAAGGTCTTTCCTGTGCTTTTTCACTTTTCCTTATAGATAGAAGAAAAGTCGGTGGTGACTCTTGCTAACCGCAACATTTGCGATAATACGCAAAACCCTCAAGTCAGTTCTCCCACCGTATCATAATTAGCAAGGTTGCAAGGTATCTTAGCATTCTTTTTTAGGGACTAAGATCATTTGTAAGGCAACTTAGATAGCGTCATCAAGGGACTATGATCTTGTTTTTGTTTGTTTTTGCTAAGATACTTCACATGCGTAATATGGATATTTTGTAAGGCAACCAAGTGGATTTTACCCTAGGGGTGCTTGTGTGTAAGTGTGTTGTTTTCATGCTTGATTTTATATTGAATTAGGGTTTTCTACTTGATTGATTTTATTCTTTCCATACAAACCCTAATTACTAGCATGTTATGTAAAAGCGATAAATTGCGAAATTTAAAGTTACTATGCTATTACAACATTTGTGTGGGTGGGGGGGGGGGGGGGGGGGGTATACAATTTATGAATAGGGATTGAAATAATATGAACCTAATTAATCTATTACAACCAAATTGAATATGTACAAATAATTTAAGAAATATATAAAGTATAAATGCAAATTGTAAGAAATGATTTTTGTGTTTGGATTTTTATATGAAAGAGGTTTTAACCTAAACCTAATTAGAGAAAAATAATTAAATCAAAATTAACTTTAATTAATTAAGAAAAAAAATTAATTAAGAAAAAAAATTAATTAAGGAAATATTTTTTTAAATAAAACCCTAATTTTATTTAGTTGATTAAAAGAAAATAAGTTTAAAGAAAAAGTATTTTTGTATTTTTGTCTTGAAAATAATATATGGTGTTGTGAAATATTTTTGGCCTTTTCTTATATTAATTTAAATGTATTTAAATAAATAATAATCTAGTTTTAATTTAATTTACAAGGAAACTAGTAAAGGTAAATAATGTATAATGAATAAACATAATTTTTTGTGTGGGAAAAATATTTAAATTATATCAAAACATAAATCTATTATTTTTATATTTTTTATGATTTTTTGGTATTTTAGAAAATATATTTAAAAGAAAAAATGAAATAAATAAGTAAATAAAAACAACTGGGCCATGGGGTGCCAAAAGTAGGCAGGGAGGTGACTAGCAAAAAATAATTAAAAAAAACACTGTCAGGCACAAAGGGCCCAACGCCTGCAAAAAAAGTTAAGGAATCATAAAATATGAAAAATGAAAAAGGGGGGTTCACATTGGTTCGAACCCTCGCCCTTTAGGTAAGAAGTGACTTAGTACGCGCGCGCTTGCCACTGGGGTGTCTGTTTCATCCGGTCATATAACCAAACCATAAATATATATTAGAAACTGCTTTCTGAAGGCAACTTCGTCTTCAACCTCGCGCCTAAACGGACCACCTGTATCTTCCTCATCTCTCTACAAAAATGGAAAGTTCAAACATGAAAGTTGTGGTATTTCTTTCCACGAATCCAACCATATAACTTATGTAAGCTAAAAGTTAAAGATAAAAACTAATTTTTCTGGCCCTAAATTGAATCCTAATTTTCTCATAAATTTAAAATCCAAAATTCTCTATACACAATCAATATAAATGGGAACTATGAACATGGTCAGCTTTAGAGCAAAGATATCTACATTTTGTCTTCACAAATCAGGATCAAATGATGCTTGTATGAAGAGATATAAGTTTGAAAATTTACCTCTTGCAGCTGGAGTCGTGAATGGAGTTTGAGCAACTTTTGAGAAGGCCTGAGGATCTGTTTAGCTTGCCTGGACCTCCTTGAGTGTATTCTAACTCCTACTTTGCCTTGAAAGTCCCTGAATCTCTTTACTCAAGTCAACGTGCAAGCTTGATATTTGAAAATGGTGGATAGTGATGGAGGACTTACAGTCTTGAAACAGGGGTCTGGATTGCTTTGGTTTGATGTATAGAAGGTGTTTGAATGATTAGTTTTCAAAACGCACGAGTGGAAATGAAGATGATGAGTTTTGGTTCAAAACTGTGTATCAATGGTGTTCTTGAGCAGATTTATGGTTTTTGAGTGTTTGAGATAGTTTCAGGGCACTAGCATCCGTGTATCATCTTGCAAATAGTGTGTGTACTTATAGGCAAGAGGTTTTGAGGCTTGAAACAACTCAGAAATTGAAATCACATGTTATGGCTTGGTTACATGTTTTTGAAGCAAAGTTGACAAGCATGGTTTCAATGTGAAGTACAAGGGTTTGCAGGATGGTTAGCAGGTTGTAGGCATGTTGCTTATTGCTTTTGAATGGTTTTGAGTCAGAAACAACAATGTATGGGCTCAAGAAGAGTTGACATTGTGATTAAAGTCACTTTTCCAAAATGGAAGTGGTGACTTTCTTCCAAAAATGGAAATGCAACTTGGATAATGGCTCAAATTCTTGGACAATGGCTCTATCATTTGGGTAAGAATTAAATTATTGAGTGATTAGAAAGTTTGAAGTCTGCAAAGCAAGATTTGTACAGCAGGCTTGAAGATTGGATCAAGTGTTCTTCACAAAATGGCTTGTAATCCAAGTGACAAAACTCCAACTTGTTGCCTTCGATTCTCCTTGCTCAGGAATGATCTCAAGGAGTTCTTGGACATTTTGGAAAGCTTGTAATGTTCTCTACAAATTATACTTGAATTTCTTTTGAAGATTCCCCTTGGGACTATATGAAAAAGTGCCAGGAAGTTAGGTCAAAAATCTGCCTAACTAGGGCAAAATTTCACTAAGTCTTTTTTAGTTCATGAGCATGTGTTTACAAAATTATAACTTGAGATCCAAGCACTTTTAGGAGAAGTTTTCTGAAGCAAAGTTGTATATTTCATGGAGATATACAACTTCCATGTTGGAAGTTTCTCTTGAATCATCTTGCATCATGGTGAAAATTTGGCCTAAAGTTATGAAAAAAAACATGAATTTTCAACACTTAGAAAAATTTCTAAGTTTAGAAATTTTGACTTTTCAAAATGAAATCTTGACTTTTTGATTTATTGTTGAATAAGTTTCATATTTTGACATGTTTTGATGAATTTTGATATTTGGCACTTGAATTTGACCAAAAAGTCAAAGTTTGACTTTTTAGTATATAGTTGACTTTTGATCAGTTGACTGCAAAATTCATCTGTCAATCCAATGGACTTGTAATGTTTTGAATCATGTCATTAGGTAAAATTGTGCACTTCGACTCTTGAAATCATGCCTTAAACCAATTGATCATTTTCTAGGTCAAAAAATCAGAAATTGCCCTTTCCCAGTCAAAATCCTAATTTTGACCATTTTGCCCTTTTGAAGATTTGTTCAAATTTCTTGAGGAATTATGGTCCAAACATGATCAAATGATACATATGAGTCTAAAATGTTGATGTGGATAAAAAATTATGAAGTTTCACTGTAAATTGGCTATGGTTGACTTTTTCCCCAATATAGCTGATTTTTAGGTCAATTGTTCAATTGATTGATCAAAAGTGTGATCCAAGGCTTGAAACTTGACATGAGTAATCTCGGGGGTCCACAATTGTCAATGAAAGTCATATGAAGCATTGATAGTCCAAAAATCCTTGTGCAAACTCAAACCTTAATTTTGGTCATCAGTGCATAAGGAGGTGTCTTGAGCTGATCAAACCCTAGTGCAGTCTTGAGCCTAAGGAGATCTTATGAGAAAATTCTTGATAAGTGAGAGGGAAACTTTTGGGGTACAAAAGTGTGCTTCTTTAAGCTTTCTTGCTTTATCCTTTTACATACCATATTCCCTTAGGATGTTCTTATTTCTTCGGACGCAAGTTAGACCTTAGGTTGCAAGCCATGCATGCTAACATTAGGTAGATGTTTCCATTTTGTTAATCCAAATCGTAGGGCTACCATTATATGATAACATTAGGTTAAAAATAGGATAGTCTCCCTTAGACTCTCTTATTCCCTTTTTTCATATGCATTTAAAACTAAAACCTTTTCCTTAGCAAATCATAAAACATACTAACAACTTAAACCCTTTTCCAAGGTAACAAAACACAAACCAATCAAATGTGGCATATTGCCTCGAGGGTGTAACTCAAAACTATTTTCAAGCAAGGACATGATTAATTTACTTATGTGCCAATGCGTGAGTCTCCGAAGGTCGAGCTGTGGCAGAAGGCGGAATTAACATTGTTCATAAAAAACACAAAGCAAACAAAAACATGTGAGCCGAACTACGGTAGCTCTGATTCCTCAAAAAGGATACATAGGAATTGGGGGTAGGGCCCAAGCGAGTACAACTTTATTTTTTGTACATTCTTTTCTCCTTTCTTTTGCATGAATTCTTCCTTAGTAATAAACAGTAATCATAGATTAAACACACCCATAAGATAGACAACAAGAGTGGATACCCTAGAGTACTACGGGCGTGTGGGGTGCTAATACCTTCCCCTCGCGTAACAGACTCCCTTACCCAATCTCTCAGTCGCAAGACCGTGACATCTCCCTTCTCAGGTATTCTCGATGTTTACCTTTCCCTCCATGTGGGATAAAAGATGTTCGATGGTGACTTTATTGTTTGATGATTTTCAGTCGATTGTTTCAGCTGGCGACTTCACTGGGGACAGGTCGACCAAATACTGGTCCATCCTGGAGTCACTCCTAGCTCTTGTTTCCTTTTCTTTGGGTGTTTATTTTTTATGCTTTCTGTTTATTCATTCATACATGATTACCTGAACATACGTATGCATTGCATTTATTTCTTTCCATATTGGTTATCTATTGTGCTGGTTTCTGGTTTTCCATGTTGGGTGGAAGTTACAAGAGGTAAAAGGCCATGTACCCAGGCTACGAGTTAATTCCGTACGAGCTAGGACTAGAGTGGCCATGGAGGCTACGAGGCGTATGTCTTGTAGATTCTGACCATGAGATCCATGACTTCAGAGGAGGTTCGAAGGGGTGTCATCGTATGATGATACTAACAGACAAACTCTTTGACTCTGATTAGACCTCTGACCTTAACCTGACCTAGTCTTTACCCGTGAGTGGGGAGGGGATAATATTATCACAAGTACAAATGGTGACTATGTTCAGATGGTTACTCATGTTCAGATGGTGGCTATTTGTTCTAATGGTTATTTTATGGATTTCTGTTGGTGACTTATTCAGATTCTATATTCAGTTGGTGACTGTATGGTTTTCAGATTTATTTTTCGAGTTCCTGACTTATATATTTGGAGGTTCATTTGGGCCTTCGATCTTTGGTATTCCCAACATGTTCAGAAAAGTCTCAATCGTATCCGGTGTTCCAGAAACCTTAATCCCGTACAATGGATGATCTACATGGTACTTGGTTCTTGTATGTGCAGAAGCTATTTCAGACCTTTGATCTGATAATATTCATATGATTCAGAACAGTGCAGAAATCATATCCAGAAATGATGGAACTTTGATCCCATGTCTTTGCATACATAACATGGTTAAGCACATGCTTAACATACATGTTCGATTATTTCCAGGGAATCATATTTGTAAGTCTTGTGTTGAAAATTTTCATCCCTTACTTGCGTAAAATCAAAATCAAAGCATGTAAATTCCTTGGAAAAGACGGAACATGACATGGTATCCATTCATGCACCCCATGCATATTCATGCATTCATAACAGGTACTGAAAGATTGAGGATTCTTATTCAGACCCGGTGATCTCCTCAAAGGTTCAAACTTAATTTTTTACTTCACATGTTCAGAGATCAAAATGGGATAACTCCATGGGGGATTAACCGGTATGAAGATCCAGATGAGATTGATTGTGGTATTCATACAAGCTTTGGCCCGTGGTCGAGAATTCTCCTAGAAGAAAGATAATCGATCGGAGGCTCAGGTGAGCTAGGTCATGATAGCTCTGTTAATGATGCCAACAATCTTACACCAACTGCCGCAATAGAGGTTCTCTTTTATCTTCATCTTTTGGGGAATACTTTCAACCATGGAGTGCTACACAATCTTGAGTTCTTGGAACATCTTATCAGCAGATGGTCCCCATTTACTATATGTTCTTATATCATTGCTTCGTTCTTGTTAACCAACGTCAGATGTGGTTACCACGTTGGGGCATCCGACTATTATATCAGGGGCACTCTCCGCAGCTTTGTGTTCCCTGATCTGCTCGACAACAACTAGTCTTTGTTCTCCGAGTGAATTCATGGGGAAAAACTTTTAAGGAAAGACATAAGAAGCCTGATGAGCATGCTGGTAGAAGCCCACGACATTACATCTAATTATTTCCTCTCCTGGTGGAAGTTCAATTGGAAGCTCTAATATTTGGGGTCCTCCTCCCATAAACATCTCCTCTTATTAAGGCACTTGATCATTCGATTGAAGATGGTATGTCATCCTGAGACAAGGTCCAAGATGGATCCACTCAAAGACTGTTATGTTCACATCAGATCAGAAAGGGAAACCTCTCACCCATTCAAGTGTCAAGGCTACAGAAAGTCATCAGAATGAAGAAGTCCATATGGAGTCAAGTCTCCTCAATAGTGGCAATCATTGGTTTCTTTACTGCATTTTCATTTGCATTTTTGCTTGTTTGTTTAAACATTGCTTGTATATAAATTTTTCCTATTTTTGAATGAAAATCTTAGTGCAATAAGTAAGCTTGTCTTGAGGTGTTCTTTTCATTTTTATTCATCCATTCTTTATCGCTCTTTAAATGTTTTACTTGCATATTGATTCCAAGTTTCCAAGTCTTATGCTTAGGTAAAGATTGGAGGGAGGATGACGATAATCTAAAAATGCAAAAATATTTGGTTGGTATGCTTTTGAGTAAGACCCTATTGACGATGTACCTGCCTTGTTTCAATTCCTAAACACTGGAGATATAAGAGAGATAGACCCTTGTTAACCCCCTGAGCATTCAAAGTAGGAGTTTCTTTTCTGTTTAGAAAAACCCTCATTTTAACCCTGGGGCCGATAATGTTCAGTTAATCAAATCAAGCGTTTAGAACCCGTCAAGAGTGCACAATTAAGGATACAACAATGGTTATCCATCAAAAGGTTAAGGAAAGTCAGAACCATAATGGTTAGCCCTCATCTATCAGCAACATGCATTAGTTAACGATATCCCAATGGGTATCTCTCGCACATCTGAAAGTCAATAGATGACGATACAACAATGGTTATCCCTCATCTACTAAAGACTCAGACAGTCACAACCCCTTCCAAAAAATCGAAAACGAAGTAAAGATCAACGACTTGTTCAAAATGGAAAGTATTGAATAAGAAAGAAACAAAAATCCCCGCTAAATCGAAACGTGAAAAACAAGTTGCTTAGGCAAAAGTTGGGGCATCCCGTTGGACTTCTAAATTGAAATTCAAAAGAATTTATCCAGGAAAAAGAAAGAAAGGAATTGAAAAGCCTAAAAGGAGAGAAAAGGATTACCAATAAAAACCCCTATCGAGAGAATGAGGTAATGTGATCAGACACCAAAATCGGAAGTTAGTGACTCTTGTGTCCAAAAGGCCTCAATGGTTCCTCAACCATCGCAAACTCTTCTCGAGAGATGAATGCTTGTATCGGGTAAACTGAACGTTAGAATGGAGAACATCATGGAGAATGGGTGGGAACCAAATAATTTTGAGCCTCAAATCCTTTTTTCTAAAACCGTGAACCAGACCACGTTACAACCCTTAAAAGTCCTAACTGAAGCATGGGTCAATTCGAAAGCATGCTACAACGAGATAGCGTTTAACTGAATCCTAAGAGGTATGTTTGGATATTTGTGTTGGCATCATGTGCTTGCATTATCTTTCATAAAAAAGAATTTGCAAATGTTGCTCTCTAGCTAGTGACTCGTTAACAACAGAGTTGTGACATCATTTCCTTCAAAGTTTTTTCAAACTTCAAAACTTACATATGTGTTGCATTAGCATTTTCATTCTCATAATAAAAATTCTTCTGCATATAAAACAACTGATTGACATCAAGTAAATTTACACAATTAATAATCGATAAAGAGCTCAATCTTGTTAGAGAAGAGAGGCTTGAATACTCTATTGAAGCAAGAGTCAACTATCACAAGAGAAATGACTTATCATGGGGCATGTTAACCAGAGATTCTGTTATGCGAAAGCATCTTGGTGCTTCACGGCCTGAGTACCCTTTATGGATGAAGTTAGCATATTCCGTCAATTAGAGGCTATCACGTCGATAAATCTCTTCAAGCTATACTAAGTTAGAGGCTATCACATCAACAAATCTATTCAAAATTCATTCAACCTGGAAAAGTCACGTCGAGATTCGAAAAATCTCTCTAAAAAGCTATAATCAAGAGCATTTTATCTCGTGACTCAAGACATTGGGGCAGGCCACCACATATCATATTGTGGCACGAATATTCTGACCTTCTATTCAGCACATATTCTTTCAGAAATCCCACAGACAGAGGCATTCCTCATTCGTACTTGCAAAGTTGCTCAAGCCAATTATGTTGTACAAAATGACTACAATCAAGCTAAGAGCATCATAAAGGTTACCCTAACCTAGCCAGCGCGCGAAGCCGCCTTCATCTGCTACAGACAATTTCAAACCTAATTCCCTAAGTGAATTCATAAAGTTCAGAGTCGCCTTTTGACTGGCACGCGCAAGTGCACATCCCCAGTGGAGTAAACCGGGGAATTTGCAGAGTTAAATCGGGGCATTCACGGGCGTACATGTCCATATTTCCATCCCCAACTGATTTAACAGGTAATCCCCCAATGTGATGTAAACTTGGGCATGTATTCAAAGAGATCCACATGGTGCTCATTATCTCTTCTTCAACAATACAATTCAGAATTAAGTGGCGTACCTGAAAAATCGATGCATAAGCAATTCAATTTTCAGCAGAGTCACCAATAATCTTCGGCATCAGGAGCTCCCCACTGTGAATTTTTATCAATATCCACAACAATCTTTGGTACCGTGGATTTCCAGCACCGATATGTATTGGCATCGCCGACGATGAGCAGCAGTTCCCAACGAGCCTTCACTTATCCTCATGAAGTCTATTTCTTTGCATTGTATATAGTTATCATTGCATAACATTGCATCCTCAAAAGCGCGTGGCTGATCCATCAGAATGGATCTCTACGGGAAAAGAAATTCAAACATGCATATGAAGCATAAGCCAGTTCAGGTACCTTACACAAAAGACCTGAATCATTAAAGACAACAATACATCCCTACAAGAGGATATCACTCCCAAATCCCTAGCTGGTGACCTTCACCTTCACAATGCCCAGCAAAATCAACACACCTTGTCATATAAACCCAATTCTCATCTGGAAATCAGTTCCCGTCTGACAATCAAGTTTAAACCCAGTTCACGTCTAATAGCCAGTTTCCATATGACAAATATATCAGTCTTCCAATACTCGGCTATATCAGATACCAACACTCGTCCGTGTTAGCTCTCTAAACACTCGACTGTGTCAACCTGCATCGTCCTAAACACCCGTCCATGTTAAACATTTCTTTGATACCCGTTCGTATCTTCTTTCAAGACTCATCCGTGTCAGTTATCCAAACACCCGTCCATGTTAAACATTTCTTTGATACACGTCTGTATCTTCTTTCGACACTCTTCCGAGTCATTTCCTCCAAAGAATCTTCTGTGTTTAACCTTTCCTTGATACTCTTATATATTTTCTTTCGATAGTCGTCCATATTGATTCAAACACTCATCCATGTTTAAACTTTACTTGATACACATCCGTATCTTCTTTCAATACCCGTCTGTATTGATTAAAACACTCGTCCGTTTTAAATCTTTCCTTGATACCCGTCCATATCTTCTTTCGAAACTCGTCCGTGTAAGTTTCTTCAAACACTCGTCCGTGTTAAATCTTTTCTTGATACTCGTCTGTATCTTCTTTCAATACTCGTCTGTATTAATTCAAACACTCATCTGTGTTAAATCTTTCCTTGATACTCGTCTGTATCTTCTTTCAATACCTATCCGTATTGATTCAAACACTCATTCGTGTTAAATCTTTCCTTGATACTCGTCTGTATCTTATTTTAATACCCGTCCGTATTGATTCAAACACTCGTTCGTGTTTAACATTTCCTTGATACTCGTCTGTATCTTCTTTTAATACCCGTCCGTATTGATTCAAACATTCATCCGTGTTTAACCTTTCCTTAATAATCGTCCGTATCTTCTTTTAATACCCGTCCGTATTGATTCAAACACTCGTCCATGTTAAATCTTTCCTTGATACTCGTCTGTGTCTTCTTTCAATACCCTTCTGTATTAATTCAAACACTCGTTCGTGTTTAACCTTTCCTTGATACTCGTCCGTATCTTCTTTCAATACCCGTCCATATTGATTCAAACACTCGTCCGTGTTAAATATTTCCTTGATACTCGTCTGTATCTTCTCTCAATACCCGTCCATATTGATTCAAACAGTCGTCCGTGTTTAACCTTTCCTTGATACTCGTCTGTATCTTCTTTCAATACCCATCCTTATTGATTCAAACACTCGTCTGTGTTAAATCTTTACTTGATACTCGTATGCATCTTCTTAATATGCCCATCCATATTGATTAAAACACTCGTATGTGTTTAACCTTTCCTTGATACTCATCCATATCTTCTTTCAATACCCGTTTGTATTGATTTAAACACTTGTCCCTATTAAATCTTTCCTTGATACCCGTCTGTATCTTCTTTCGATACCCGTATTTATTGATTCAAAGACTCGTTCGTGTTAAATCTTTGCTTTATACTCGTCAGTATCTCCTTTCAATATCCGTCTGTGTTGATTCAAACACTCGTTCATGTTTACCTTTCCCTCCATGTGGGATAAAAGATGTTCGATGGCGACTTCATTATTTGATGATTTTCAGCCGGTTGTTTCACATGTATTCTCAGTTAACTCGATCTACAAGGCACCCTATGAATTAGGGTCCTATTATATGATGATCAAGTTGGAATCCCTTAACGAGAAATAAGAGTATGCTAGCATGTCTGAGTTTTATTTAGATTATGAAAAAACTACAATAATTGGTCCATTTTTTGAGAAGTGGAGAGTTTGGTTCTGTTGATTAGGTAGAAGAGTGGGAAGAATATTGAATATTGAATGGTTTGGATAAATTTATTTTAAACAAAGGAATGGTACAAGTTGCATATTTCAAACTCGAATGAAAGTTCTTTGCTTCATATATGAGTTTCACTATAAGGCTTCAAACAAGTGTCATCCATCTTAGTTCAAATTTCATCCCAAATTACAACCAAACACATTTCAACAAGCTTCATCTAAAATGGTGAATTTCACACGTTAGCCAATTTTCATCAATTACCATTCAATTTCATTATCAAGCAAAATCACATAAATGATATTATTTCATTGTGTTGAAACATTGAGCAAACTAGAAAAGTCGACACATTCAAAGTGCACAAATTCTACTTTCAACTTCAATCAAGTCAATACACGAATGTCTCATTAGTCACGACCTTTACATCAAGAAACCATTTATATCAAAACAAGAAAACCTAAATCTATCTTGATCATAAGCCTAAATTTCAATCACGCTTATAAAATTTTTGTCGTACATGCTCATGCCATACTTAGATCAGGTCATGTCTTAAAGTGCTGCAACCAGTGCACATGCTTCCTTTCAAGCTCCAAGCACATGTACACCAAAATTATGCCAAGACAGTACACACACTATAAAATCCAAAGTCATGTTCAAATCAGTATTCAATATGCATACCACAAAAACATTTACATCAAAATCCATCCTAACTCTAGTCTTCAATATCCATTTCCATAAGCTTAAACTTCACGATCCTATTTTTTCACCCAAGCTGTAATTTTCTTGATGCTCATTCGAAGCTTCACCACCATCAAAGATTCTCGCACCTATGCTCATAATGCAGCCCTGCAGTTTAAAGGAGACAAACAGAAACACAAAAGATGTAACAGAAAATTAGAAAAAAGAAATTGGTGCAGAAGTGCATCTAAGTTGATCAAAATAAGTTGCCCTAACTGTGCCATAGCTCAGTATCAGAAAATCAACACAGAGAAACTAAATTAGCTCATTCATTAACAGAAAATTGAAACTCAATTCTAGAACTAACTTTCAGAAATAATAACCAAATTTTCTAAACTACCTTAAACCACTTCTTAATTAAGTCCCAAGTCTTCTAACTGATTAGAAACATAATTCAATTTCCAGCCAACTCATAACAGAAAAACTAACTGAATTACCAAAACCACTTTCAACTAACCTATAACCAACTCCTAAAAATTAACAAACCAAGCTGTAACAAACTTTTGGCGCTTCCCAACAGATTATAACATATTCGTACCAGAAAAGTCAGAGAAAGAATTAGGTATTAAAAAACCTCACTAGAAAATTATCTGAAGGAAGTCTCTTTCTGCTCTCTTCTACATACTCTCAATTCTCTCTTATCCTATGTATCCATGATGCAATCTTCATCATCACTGTTATACCCCAAAATTTACCCTCCCATTTTCTTCAAGACATTCTTTTAAGGCTTCTCAAAACACTCAAGGGTTGACTAGTCAAGATGCACCTCCTAAACTAAAGGCCTACAACTAGGGTTTGGATTTTCTCAAATAAATTTGGTTTGAAAATGTCACATTTGACTTCCATGGTTCTTCATAGGTCCTTAACAATGTCAAGTTTCAAGCCCTCCATCATAAGTTTTCTCAGTCAATGGCTCAAATGTTTGAAAATTAACTGTATTGGTCAAAAGGTCAACTATGGTCAACATACAGTCAAACTTCAATATTTTTGGTCAACATCAACATTTTTAAGTAATATTCATCATTTTATCAAGGTTTGATCATGATTCCCCAAGGAAAGTGCTCAGATCATCAAAAGTCAAGAATTGCCAAATTAGGGTTTCCTTATGAGAAGTCAACTGAACTTTGACCAGGCATAACTTTCACATGCTTCATCAACTTTTCCCCAACCAAAGCTTATTTTGAATAAAATTCAATTGTATACAACTTTTCTTTTACTTTTAACTCCAAAAAATGCTTCATTTGGAAGATATGAGCTCATACATTATATGTCATTTTCAAAAGTCAACAAAAGACACTTTTTGTCAAGGCAACTTACATCAAGATAATATCTTCAAAAGAAAAAATGATAAACATAGAGATTGTAGAGGATATCTTGGGATTTCCAAAAAGTAAAAGATCATCTTCAAAAGATGAAAATTGAGCAAGTTATGATTTGGTATGCTTTTGAGTAAGTCCCTTCTGACGATGTACATGCCTTGTTTCAATTCCTAAACACCGAAGATATAAAGGAGATATACCCTCCTTAACCCCTCTGAGCCTTCGAAGTAGGAGTTTCTTTTCTGTTTAGAAAAAACCCTCATTTTAAGCCTGGGGCAGGTAGTGTTTAGTTAATCTGATCAAGTGTTCAGAACCCATCAAGAGTGTGCAATTAAGGATACAACAATGATTATCCATCAAAAGGTTGAGTAAAGTCAGAACCATAATGGTTAACCCTTATCTATCATCAACGTGCATCAATTAACGATATCCCAATGGGTATCTCTCGCACATCAAGAGGTCAACAGATTACAATATAATAATGGATATCCCTCATCTACTAAAGACCCAAACAGTCACAACCACTTCCAACAAATCGAAAACAAAGTAAAGATCAACGGATTATTCAAAATGGAAATTATTGAATAAGAAAGAAACAAAAAGCCCCGCAATATCGAAACGTGAAAACAAGTCGCTTAGGCAAAAGTTGGGGCATCCCGTTGGACTTCCAAATCGAAATTCAAAAGAACTTATCCAGGAAAAAGCAAGAAAGAAATTGAAAAGCCTAAAAGGCGAGAAAATTATTACCAATAAAAACCCTATCGAGAGAACAAGGTCATGTGATGAGACACCAAAATTGGAAGTTAGTGACTCTTGTGTCCAAAAGGCCTAAATGGATCCTCAACCATCACAAAATCTTCTCGAGAGATGAATGCTTGTATCGGGTCAAATGAACGTAGGAATGGAGAATATCATGGAGAATGGGTGGGCACCAAATAATTTTAAGCCTCAAATCTTTTTTTCTAAAACTATGAACCAGGCCACGTTACAACCCTTAAAAGTTCTAACTGAAGCATGGGTCAATTTGAAAGCATGCTACAACGAGATAGCGTTTAACTGACTCCTAAGATGTATGTTTGAATATTTGTGTTGGCATCATGTGCTTGCATTATCTTTCATAAAAAATAATTTGCAAATGTTGCTCTATAACTAGTGACTCGTTCACAACAAAGTTGTGACATCATTTCATTCAATGTTTTTTCAAACTTCAAGACTCACACATGTGTTGCATTAGAATTTTCATTCTCATAATAAACATTCTTCTGCATATAAAACAATTGATTGACATCAAGTAAGTTTACACAATGAACAATCGGTAAAAAGCTCAATCTCGTCATAAAAGAGAGGCTTGAATACTCTGTTGAAGCAAGAGTCAACAGTCACAAGAGAAATATTTATCCAGGGGCATATTAACCAGAGATTCTGTTAAGCGAAATCATCTTGGTGCTTCAGGGCCTAAGTACCCTTTAGGGATGAAGTTAGCAGATTCCGTCAATCAAAGGCTATCACGTTGATAAATCTCTTCAAGCTATACTAAATCAGAGGCTATCACATCAACAAATCTATTCAGAATTCATTCAACCTGGGAAAGTTACATCGAGATTCAACAAATATATCTAAGAAATTTGTAATCAAGAGAATTTTATTTCGTGACTCAAGACATTGGGGCATGCCACCTCATATCATATTATGGCACGAATATTCTGATCTTCTATTCAGCACAGATTCTTTCAGAAATCCCACAGACAGGGGCACTCCTCATTCGTACTTGCAAAGGTTCTCAAGCTAATTTTGTTGTACGAAAAGACTACAATCAAGATAAGAGCATCATAAAGGTTACCCTGACCTAGACAGCACGCGAAGCCGCCTTCATCTATTATAGATAATTTCAAACCTGATTCCCCAAGTGAATTCAGAAAGTTCAGAGTCGCTGTTTGACTGGCACGCGCAAGTGCACATCCCCAGTGGAGTAAACCGGGGAATTTGTAGAGTCAAACTGGGGCATTCACGGGCGTCCATGTCCATCTTTTCATCCCCAAGTGATTTAAGAGGTAATCCCGCAATATGGCATAAACTTGGGCAGGTATTCAAAGAGATCCACATGGTCCTCATTATCTCTTCCTCAATAATATGATTCAGAATTCAGTGGCGTACCTGAAAACTATCTTCGTAAGCAATTCAATCTTCATCGGAGTCACCAATAATCTTCGGCATCAGGAGCTCCCCACTGCGAATTTTTATCAGTATCCCCAGCAATCTTTGGTACCGTGTGTTTCCAGCACTGATATGTATTTGCATCCCTGATGATAAGCAACAATTCCTAACGAGCCTTCACTTATCCTCATGAAGTCTATTTCTTTGCATTGCATATAGTTATCGTTGCATAACATTGCATTCTCAAAAGCGCGTAGGTGATCCTTCAAAATGGATCTCTACGGCAAAATAAATTCAAACATGCATACAAAGCATAAGCCAGACCAGGTACCTTACACAAAAGACCGAAATCATTCAAAGACATCAATACATCCCCACAAGAGGATATCACTCCAAAATCCCCAGCTGGCGACCTTCACCTTCACAATGCCAAGCAAAATCATACACCTTTTCATATAAAATCAGTTCTCATCTGGTAATCATTTCTCATCTAACAATCAAGTCTAAACCCAGTTCCCGTCTGGTAGCCAGTTCCTGTTTGAAAAATATATCAATCTTCCAATACTCGTCTGCGTCGGCTACCAACACTCGTCTGTGTTAGCTCTCTAAACACTCGTCTATGTCAACCTGCATCGTCCTAAACACTCGTCCATGCTAAACATTTATTTGATAACCGTCCGTATCTTCTTTCGACACTCATACGTGTCAGTTATTCAAACACCCGTCCGTGTTAAACATTTCTTTGATACCCATATGTATCTTCTTTCTACACTCGTCCATGTCAATTTCTCCAAACACTCGTCCATGTTTAACCTCTCCTTGATACTCGTCTGTATCTTCTTTTGATACTCGTCCGTATTGATTCAAACACTCGTCCGTGTTTAGCCTTTCCTTGATACTCATCCATATCTTCTTTCAATACCCGTCTGTATTGATTCAAACACTCGTCCTTGTTAAATCTTTCCTTGATACCCGTCCGAATCTTTTTTCGACACACGTTCGTGTCAGTTTCTTCAAACACTCGTCCGAGTTAAATCTTTCCTTGATACTCGTCTGTATCTTCTTTCAATAGTCGTCCATATTGATTCAAACACTCGTCTGTCTTTAACCTTTCCTTGATATTCATCTGTATCTTCTTTCAATACCCGTCCGTAATTCAAACACTCGTCCGTGTTAAATCATTCCTTGATACTCGTCCGTATCTTCTTTCAATACCCTCCCGTATTGATTCAAACACTCGTCCGTGTTAAATATTTCCTTAATACTCGTTTGCATCTTCTTTCAATACCCGTCCATATTGATTTAAACACTCGTCTGTGTTTAAACTTTCCTTGATACTCATCCATATCTTCATTCAATACCCGTCTGTATTAATTCAAACATTCGTCCGTATTTAAAATTTCCTTCATACTCGTCCGTATCTTCTTTTTATACCCGTCTATATTAATTCAAACCCTTGTCCGAGTTAAATCTTTCCTTTAAACTCGTCTGTATCTTCTTTCAATACCCGTGCGTATTAATTTAAACACTCGTTCGTGTTTAACCTTTCCTTGATAATCGTTTGTATCTGCTTTCAATACCCGTCCATATTGATTCAAACACTCGTCCGTGTTAAATCTTTCCTTGATACTCGTCAGTATCTTCTTTCAATAGCCGTCTATATTGATTCAAACACTCGTATGTGTTTAACCTTTCCTTGATACTCGTTTGTATCTTCTTTCAATACTCGTCCTTATTGATTCAAACACTCGTCTGTGTTAAATCTTTCCTTGATACTCGTCCATATCTTCTTTCAATACCCGTCTGTATTGATTCAAACACTCATCCGTGTTTAACCTTTCCTTGATAATCATCTGTATCTTCTTTCAATACCCGTTTTTATTTATTCAAACACTCGTCTGTATCTTCTTTCGATACTCGTATGTATTGATTCAAACACTCGTCCGTGTTAAATCTTTCCTTTAAAATCATGTGTATCTCCTTTTAATACCTATCTGTGTTGATTCAAACACTCATCCGTGTTTACCTTTCCCTCCATGTAGGATAAAAGACATTCAATGGCGACTTCATTGTTTCATTATTTTTAGCCGGTTGTTTCACAAGGATTCTCAGTTAACTTGATCTACAACTCACCCAAGGGATTAGGGTCCTATTATATGATGATCAAGTTGCAATCCCTTAACGGGAAATAAGAGTATGCTAGCATGTCTAAGTTTTATTAATTGGTCCATTTTTTTATAAGTGGAGAGTTTGGTTCTGTTGGTAAAAGAGTGGGAAGAATATTGAATATTGAATGGTTTGAAGAAATGTATTTTAAACAAAGGAATGGTACAAGTTGCAAATTTTAAACTCGAATGCAAGTTCTTTTCTTCATATATGAGTTTCACTACAAATCTTCAAACAAGTATCATCCATCTTAGTTCAAACTTCATCCCAGATTACAACCAAACACATTTCATCAAACTTCATCTAAAATGGTGAATTTCACACGTTAGCCAATTTTCATCAATTACCATTCAATTTCATTATCAATCAAAATCACATAAATGATATTATTCCATTGTGTTGAAACATTGAGCAAACTAGAAAAGTCGACACATTCAAAGTGCACAAATTCTACTTTCAACTTCAATCAAGTCAATACATGAATGTCTCATTAGTCATGACCTTTACATCAAGAAATCATTTATACCAAAACAAGAAAACCTAAACCTATCTTGATCATAAACCTAAACTTCAATCATGCTTCTAAATTTTTTGCTGTACATGATCATGCCATACTTAGATCAGGTCATGTCTTAAAGTGCTGCAACCAGTGCACATGCTTCCTTTCAAGCTCCAAGCACATGTACACCAAAATTATGCCAAGAAAGTACACACACTATAAAATCCAAAGTCATGTTCAAATGAGTATTCAATCTGCATACAACAAAAACATTTACATCAAAATCCATCCTAACTCTAGTCTTAATATCCATTTCCATAAGCTTAAACTTCACGATCCTATTTGTTTTGCCCAAGCCATAATTTTCTCGATGCTCATCCAAAGCTTCACCACCATCAAATATTCTCGCACCTATTCTCATAAGGCAGCCCTGCAGTTTAAAGGAGACAGAAACAGAAACACAAAATATGTAATAGAAAATTAGAAAAAAGGAATTAGTGCAAAAGTGCATCTAAGTTGATCAAAATAAGTTTCCCTAACTATGTCATAGCTCCGTATAAGAAAATCAACACAGAGAAACCAAATTAGCTCATTCGTTAACAAAAAATTGAAACTCAATTCCAGAACTAACTTTCAGAACCAATAACTGAATTTTCTAAACTACCTTAAACCACTTCTTAACTAAGTCCCAAGTCTTCTAACCGATTAGAAACAAAATTCAATTTCCAGCCAACTCATAACAGAAAAACTAACAGAATTACCAAAACCACTTCCAACTAACCTATAACCAACTCCTAAAAATTAACAAACCAAGCTGTAACAAACTTTTGTCCCTTCTCAACAGATTATAAAATATTCGTACCAGAAAAGTCAGAGAAAAAATCAGGTATAAAAAAACTCACCAGAAAATTATCTGAAGGAAGTATCTTTCTGCTCTCTTCTACATCCTCTCAATTCTCTCTTCTCCTATGTATCCACGATGCAATCTTCATCATCACTGTTGACCCCAAAATTTTCCCTCCTATTTTCTTCAAGACATTCTTTTAAGGCTTCTCAAAACACTCAAGGGTTGACTAGTCAAGATGCACTTCCTAAACCAAAGGCCTACAACTAGGGTTTGGATTTTCTCAAATAAATTTGGTTTTAAAAGGTCACAATTTGCTTCCTTGGTTCTTCATAGGTCCTTAAAAAGGTTCCTTTCAAGTTGCAAGCCCTCCATCATAAGTTTGCTCAGTCAATGGCTCAAATGTTTGAAAATCAACTATATTGGTCAAAAGGTCAACTATGGTCAAAATACAATCAAACTTCAATATTTTTGATCAACACCAACATTTTTAAGTAATATTCACCATTTGATCAAGTTTTGATCATGATTCCCCAAGGAACGTGCTCAGATCATCAAAAGTCAAGAATTGCCAAATTAGGGTTTCCTTAAAAGAAGTCAACTGAACTTTGACCAGGCATAACTTTCACATGCTTCATCAACTTTTCCCCAAACAAATCTCATTTTGAATAAAATTAAATTGTAAACAACTTTGCTTTCATTCTCAAGTCCAAAAAATGCTTCATTTGGAAGATATGAGCTCATACATTATAGGTCATTTTCAAAAGTCAACAAAAGACACTTTTTGTAAAGGTAACTTACATCAAGATAATATCTTCAAAAGAAAAGATGATCAACATAGAGATTGTATAGGATATCTTGGGATTTCAAAAAAGTCAAAGATCACCTTCTAAAGATGAAAATTGAGCAAGTTATGAGTTGCATAATTTGGGAGATTTTGAAGAAATTCATGAAATGCAAATGGAGCAAAATTGCAATTTTGAGCTAATGGGCCTAGTTTTTGATATTCAAACATGTTTATAAGATGTGATAGGACCTCTAAAAAACATTCACACATGCTCATTATTTTTATTTCTTGTATTTGATTTTTTATTCATTTAAAAATGAATAAAATTGAATTAAAAGATGAAAATAGAGTGTGAAGACTTGGGCCTTTAGATTTCAAACCTTTTGCAAGCCCAACAAACCTTTGCAAGCCCAAAAAATTCGTGAAATCCATGCCACAATATGTCCAGGTTTATTGCAAGCTTTAAAAGGCAATAGACATAACAAAAATTGAAAGAATTCAAAAAATTTGATGGCATTTGATGAGATCATGCATGGCTTGATTCATTTTCATATTTGCTATCCCTTTTCATTCTCTATATATACTACAAAGTATAGCATTCCAAGGACGACGAAATCGTTGCATACAAGAGCCCTCTCGAAATTCTCAAAAATCAAAGAAAAGTTGCAAAATCTGTAACTTCACTTCCCAGTGCTATCAATCCAAACCAAGACCACTAATACATTCCTGAGATCCCCAGGAGTCTTCCAGAGTCTAGATTCAACCCCTAATCATCCCAGATCATCCTGATAACCATCCCACGGTTTTGGTAAAATTTTGAATCTCAAACTCTCTTACCATGTAATTTAAATCAGTTTTATGCATACATTCATATTACTATTGAGGTTTTGAGCGAATATAACGTCTTACATGTAAGCATAGACGCAAGAATTCAGATGTATTGGATCAAATGAAGCTCCTGGGTTAGGTTGTCTTGGGCATAGCCAAACTCGGGACTGCATGCCCATTTCCTTTTGCAAACGCCTGGGCCTGAGATATTGGGCCTTGCGAAAATATGATTATTCACCCCCTAACTTTTTTTTGATGCATCTCATTTATATTAATTTTTTTATTTTATTATTTCATTTACTATTTTTTTATTTTATTTCAATTAATTATTTTTTATTAAATAATCATAAAAATCAAAAATCACAAAAAATATTAGACTTAGGTTTTATTAATTAAAACAATTTTTTTATTTAAATTATTTTTAATCATTTTCTTTTCTTGACTAATTAAGAATTAGGTTTCCATAAAATTAATTTAATTATTTTTCTAAACAAAAAATGCAAAAACAACAAAAACATTTTCTTCCACTTAAATTTTTAGGGTTCTTTACATCTTTCTTTCTTTTTCCTCCGCGCGTTCATTTATTTTTATTCGTATTATAATTTTCATAATTATGTAATTGTACGAAAGGTTGTAATAACTTAAACCAGGACCATTTACTCTTTTTCTTCCCCCATTTTTGGTTAGTAATCCCCCATCCCGAAGCATTGTAATAGCGTAGATTCAAATTCCCGCACTTTATCTTCCGTACTTATATACAATTAACTGCTAGATGTATGCTAATAATCTTGTATAGAAAGACTTAAAAACAGACATTAGCCAACCTAACACCCAAGATAAACATAACTAAAACATAACACACTTGCACACATGTACCTCTAAGGTACCTCCACTTGTTGCCTTCGGAATAAACGGTCACAAGCCCCTCGATGACCCTTTGGATGTTTCCTTGGTAAATTATCTTAAAACTTAGGGTAATTGTTAAAGTGTCTTACGAGTTGCCTTCATGACTGTACGATGACCCGCGCTTGTCCCTAAAAACATCCAACGACAGGGCTACCTACTGACTAATAGTAGGATAACACTATCTAAAGGAAAAAAGGAAAAGAAAAAAGATCTTTCGAGTAGGTAGACCACTCATAGTTGCTTGCTGATAAAAACAAACAAGACAAATTTTCACACATACACAAACTTTTCTCTAAAATATTTTCAAAGACTAAACACTTTGTATACGTTCTCAACGATACGAGAAACATTACAAATTTCTCCGCACTAAGACATCTTTTCAAAATACTTTCAAAATACACTTACACAAAAAAGCATTTTCAAAATGAGCTAGCAACTAAGAGCCCGTAGGAAACTACGGATGGAAAGGGTGATAACACCTTCCCTTTCCATAAACTTCCCCCCTTACTTAGCAAAATTCTCGAGTGGTATTTCCTGTTCTTTTCACCCTTTCCTTTATTGGATAAAAGAAAAGTCGGTAGAGACTCTTGCTAACCGCAACAATTGTGATAAAACACAAAACCAGTAAAGTCAGTTCTCCCACTGTTTTACAAAACCGGCGAATCTGCTGGGGATAACTAAAAAAAAGTGGGGTTACCTTAGAGATATTTCACACTTAAATGCTTTACCTGTTTGACCTGCTTGCTTTACATTTCGGGTTATGTTTGGGTATTCTTGTATAGATCTTATACCCGGATCTAGGGCATATTAGGTAAGTAGCAATAGATCATGGGGACTATGCTGCATAATACCGACATGGTTGAAGCGATGGATACATTAGTGTGACACATTTGTTGGTACTAGTATCCCTTGAGTCTAGTCGAGGAGAATACGAGGCCGCTGTGTGGTGTCATAAAGCACTAACTGATCGTAGAACCTTAGTTGAACAACTTGGCCATTACAAAGTAGTGAGATAGCCGGCTTTGGTGCAAGACTAAATTTGGTTGATACTCGATACTACACTCATTGAGATAAGACTTTCGGGATATTCCGGTCTCTAATAAAGAAGTTTGTACTGAAACAATGCCCGAGAGAAAGATCGATGATATTGAGACTCTTAGAACCCGGTTACTTCTTTTAGGACAGGTTGAACCAACTAAACTTCAAGAGGATACTTACCTATAAACTCCATGCAAGCCCAAATCTAAGGCTACTTGTGTGACTTGTTTTCTTTCATTATCTAACAACTTGAACTCCTTGCAGGACTTGTTTGTATAACCTGGATTTCCTGCAAGACTTACTTGTCTTTGTCACCTTACACTTTTGCTTGGTGCATAGCATCATACCATAGCATGTCATTAACCATTTCAAGGATCTCAGGGGCTTGTGTTATCATGAACTAGACGCCTAGAAAGGGGCATGAGGATTTATTTTCCTCTAACCAAAGGCCGCCAAAGTATGATGAACCATACATCTAACAAGGGGCAAGGGGGTTTATTTTCCTATAGCCAATGCCGTCAAAATACAAAAGCAAGATAACTTGAGTCAGAGGCTATGACCCACTCGACATGGTGAGCTTGATTCTCGTAGAAGGACGTTCAATAATACGAAGTTCTAAAGTCAAAGCTGCAGTCAGATTCTTAAATTTTCTTTGTTTACCCCGTGAGATCCTTGAAAACATTGCATTTACATATCATGCATCATTTCATGAATAGGTTTTCCAGTACAGGTCTCTCATTTTTCTCGCTGTTTATTTCATCAAAAAAATGGCCCTCGAACAAAATGTCAAAGATCTTCAGGCTCAGCATGTACAATTCCAGGAGACCCTTCTAAATCTGGCCAAGGGGAAACAAGAAATAATGACACTCCTTTCTAAGCAAAAGAAGAAGACTAAGAAGCCAATTATTTTCCTTAATCTGGGAAGGAGATTCAAAGGTTCAGACCAACCGATTCAAGATGTTGAAGTCTCCTCTGTTGAAGATGATAACCAAGATGAAGAGGATATAAACATTAAGTAGGAAGACAGGAATAACTAGGGTTCTGAAGACGAGGATTACTCGGATGAACAATACCCTTCTGCTGATGATAGGTACATACAATTGGAGGATAGGATCAAGGCTATAGAGGTCCAGAAGATACCAGGATTAGATTTCGGTGAACTAGGAATGGTTCTAAGGGTTTAATACAATGTTGACCTGGCACTAACTCGAGTGCAATTGCAGAATATGTCCATGGGCTCAAGGAATATGCACAGAAATGGAGGGATTTAGCTGGAAGGGTGCAACCTCCTCTGACTGATCGGGAAATGGTAGACATGTTCATGGGCACTCTGACAGGCCCATTCTTTAATCTACTGATTGGGAGTTCTTTATCTGGTTTTACATAGATGATTTTGATCGGGGAAAAGATTGAAAGCGGTATCAAAAGTGGGAAGATCCCAATGGCCTCAACCTCTAATGATGTGAAGAAGCCCTTTGTTGGTAAAAAAGAAACTAATACTATTTATGGTCAAAGAAGCCATAGTAAAAATGACAACCATCAGTTCGTGGTGTTAGAACATAGTTTGATTCTATAACCCTTGTAAAGAGTTTTGATGATAACAAACACTCAAAGAACAACTATGCTCCCTAAATAAGTATTTTGTTTCGCAAAGAAGTTCTGATGGAAGAAGCACAAAAGATGAGTTAGATCATTGTTTAAACTCGGATTCAACATATCTTATATAAAAAGCAATCTGCATAACACGCTTATATAGATAAGTTCTTAAGCTACAACTTCTGAGTGCACTAAACGCTACGAACAGGAACTCCGTTATTCTGATTCATATAGTTTTGGAAAGAAGTAAAGGAATCCCAACGGTAACATTCATCTTCTGAAGCATTTTGAAGCAAGCATGTTCTGAAGCGTTACATTTCATTTATGGCTATTCAAAAGTAACGGCTGAAAGAGGAAAAAAATATCTATGTTTGGAAAGTTCTTTAATTACTATTTATTAACATTCCAAAAGCTTCTCATATGCGTTGCCTATATATACAAGACTTGAATGAGAAATCGTTTACGATTTTGCTGTGCACTACAAACGAGATATTTTCATCACCTTCAACTTACAAAAATTCATTTTTGTAAAACATCACTTATGTGATACCATTTTGTTAGAAAACACATATTGTACACGCTTTTAAATATTGTATTGTGTAATACCTTGAGAAAATCGGGTTGTGGTTTAAACTTAAGAAGACGTTGACTGTTGTCATTGTATCTGTGTAATAAAGTTTGATTAGTGGATTAAGACCTCGTTGAGAGAGACGACATCCCCTTGGCGGGTGGACTAGAGTAGTTTGAGTTCAAACGAACCAGGATAACCAACATGTCTTTTACTTTAAGTTTTAAAAACCCCAATCCAAACCCCCCTTCTTGTGTTTTTCCATTCTTCAATTAGCATCAGATCGCCTGGTTCTAAGTACAAACACTTAACCGTGTCAGAAAAAGATCCAAGCAAGAAAAACATTATGGTGGGAACAAGTCATAACATCAGCAATGATTATCATGATGAGAAAGACAGAATCAGCGGTAAACCTCCAATATTTGATGGTGAAAACTTTAATTACTAGAAACACATAATCGAAAGTTTTTTCTAGCTCATGACGCTGATATCTGGGATATGGTGACTGATGGGTACATTCATCCAGTTGATGAAAGCGGTCAGATGATTGACAGAAAAAGAATGACAGATCATCAAAAGAGGGAATTCAGAAATCATCACAAGGCCAGAACAATTTTCTTGAGTGCTATCTCGTACACGGATTATGAGAAAATCACAAACAGAGAATCAACAAAACACATGTTTGACTTCTTGAGAACGACGCATGAAGGAAACACGCAAGTCAAAGAAACCACAACTCTTGTGCTTATTTAGAAGTATGAAGCCTTCAAAATGGAAGAAGATGAAACCATTGAAACAATGTTCTCAAGATTTCAAATTCTGGTGGCTGGGTTAAAAGTTCTGGATAAAGGGTACTCAACTGCTGACCATGTAAAGAAGATCATCAGAAGTTTACCCAAGAAATGGAGTCCCATGGTCATAGCTCTTAAACTGGCCAAAGATCTGAACAAAATCTCTCTCGAAGAACTTGTCAGCTCCCTGAGAAGTCATGAGATAGAGTTAGAAGAAGATGAGCCCTAGAAGCAAGGTAAGTCTTTAGCTCTTAAATCTAACAAAAAGTATGAACGGGAAATCATTCTGAACCATCTTCTGGATACAGAAAATCAAGTAACAGAGACATTGTCTGCTACAAATGCAACGAACAAGGGCATTACAAGAGTGACTGTCCAAATCTTCAAAAAGAGAAACCTAAAAAGAAGTTCTTTAAGGAAAAGAAGAAAAGCCTCATGGCAACATGGGATGACTCAGACTCTTCTGAAGCTAAAACAAAATCAGAAGATGAAAGAGCCAACATAGCCCAAATGACCAACATATCAGATGACACTGGATCACCTGGATCAGAATCAGACTCAGAGGCAGAAGAGGTATTCTTTAACTTTTCTAGATCTCAATTAGAATAAAGTCTATCAGAAATTCTTGAAAGATATCAGCAACTTCGAGTCATAAACAAGACCCTGAAAAAGGATCTAGTTTTTGACTCTGAAGAAACTAAGAAACTGAGATCAGAAAACTCTAAGCTTAAAGAAACAATTCATAAACTAGAAAATAAATTACAAAAGGCTCAGAAAGAAACTATCTTAGACGTTCCTAGTAACTCTAATAAGATCATAAAGCAATATGATCATAGCTTTCAAAAATTTCTTGCTAAAAACATAGATAGGATCAAAACGGATTCAATGATCTATGGAGTTAACAGAAATGGAAGAAATGGAATAGGATACAAGGGTAAAGTATCTCTACCTAAGAAAGTTAAGGATATTGTCATAAAACACACACCTCTTTGCTCTCACTTCACCTATGGGCACACACATGACATAAAGTATACTAGTAATGCCTTTTCTGCTAAACCAAAATTCAAACAGAATTTTGGTAACTCTAACAAACAAGGACCCAAAAAGATATGGGTACCTAAGGACAATATTGTCTATGTTGCAGATGTATTTAACAATAACATTGAAACACCAATCTTGGTACCTAGACTCTGGATGCTCACGGAACATGATGGGAAGAAAGCATATGTTCCAAAGCCTGGAACTTAAATCTGGAGGCTACGTAGGTTTCAGAGGCAATCAGAAAGGAAAGATTATTGGCTCTGGAACTATTGGTAATGATACACTTCCTTTTATAACTAATGTTCTATTAGTAATGGATTAATGCATAACATGTTATCCATAAGTCAATTAAGTGATAACAATTATGATATAATCTTCAATCAAAAGTCCTGTAAAGCAGTTAGTCAGAAAGATGGACCTGTCCTCTTTAATGGAAAGAGAAAGAACAACATTTACAAAATAAAACTTTTTGTACTAAAAAGTCAGAATGTAAAATGCATATTGTCTGTTAACGATGAGAAATGGGTCTGGCACAGAAGATTGGGGCATGTTACTATGAGAAGGATATCTCAGATTAATAAACTCAATCTAGCTAGAGGACTTTCTAACCCGAAGTTCAGCTCAGATACTCTATGAAGCATGTCAAAACGGTAAGTTTGCAAAACCTTATTTCAAAACAAAAAATGTTGTTTCTACCTCTAGACCCTTAGAACTTCAGCATATAGATCTATTTGGACCAGTGAAAATTGCATCCATTAGTGGCAAGAAGTATGGATTAGTGATCGTAGATGACTATAGCAAATGGACATGGGTAAAGTTCTTAAGACACAAGGACGAGTCACATTCTGTGTTCTTTGCTTTCTGTAACCAAGTCCAAAATGAAAAAGATCTTAGAATTGTTAAAGTCAGAAGTAATCATGGTGGGGAATTTGAAAACAAAAATATTGAATTATTTTTTAATGAGAATGGAATCTCTAATTATTTCTCTTGTTATAGAACTCCTCAACAAAATGGAGTTATAGAACGAAAGAATAGAACTTTACAAGAAATGGCCAGAACCATGATCAACGAGACTAACATTGTTAAGAACTTATGGGCAGAAGCAATTAACACAACATGTTATATTCATAATAGAATCTCCATAAGACCTATTCTGGATAAGACTCCATATGAACTGTGGAAGAACAGAAAGCCCAACATTTCTTATTTTCATCCATTTGGATGTACTTGTTTCATTCTAAACACTAAAGTGTCTCATGTTAGGGTACTTTGAACGTTCAAAAGGTTATAGAGTATATAACACAGAAACACAGATTATGGAAGAGTCTATCGGTGTCATATTTGATGATAAGCTTGGCTCTCAAAAGTCAAAGCAGGGTAATTTTTTTGCAGATATAGAAGTTCAATTTACAGGTACTGAAGACACTGCATTAGAAGTTGCTCACAAATAATCACAGTCAACTCCAAAAGAAGCTATCATAAACATTATAGAAACATCTGAAGATCCTCTCTAGAAAAGACAATCCAGAAGCAATTAGCTCATCTGGAAAACAAGATTCTGGGAAAGAAAGAAGACCCAATCAGAACAAGATCTACATTTAGAAATTCTGAAGAATCTCTCATGGGATTAATGTCTCTAATTAAGCCAACTTCCATTGATGAAGCCCTTCTGGACATTGATTGGATACTTGCAATACAAGAAGAATTAAACTAGTTCACCAGAAATGATGTGTGGGATCTAGTTCCTAAACCAAAAGGGTTTAACATCATTGGAACCAAATGGGTATTCAGAAACAAATTAAATGAACAAGGAGACATTGTCAGAGACAAAGCACGACTGGTGGAACAAGGTTATAGTCAACAAGAGGGGATAGAATATACAGAAACCTTTGCTCCAGTCGCTAGGTTAGAATCTATCAGACTCTTAGTTTCTTTTGCAGTAAATAATGGCACCACTCTTTATCAGATGGATGTTAAAAGTGTGTTTTTAAATGGTTACATTGATGAAGAAGTTTATGTGCACTAGTGCTTGGTATGAAAGACTAAATAACTTTCTCTTAGAAAATAATTTTACCAGAGGGAAGGTGGACACTACTTTATTTTGTAAACTATTTAAAAATGACATTCCGGTTTATCAAATTTACATAGATGATATTATTTTTGGATCTACTAAAGTCTCTTTAGGAAGAGAATTTGCTAAATATATGCATGAAGAATTTTAAATGAGTTTGATGGGAGAACTCAAGTTCTTTCTGGGTATCCAAATTAATCAAACTCCAGAAGGAACCCACATACATCAAAGAAAGTATGTCAAAGCATTTCTGAAGAAATTTGACTTGTCAGAATGTAAGCCAGCCAAAACTCCTATGCATCCCACATGTATTTTGGAAAAGGAAGAGGTAAGTAAGAAGGTAGAATAGAAGATCTACAGAGGTATGATTGGATCTCTCTTATATTTAACAGCTTCAAGACCTTATATTCTGTATAGTGTCTGTCTGTGTGCTAGATTCCAATCAGATCCTAGAGAATCTAACTTAACAGTTGTTAAGCGAATTTTCAAGTATCTGAAAGGTACTACTAATCTTGGTCTTTATTATATAAAAACCAAAGAATATAAATTATTAGGGTACTGTGATGCTGAATTCGCTGGAGACAAAATAGAAAGGAAAATTACTTCTGGAAGCTGCCAATTTCTGGGAGACAATCTAATCCCATGGTCCAGCAAGAGGCAATCCACCATTGCATTATCAACTGCTGAAGCTGAATATATAGCAGCAGCTAGATGCAGCACACAGATGCTCTGGATGAAAACCAACTTGAAGACTTCAACATATATGAGAGTAACATTCATATTCTCTGTGACAATACTTCTGCTATATGTCTTTCAAAAAATCCCATTTTACATTCTAGGGCTAAGCATATAGAAATTAAACATCATTTTATTAGGGACTATATTCAGAAAGGAATTCTTTCATTAAAATTTATAGGCACAGACCATCAATGGGCTGATGTTTTCACTAAATCCCTTTCTGAAGATAGGTTTAATTTTATTATGAAACATCTCAGCATGAAATTATACCCCGAATGATAGTTTTGTTTATGTATACGTTAACCCTCAGAACTTTATGCCTTTATTTTTTGTGTGAACATCTGATCAATAGTTCTTCAGAAGTAAGAAGGAAAGTTATATCACGATATATCTAAGAAGATCTGAACATTCTCCAAAAGGTTCATTTCAAAGATAGAAGCTTGCGGTTCACAATATCAACATTTGTCAACTCCACGCAAGGTTTTCCTCTAAGGCTGAACACATGTTCAAATTCTGAAGAGACTGAAACGTTGATTGGATGCATTGAGACTCATGTCATATCGGTAAATGTTTCATATCTTTACACCATCCCTCTTTTCTGGAATCATTAATGCTAATAATCATTCTCTTTAAACCCTTTTCTTGTTAATTAAGTCTCCTATTTTCCTATATATACGTTGCTCACTTTCACTATCACTTTTCCTCTTTTAATTCGTTTTTCTCTCTTAATTTTGTTCAATATTTAAAAAACCCTAAAGAGTCTGTGTGAACAATGGCTTCCTCCCAACATCTTTCTCAAAGTTCTCAAAGCATTCCTGGCTCTTCATCCTCAACATCAGAAAGGTACGAAGAACCCTCAAGAACTCTCCTCACTCCCATCAATTCGCTGCAAGTTCAGTGTGAGCTCATTTTAGACTTCGTCAGCCTGAAGGAAAACAGATATGATCTAACCCCTGATGTTGAGTCCCAAGAATGGAACAAGTAATTTGATCTCCTACTGGGTCTAGTTCTTCCAAGACTTATTAAAGAATTATGGATTCACGCTACAACTTCAAATCATCAGGTCACTTCTTTCGTGATGGGAAAGAAAATATTCATCTCTGAAGATCTCATTGGGCAATAGATAGGTCACGACAGCGGTGGTATTCATTGCAGCGATATGGCTGACAAAAGCTCTGACCTAACAAAGATTTCAAAAGAAATTTTTACTTCTAGCCAACCATCCAACAAAATCAAAGATCTGAAAGATTACCTCAGAATTTGGTAAAAAATCATTTTGGGTTGCATCAATCATAGAAAACCCACAAGTTCTCCAGACTATATCAACATTGATCAGCAGTATCTTTTGTACTTTATAGCCACCAAAGCAAAGATTAATCTCCCATATCTTCTGTTCAATCATATGAAGACCAACGTCAAAGAGACAAGAGAATACGAAAGAATAAAGAGAGATTGGATCCCTCTGGGCATACTCATTTCAGATATTTTGATAGAAAACAAACTGATAGAACATCTGACTGAGGCTCAACAAGTCAGCACTCTAGAAGCTTGTGCTGGTAAACCTCTTAACACCAAGAATCTGAAGAAGATGAAGATTATTTAAACCATCAAAGAGGATCCAACAATAACAACAAAGGAAGTCATTACCACTAGAAGAGTACTTCTGAAGGATTTTCCTCTCTTCTCTCAAACAAATGCTTCTCCAGATATTATTCTCAGATATCCGGATGCTTACAAAAGGGACGGGACAAATCCAGAAGTGAACATCCGTGATCTGACACAACAACCTCTGGAAGTTGCTCCCAGAAAATCAAGGAAAAGGAAAGCTATTGCAGAAGGAACTTCTTAGAAAACTCTCAAAGCTGGAAAAAAGAAAGGTAATCCATCTTTTATTTTTGTTATTGAATCAGTACTGTTATCAACATCTGAAAACCCTCCTTCTCCAAAACCCACAGAAGATCCATCGCCTCAAACCTTTGATGAATTTGACATTGACTTTGACACCTCACCATCTCTAGATAACCTTCTGAATAATCCACCTACTACCCATCTTGACCAAAATCAGCCTGAACTTGCTCAAGTTCTTTCTGATATTGATCAATTTGATCCGCTGTTTGAAGCTCCCCACACAGAAAATCCAAACTTTGACTCTGATATCACAACATCCATTCTTGGAATCGCCTTCCCTCTCATGGTCTCTCAACCATCCACAATTCCATCAACGTCCTCACAGAACCTCTCCATCCTAGATATTCCATCTCCATATCAATACACTCCACCAAATTCACCCATTGTTATTTCTGACTCTCCCTCTCCCAATAACCACCCAGAATATCCCCTTTGAACAGTTATAGACTTAGAATCCTTGGACAATCTCGTCACAAGTTCTCAGAAAATCTCCATTCCAAAACCAAACCCAAAAATTTCCAAAGCAGATGTTGGTAAATCTCTGCTGATTTTTGAAACATAAATACATGAATGGGTTAACTTTCTGAAGCTAGCCTGTGTAGAGAATCTTAATCCAGCTGCTTATGATTCTCATTGGAACCAATTCAGAAAATGGTTCAACTCTGAATCCCTCTTCATCTCTTGTGCTGCAAAATCTAGAGGAGTTGAAGAAAGAGAATACGGTGTTTAAGGAAAGGCTAGACAAGCAGGATGATACGTGCAAGGAAATCAAGGGGATGCTTGGAAAACAAGAGGAATCAATCAGTCAGATCAAGAGTTTATTGGAAGCCCTGTTCACACGACTTCCACCATCTCAAACTTAGTTCTGAAATTTGTTTTCTTCATTTTTTTTATTTGTTTCCTTCAGAATGTGTTTTTATTGGAATCTTTTTTAATACAACAAGCCTTTTATTGTCTGAAGTGTTTTTATTGCTTTTTGATTCTTGACAAAAAAGGGGGAGAACGTAAGATATTTCAAATATAATAGTATCGAGACTCAGTCTCAAACATTTTGAATATCATAAATTCTATTGTTTTTTGTCTGAAAACAAAACAGGAACAAACTTTGTTCAGGACAAACGTGGACGCATTAAAAAAAATTTCTCCAAAACTCTGATCAGAACAATCTTCAGGGAAGTATTTATTCTCTATATGAGTATCCAACTCAGGGGGAGATTTTAAAAGCTTTATGTTCTTTAAGTTTCTATCGAAATATCCAAGTTTTTGTCATCATCAAAAAGGGGGAGATTGTTAGAACATAGTTTGATTCTACAACCCTTGTAAGAGGTTTGATGATAACAAACACTCAAAGAACAATTATTCTCCCTAAATAAGTATTTTGTTTTGTATAAAAGTTCTGATGGAAGAAGCACAAAAGATGAGTTAGATCGTTGTTTAAACTCTGATTCAACACATCTTATATGGAAAGCAATCTTCATAACACGCTTATATAGAGATATTCTCAAGCTATAACTTATGAGTGCACTAAACACTGCGAACAGGAACTCCGCATTTTCTTATTCATATAGTTCTGGAAAGAAGTAAAGGAGTCCCAACGATAACATTCATCTTCTGAAGCATTTTGAAGCAAGCATGTTCTAAAGCGTTACATTTCATTTATGGCTATTCAAAAGTAACGCATGAAAGACTACAAGAATATCTATGTTTGGAAAGTTCTTTAATTACTATTTATCAACACTCAAAAAGCTCCTCACATGCGTTGCCTATTTATACAAGACTTGAAGGAGAAATCGTTTACGATTTTGCTGTGCACTACAAATGAGATATTTTGATAACCTTCATCTTACAAAAATTAATTTTTGTAAAACATCAATTGTGTGATATTTTTTTGTTAGAAACACACATATTGTACACGCTTTCAAATATTGTATTATGTAATACCTTGAGAAATCGGGTTGTGGTTTAAACTCAAGAAGACGTTGATTGCTGTCATCGTATCTGTGTAATGAAGTTTGATTAGTGGGTTAAGACCTCGTTGAGAGAGTCAAAATCACCTTGGCGGATGGACTGGAGTAGTTTGAGTTCAAACGAACCAGGATAACCAATGTGTCTTTTACTTTAAGTTTTAAAAACCCCAATTCAAACTCCCCTTCTTGTGTTTTTCCATTCTTCACGTGGGTACAATGTTAATTTCTAATCCTACACTTGTTTGACAACAACAGGGCAATAGTTGTAGGATAAAGTTTCAAGAAAGGCAGTGCACTAAGATTAATATGCCATTGTCTCAAGCGTTACAACATTTGCTAAAATCAGAACTGATTACACTAAGGGATCCTCCTAAAAACCCCGATACCTCCTCTCTTAAGTACAATTCAAATGCGAAGTGTGCCCATCATTCTAATAGTCCTGGCCCCGACACCGACAATTGCTGGTCTTTGAAAAAAAAGATTCAAGATTTGATTGACAACAAGGAGATTTAATTTGACCCTCATAAGTCTCCCAATGTGATCACTGCTCCCATGCCAAATCATGGCCAAGATTGAGAGCATTTATTTCATTTAAATTCTCAAATTGTAATTTCTTTTGATTGTTCGAACACTTATTTTATGTCAAACTTTGTTATTCCATTAATCCATTGCATATGTTTGTCTTGAATTAATCCATTCGTTTTGACTATATTTAAACTATGCTTTTACTTCCTTTTTGTGATATTCAAATCTCAATTATAAAATTGTAATCCTTTAGAGGGAGGATGACAAAAATGATATCACAACCCCTACAGTATGCTTTTGAACAGACCTGAATGACGATGTACATGCATTGTTTCAAATCCTAAATAGTGAAGTTATAAGGAAGATAATCCCTAGTCAACCGCTTTGAGACTAAGAAGTATGCGTTTTCTTTTTCACACAAATTGAAACCTTTAATCATAACCTGGGGCAGGGTAGTTTCTCAGTTAATTCAATGGTGCATTCAATCGCAAGCTTTCCCTTCATACACGATGAGTAGTGTCGGAGGTGTAGCGGTAGAAATGTTAAGACAAAGACATTGGATTTACTTGTACATATCAAAATAAAAATCGCCACCGTGATTTATTGTTTCCAAAGGAATGGGAAAAGAGCGAATAACCCAAAAGAGGGGAAATATTCTAGGTAAGGGGGTTGGTTATGCAAAGGGAAGGTATTAGCACCTTAAACCTCTATGGTACTCCACAAGAACCTATTTATAAATCTGTATATTTTGGCTATAAAATGTTGTATGTAAAATAGATTGTGGGGATGAGAAAAAGAAGTATATTTTTTATGATTTTTGCATCCGCCGCGGTTGCGAACCTTTAGTGCCTACATACCGCCTTCCGTGCAATAGGGGATCAGGGTACACGTAGTTCATCTATAAAATTTTAAAACACAAGTGTGTTGGTTAATTTTAAGAGACAAGACGTCATTGTATTTGTCCGTGTGGAAAACATACTTACTACCCACAATTATGACAAAGGAGAATTTGCATCATCTCAAAGTGGAGGATATGGCTTGGATTTAAAATCAACAATGCTTCACTCAACACCCAAGTGGAAAATATCTCACTTCACTATATATTGTAGAAGTATAGTTGTTTGCAGCACTACAAGGATTGACAAGAGTCCAATCTATTTTTGAGAAAAGTTTTTAAAGATAAGAGCCAAAATGGCAAAATAGTTGAATGAGATTCCTTGACTTTTAGTCTTCTTAAAAAAATGTTAAGGTATTGTTAAGTTAATTGAAATTTGATTAAGAAACAATTTTTTTGAATATGCATGGACATAAGTCTAAGTTTATTATGAAATGGTTCAAGTTTTAAAACAGGAAGATTTTTCAAAAGGAGGAGAAGATTTTTGAAATTAAAGAAGATGGACGGAGATGAAGAGACTATCCTAAAGCATAAGGTAAAAGCTAAGGAGAAGAATCATCTAACCAAACAAGAAGCCAACACTTGACATAATGAGTCAATGTAGAATCCCATCCTTTGGATTTGAAACCAAGCAAATAATTAATAAACCTCTTAAGAATACCAAACTTCAATTGCATTAAACCATCACAAAAAATGGTCAGAGTAACAACTGTATATAGATGAATTCCAGATCGCTGACAAAACATATAATAACAATAACCTGCACACAAAATAAACAAACAACCCAATATCTTGGGGTAAACCCCAAGAACTCCATACAAAATAACAATTAAGGTCTACAAGGTCTTCAACATAGGTCAGGGTTTCTACTCTTAAGTCTATGAAGTCCATAACTCCACAATGCCAAGGATAGTAACCAATTAGTCCAAGTAACATTAAAGTTTTTTTTAGGGTTTATGTTGATTATTAGGTATCTTCAAAAAGAAATGAAAAGCTCAAGTGAGATAATTAAAAATGACATGAATATAAAGGCTCAAGTGAGCAAAGATGAAAATAGCATGAAATGTAGATGCTAAGGTAAATGGTACATAAAGTAAAAGCCTAAAATAAAAACATAAAATAAGGTCAATTGTTAGAAGTTAATGGTTAGTTGGATGACCATCTTGAAACTTGTATTTGGAACTCATTAGAGGATTGGTAGAACCAAAGCCTCTCAACAACAAGTTGCATTTGCTTTTTGTCAAGTATATCATCCATTTAAGAATTTCAAAGTAACACTTAATGATCAATGATGTTTAAGTGATCCATTTTGACCAAAATTAATGAAGTTCCATTAGAGGATTAGTAGAACCAAAGCCTCCTAACAATGAATCTCAAGGTTATTGGATCAAAGGGTTCAAATTAACATACTTGAGTTTGCAAACATAGGTTTGAGCCACGAATGATCATTTTCTCAAATCGGGACAAAATTTAGCGCTATGTTAAGAAATCGTAAGTGGACTTATATAGAAGTCGCACTTATTTTCAGGCTGGTCAATAGCAATCTATGTACTTCATATTTGAATAAATGATATAGAGATCATCATCCCATAACATGTAATGCAATAAGAAGGGGGTAAGATGAAGAGGGATGTGGAAAATGAACAAACCACATTTAAACCAAAATTTTAATTAAACTATTATTAAAACCATTCATCCATTTTTATGGAGTTAGACTCAACATCATGGTTCCAATGATGTTAACAAAGTTCATGATCAAAATTTCAATCCAAGATCATCCAGAAAATATACAAAAATAGAATTGTATTAAAAAATAAAAGAATAACGATTTTAAAATGATTATAATATGGAAATAATAGAGGAAAAATAGAAACTATATTGAAATTAATCAAGAAAAATTAAGTAAGGCCATATAAAAATCAGAAATGAACTCAAATATTTTTATAAAATTTTTGGTAATTTTTTAAGTCAGCAACTATTTTTAAAATTAAAATAAATAGGTAAAATAAATAAAAAATGATAAAAAATAACAACATCAGAAATAAAAAATAAATGAGGTCACCAATATTTGTCAAAATGTCATTGGATCCTTCCCTATTTTTTTTAGAATTTAAAAACGAATAAAAGTATTTTTAAACATTTAAAACAAATCAAATAAAATGAAAAATTATAAAAAATATCAAAACACAAAATAAAATTGTGAAAAAATAAAAATCAGAAAGAGAAAAATCAAAAGTATTTTCCATAATTTTTTTCAGATTTTTTGGAGTTAAAATGAATTTTCTATGAATTTTTAAAATTTAAAACAATTAAATATAAAAATCAGAAATAAAAAATAAAGTAAAAAATATGTGGACCATTGGATGAGAGTTAAAACGCGTTAGTAATCAAATCCAAGAGATCTGGTGTGTTGTGCATATCATGGTCATTAATGAATAAAACACATGATTCAATATAAAATCAGAAATTCAAAACTTCTAAATGGCGTTGTTTCATTAGTTGAAGGATGACACGTTGGTGATCTTCAACCTCCAGCCAATCTCAAAACCAGGTCGCTCAAACTAAAAAATTTGAGTACGAGACTGGTACCATTCGATTCGTCTCATCAAGACGAAGACAACCACACCTTCGCGAAAAATATATGTAAACTGTAACTCCAACAATTTGGAAGAGAAGTTTTGAAAATGGATTTGAAATTTCATGGTCAAAACGTATTTCCAGTTAAAAGTAAGTGTTGTGACTAGAACTAGGATGACAAGAGCTTCACAATAGAATCAAAGTTTGAGAGAATTGATGGAGGAATCTACCTATTGAAGTTAAGTTGCAGAGCTCTGAAACTGGACTTGGCTAGCATGATTCAGGGAGTTTCAGAACTTGGTTCTTCTTCTGTTAACTTCAGTTATGTTCAAGGAAGGTGAATTGATAAAGAAAATGGATTAAAGAAAGCTATAACACTGATTTCGAAGTTGCAGAAAAGTGAGCTATGGAGAGAGTTTGGAAGAGTGATTTTGGTTGTTCAAGCTTGAGAAAAATGAGTGGAATAGAGCCTATGTTTATAGGAGAAGTGAATGGGATCAAGAGGAAGGGTGGATGATGCAATTTGGAGGGAATTCGTGCACACTTGTGATCATGAAGAAAGTTTGATCCCATGTGCATCGAAACTCATCCAAATGATGCGTTTTGACACTCTAAATGGTCCAAACACGCCTGCTAATAAAGTTTAAGTGTAAAACCCGTGGAAATTTGGTAATTAGAAGTTGTATTATGGAAATAAAATTCTGACTGTTTGAGAAACTTCAGTTCTAAGGTACCATTTTTGAACCAATGGCATTTTCAACTCAAGGGGTCTTAGGGTACGATTCTTGAAGCTTTAGAAAGAGGAAGTTGCAAGCTTTACAGTGGTAAAAGAATGGGATAAAATGGTTGCTTAAGATGAAAGTTGCAAAGAGTCAATGTTGGGAAAAAGAAGTTGACTTCCCATACTTAAAAAATTTCAAAGTTTTTCTTCAAAAATGACTTATAATGTCTTGCATCCAAACATGTTCTTCCACTTGGAATTTGTTCTTGACCAAAAACGATTGAATGAAGTAGATCTCTTGAATGACATTTTGATACTCGAACCTCTCAAATTCTCCAAAAATTGAGAGAGTTATGACTTGTTGAAGTTGGTAAAAATTCATGAAATGACCTATAATCTTTTGCATCGTTAGGGCATCTTCCATCCACTTTTGCACTTTTCACTTTGAAGATGGGTTGAAATTCACACATTCAAGATCATTGTGAAAAAATAATGGGTTCAAGGTGATAAAAATTGATCAAGTTATGATCATTTGAAGTCACATAAAGGAATTTGAGGGTTCATCTGGAGGACTTGTAATCTTTTCATCATCAAGTTTCTTACACACAAAATTTACTTCAAACTTTGAAGTGATTTATTAATAAAGATTTTAAGAGAATGATGTCTTTGTAATCACTTAAGAATACCAAAATATGAGCAAGATATACCCCTTAGAAGTTCAAAAACATAACTCCTAGAGCAAGAAAATGCTTTGGGAGACCTTTGCAATTTGTATTAACCTTCTTGCACTAATACCTTTGTCATGTAAATAAAAGTTGTTGAGGATGATAATGAGAAGTCATAGAAACCAACACCACTTCTATATATTGATAAATGAAGTATATATGCACTTTTGATCAATGGAAATAAAGGCTTGTCCAACTATGCAAAACTTCTTCAATCAACCCATGTACCTTTGAACTATTTTTGATAACTTGAAGTGTGATGAATCATAATAGGATTTGTCATGATGTTACTTCAAACATATTTAATGATGAGGCTTTAATCTCAATGAAGCTTTGTTAAGGAAGACACAAAGGATGTTATGAGTCCAAATACCAACTTTGATGGAATGCATTGTGCTTTCACCTACATCATCAACAATTAGGGCACACATATATTATACTTTAATAGTTAACATATAATCAAAACATAGATGATCACAAAAATACAAGTCAATGTGATTGGTGATTCCTCATAGAGCAAAGCTAAAGATAGGGAGGAAAAGCAAGCCCTAGTGTGTGATATTTTTGTGATTGAATTGATATGATATGATGAAGGGATCTTATGGGCAAAAATTGGGGTACAACAAATGCCATTATTTAAGTGTCTTGTATCCGGAGATATGAAGGTTAAAATCTTCGTGTCGACGCAATTGAAGATACTTAAATATAAAACAAGCCCTATTTTTGGCCCTAAGATGCCATGCAATGCTCATGATTATGGATGCAAATGAACAAATACAAAAAGGATGTAAGACCCCACTAGAGATATAGTAAATAAAAACATGCTCAAAAGGAAAACTCGACCAGGAAAATAAATCACTGGTGAGCAAAAGATTAGACTCTTTTGGGGTAAAGCCTAAAGAGGAGATAAAGCGTCTTCAACTCAAAGATTGAGGAGAGAAAGTGAAGGATAACAGCGACCGACAGATGACTGCAAACTATCCACTCATTGAGGAGATGGCAAAAAGGTAACGTCGACCCATTGGGGAAAGAAGTGGTAAGATAATACCAATAAATTTCAATATTAAGGTAAGCAGTCAGTACTCATGACTGAAAACAGATGAACTTCTTCGGAGCAATAGAATCTCAACGACGAACTACCTTCCATAATAACAAGGCTACCATTTATCAGAAAAAGATCTCAACAACGAACTACCTTCCATAAAGACAAGGATATCATTCATTGGAGTAACAAATCTCAACAATGAACTACCTTTTATAATGATAAGGCTATCATCCATTAGAGTAAGATCTCAATAACGAACTACCTTCCATAATGACAAGGCTACTATTCATTGGAGTACCAAAATCATAGCAACGAACTACCTTCCATAATGACAATGCTACCATCCATTGGAGTAAAATCTCAACAATGAACTACCTTCCATAATGACAAGGCTACCATTCATTGGAGTAAAATCTCAACAACGAACTACCTTCCATAATAACAAGGCTACTATTCATTGGAGTACCAAAATCTTAGAAACGAACTATCTTCCATAATGATAAGGCTACCATCCATTGGAGTGAGATATCAACAATGAACTACCTTCCATAATGACAAGGATACCATTCATTGGAGAACCAAAATCTCAGCCACGAACTACCTTCCATAATGACAAGGCTACCATCCATTGGAGTACCGAAATCTCAGAAACGAACTACCTTTCATAATGAGAAGGCTACCATCCATTGGAGTAACAAAATCTCTACAATAAACTACCTTCCATAATGACAAGGCTACCATCCATCGGAGTAACAAAATCTGAATCTTCTCTGGGAGTTATCAGATCCACTGGGGGAAGTACAAGTTGCTTAAATAAAGAGACCTGCTACTTGTATCTATGAGGAGGAAATGCAATAAAGACTTTCCTGAAGGAGGAAATATGGCTTCCTGGGGAAAGAGATGGAACTCCTAGAGAAATGCCAATAAATTCATACTGAGGGGATAAAATCTTCTTATGCAAAATAAATACACATTCTCAAACTAAATCTCAAAGCTTGCCAAAATCCGAATAATAATGTTGCTGAGGGTATCCACTCCAAACAGAAATAAACTGGAATGAACCAATCAACTAAAATACATCTCCTGAGAAATAAAATCAAGATGGAATCCCATTTCGTCCAGACAACGAGCTGAAAAGAAGGCTGAAACAAATATTCTTCCATGAGGGATAACTCAATGGGTAAGTTGAAGGAATATACACTTTTTGCTTAAGGTTTACACTCTATTGGAGAGAGAGTAACATAACTCTGCAAAAGAGGATAATATACCAACAAGATATTTAAAAAAATGCAAATGAGCAATGATTATGCATGATGCTGATATGAAGGTATGAATGTTATCATGTGTATGCTGACGAAACAGTCATATAACACTGGAGATACACACAAGACCAAAAATGGGTGCAATCAATACCAGGCTAAATCACAAACAGGATAGAAATTCCATAAGATAGTAAGCACCAACCGAGGAAACAAATTCTTATTCCATAGCTTAACTTCGCTGGGGAGGCACAAGATCAAAGAAAATAGTGATGTAACATCTTCCTCCGAGATTCTACTGGGAAACCATACGAACTTCGGGGGAACAAAATTTTTGAAGTTAATACTTCTTCCAAGGTTGACTTCACTGAGGAAAAACAATATCACCTTATTGAGACATCAGTTGGGAATGACATACTGACTTCATTGGGAAGGATAATACTATATTGGCGAGGAATACTTCAAGATACATTCTCAAAAATGAGAGTGATAATTGCACCAACTTCTCTGGGGAGGAAGTACGAAAACCTCACGGGGCAACAGTTTTAGAAAAATATCTCGTCTTAACATCACCTGGGGAATTTTCAAGAAGTCAAACACTACAACAAGAAAACTTATGGGGATTTTAAATCCAATTCAACACTCGGTGGGAGAAAACCCAAACAATTGATAACCAATTGAACACCTCTTTAATAAGACATTACCCTTGCCTGACTGCCGAGCAAACAAACAAATGCTAGTACTACCGAAAGGAGATATTTCTCAAATGAGTCCAATCTCAGCATGTACGGAGAGACAAAAATTTCACCAAATGAGTGAAGCCTTCTTTGGGGTAACTTGGATAGAGTCCTCATATTATGAAAACCCTTGAGTCTATCCGTCCCTGAAATTACTAACCTTCCTCCTTGTATCACAAAATTTAAAGCAATTTGTAAATTCTTTTCAAAAATAATTTTGTTATTTAATTTGTTTGCTTTGATCATTACTATCAATAATAAATGAAATATTTATAAGCTAAATAAAATAAGAATTGAAAAAAATTAGATAAAAGGCTAAAACTTTATTAATAGAATGGTAGTCTACGAATGGCAAGACTCCATAGATGATTACAAAGTTTGGAACATGGTAATATATATTGGAAAAGATACATTAAATTACAATGACCTCTATTCTCTCTAGAAACTTTGAATTCCTGAGCCGAAACTTTGGTCGAAGAGCAGCAAGATCCAAGCAGATTGTTGCTCCATTGATCATGTCTTTTCTAATGCAGTTACTTACCAGAAAATCCCTAACTTTTTCCTAGGTTGCCCTTGCGAGTTTTATACCTACCGGGAAAATTTATTCTATTTATGTCTCTAATTTTTACCTAGACTTCCCTTTTGGGTTTTTGGCCTACTGAGACGCTCCTTTTTTCCTAAGCCGCCCTTTCGGATTTTTGTCTTAGCGAGCTGTTCTTATAATTTTCTAGGCAAAGTATTTCTTGACTGCATCAACATTCACAGGACGTGGTAACTCCTCGCCATCCATTGTTTCAAGAATCGGTGCACCGGAAGAGAAGGCTATCTTGATAACATATGTGCCTTCAAAATTGGGAGTCCACTTGCCCCTAGAATCAATGTTAAAAGACATGATCTTCCTGAGTACGAGGTCGCCTTCTCTGAATTCACGAGGTTTGACCTTCTTATCAAAAGCTTTCTTCATTATCTTTTGGTATAATTGGCCATGACACAAAGCCGTCATTCTTTTCTCTTCTATCAAATTCAATTGGTCAAACCTGTTCTGGACCCATTCAACTTCTGACAACTCGGCTTCCATTATTACATACAAAGAGGGAATCTCGACTTCAATGGTGAGCACTGCTTCCATACCGTATACAAGAGAGAACAGGGTTGCCCCTGTTGAAGTGTGTATAGATGTTCGATACCCATGCAGAGCAAAAGGGAGCATTTCATGCTAATCTTTATAATTAAAAACCATTTTCTGGATGATCTTCTTGATGTTCTTATTGGCCGCTTCAACAACCCCATTCATCTTTAGCCTGTAGGGAGATGAATTATGATGGATAATCTTAAATTCCTTACAAAGTTCAGACATCATTTTGTTATTCAAATTTGAGCCATTGTTGGTGATAATCCTGCTTAGCACACCATACCGACATATGAGGTTGTTCTTGATGAAGCACACTATCACTTGTTTAGTGACATTATCATATGAAGCTGCCTCCACCCATTTGGTAAAATAATCATTTTCTACTAAGATAAAATGATGCTCATTTGACGCCTTGGGTTCAATCATCCTGATCATGTCAAAAGCCCACATAGAGAAAGGCCATGGGGAGGAAATAACATTGAGGAGTGTCAGAGGTACATGAATTTTATCAACATAAATTTGGCATTTATGGCATTTCTTCGCAAATTTTTAACAGATAGATTCCATTGTTACCTAATAGTAACTTGCCCTAAGCATCTTTTTCGCCATTGAGTGTCTGTTGGCATGGGTACCAAATGAACCATCATGAAACTCATGCATCAACATGTCTTCTTCGTGTCTATCCACGCATCTGAGCAAAACCATGTCATGATTTCTCTTATACAGTACATCTTCGTTAAGGAAAAAGCTGCCTGCCAACCTTCTCAATGTCTTTCTATCTTTATTTGATGTACCAATTGGGTATTCCTGGGTTCGGAGAAAATTCTTGATATCAGAATACCAAGGTTTTTCATCTACCATATCCTCTGTTGTAAACACATGAGCTGGTATATCCAAACGTTGTACCATAATACGAGGTACATTATTCCAAGTATTAACCTGATACATAGAAGCCAGAGTTGCCAAAGCATCCGCCATCTGATTTTCATCTCTTGGAATATGATGGAATTCAACTTTGTTGAAGAAAGGTAATAGTCTTCTAGCATAATATTTGTAAGGGATCAAGTCAGGGTGGCGAGTATCCCATTCCCCTTTAATCTGATTAACAACCAAAGCCAAATCACCATATACATCTAAAATCTTGATTCTGAGATTAATGGCCTCCTCGAGACCCATAATGCAATCCTCATACTCCGCCATATTATTAGTACAATCAAATGTCAACCTTGTAGTAAAAGGAATGTGTAATCCGTGTGGAGTGATGATCACCGCACCAATTCCTTTTCTATAAGCATTCACTGCTCCATCAAATACCGTGCCCCAACGAGATTCAGGATCTGGACCTTCTCCAGGTAAAGGCTCATCACAATATTTTTCCTTCAAGAACATCACATCCTCATCGGGGAAATCAAACATGACTGATTGATAGTCATCTACCGGTTGGTGAGCCAGATAATCCTCCAACACACTGCTTTTTATGGACTTTTGAGCATGGTACTCAATGTCGTATTCATACAATAACATTTTCCAGCGGGCAATTCTCTATGTGAGAGCAGGCTTTTCAAAAATATACTTAATTGGATCCATTTTGGAAATCAACCAAGTAGTAGTATTCAACATATATTGTTGCAACCACTTTACCGCCCAAGCCAAAGTGCAACATGTCTTCTCCAACATAGAATATCGTGACTCACAATTAGTAAATTTCTTACTGAGGTGGTATATGGCATATTCTTTCTTTCCTGTTTCATCATGTTGTCCCAAAATACAGCCCATAGAACTATCCAACACTGTTAGATACATGATCAATGGTCTTCCTTCAACGGGAGGGAGAAAAATAAGAGGTTCAAGCAGATATTCTTTGATACTTTCAAATGCCCTTTGGCAATCCTCTGTCCACACACAACCTTGATCTTTCTTTAGCAACTTAAACATTGGTTCACATGTTGCGGTCATGTGGGTGATGAATCTAGAAATATAATTCAGGCGCCCAAGGAAACCTCTAACTTGTTCTCAGTCCTTGGCACAGGCATTTATTGGATCACTTTGACCTTATCTGGGTCCACTTAGATCCCTTTTTGGCTGACAATGAAACCCAACAACTTCCCTGATCGGACACCGATGGTGCATTTATTTGGATTAAAGCAGAGACAATACTTCCTCAAACGCTGGAATAACTTCAACAAATCTTCCACATGCCCTTCTTCGGTCTGTGATTTGGAAATCATGTCATCAACATATACCTCAATTTCCCTGTGCATCAGATCATGGAATAGGGTTGTCATAGCCCTCTAGTACGCTGCACCAGCGTTCTTCAACCCGAAGCGCATCACTCTATAACAAAATGTTCCCCAGGGTGTGATAAACGTTGTTTTTTCCATGTACTCAGGAGCCATTCTTATTTGATTATATCCAGAAAATCCATCCATGAATGAAAATACTTTGAATTTTGTTGTGCTATCAACCATCATATCAATGTGCGGCAATGGGAAATCATCTTTTGGACTAGCTTTATTTAGATTTCTGTAATCTATGCACATGCGGACTTTTCGATCTTTCTTTGGTATAGGCACAATGTTGGCTATCCATTGAGGATACACTGATGTCACAAGAAAATCAAAATTTATCTGCTTTAACACTTCTTCTTTGATTTTTACTGCCATATCAAGGTGAGTTCTTCTCAACTTCTGCTTGACGGGCGGGAACTATGCATTCAAAGGAAAATGATGTTCCACAATATCAGTATCTAGACCCGGCATATCTTGGTAAGACCAAGCAAAGATGTCCACATACTCTTTCAATAACTCAATCAACCTGCTCTTCATATCAGGATGCAACGATGCTCCAATCTTGACTTCCTTTGGCTCTTCTTCTGAACCCAAATCGATTATTTCGAATGACTTTTTATACGGATGAATGGTACTTCCCTCGTGCTCGAGCAACCGTGAAACCTCTTCTGGAATCTCATCATATTCTTCTTTCGTCCCAAACACAGGATATTCAAAGTTGGGAGAGGGTGCATGGTCATTGTATTCAACAGGTTTATTAATTAATCTGCACATGTGATTTGTGATTGCTTTTAGAAACTGACACATATATCAAGTGATTATGCAGATTTATTTTCAATTATTACTCTATTAAAAAGGTTTTTTTTATTACCATTTTCCATGAAAAAGCAGAAAAATAAAAGACACAATTTTGAGAATCAAAGACAACTTTTATTTATGATTTTAATGATCAAAGCTAACAGATAAGCCTGTACAATATTAACTTTCATCTTGGGAAGAATTAAAGCTTTTTGCAAAAGAAAAAAAATTACTTTGAGACATGGATGCAAGAAGGAACATCATAAGTGACCCAGTTTTGGATTCTGACTCCAGGCGCCACATAAATCGACATTTCTTGATCTTCTTCATCACCCTCAATAGAATTAACTCCAGAAATAGTTGGATGGAGGTAGCCTTCGCTGCAAAAGACATCATGATAGCTACTCATAGTAGACTTTGGCTTCAAACTTTCGCTTCTGCCGTTCTTGGTTAAGAACCCCAAACTAGCCCTGTTCTTTTTTACTGGAGGATCAATGACCTGTCCCCATACTTTAATTGGAGCATTGTGCACAACCTGCTGAGCATCCTTGAATGAAGTCATAGAATTCTCATTCCCTCTTACATTATCAACAGACATAGCCTGGAACTGCGTCCCCACAATAGCTTCATCTGCCTCCACAATACTGAAAGATGATAGATGAGATATCAACAATGCTTGCTCTCTGTTTATAATAACCACTTTACCTTCATACACGAATTTCAACTTTTGGTGCAGTGTGGAGGTAACAACCCCTGCTTCATGTATCCATGGTCTTCCCAGTAGACAACTATATGCGGGCACAATATCCATGACTTGGAAAGTGATCTGGAACAGATGCGGGCCTATGTGAATAGGCGGATTGACCTCCCCAATAACCGAGTTCCTTGACCCATCGAAAGGTTTGACAATAATACCACTTGGGCGCAAAGGAGCCCCTTGATATTTCAACTTCATTAGTGTACTCCTCGATATCACATTCAAGGAGGATCCATTATCAATCAACACATTTGATAATGAATCACTTTTGTGGTTCATAGATATGTGGAGAGCCAAATTGTGATTCCTCCCCTCGTCAGGAAATTCATCATCGCAAAAGCTTAGGTTATTACATGATGTAATATTACCTTCCACACTGTTGAATTGATCTAACAGCATGTCATACTCCACGAAGGCCTGGTCCAACATCCTCATTAAATATTTCCTATGAGCAGCAAAATTCATTAATAATGCCAAGATATATACTTTTGAAGGAGTCTGGAATAACTGATCCATAATTTGGTAGTCGCTCATTTTGATTATCTTCAACATATCATTTATGTCCTTCTCTATGGTAGCACCACCGGATTCCCCCGCAACATTCTTATCTTCAACACTTTCCACAACCTTCTTTCCAGCATTATCAATTCCCCGAACAACTGGTATGAACACACGACTGCTACGGGTCACCCTACTAGTCTCAGCAATATTTCCAACATTAGACATAGGCTGGATAGGAACTTACACACCGTCCTCTAAAATTGTAGCATTATACTTGTATGGTACAGACTTGTCGAATTTGTAAGGAAAGGGCCCCGGTAAGCAAATCACCACAGGGGCAACAACTGGCTTACTACAGTATTCAATTTCAACAGGGGCAGAATCATTGAAACACGGTACAATCACATTCACACCTTCCTCAGAAATTTCTGACATTAAAGAATTATCACCACGGAATATACCCTCATCTGAGGAGAAGGATTCATCCGCGGAAGCATATTCATCATCTGATTCTTCCTCAGCTAGGCAAACCTCTATCTCATTAAACCTCATGGTAATCATTTCTTTGCCATGAAACCTTGATTGTTCCATTATCCAACACCAACTAAATACCTTCCCTTACAATTGAACATCCTTGGGAATTCCTGCAGCAAACCCGGCAAGATCCATAGTGGTGCTCTACCTGACCAACCATGTGGCAGAAAGTAGCGTGTAATTGTATGAGATCATCATTCATATGTTCTACATCAAAGATTTTGATCTCTCCAGGACATCCAGAAACCATGTTTACTTCCTCTTCATACTCTTCTCTAGGCCTGCTTATATAGATAAGGCCCCCATCCATCATCTCATGCAAATCATCCTTTATCTTATCACAACCTTGTATATTAGTATACCACAACCAGCATGGTCATGAGTATAGTAACTAAACTCACAAAGGTCTGCATGCATCTTTACCAAGTCTCCTCTTACCAGGTTAATATCATAAATGCGGAAGTCCCCTAGATAACTAACAACCATGTTAACAGCATTCACTCCTCCATGTTTTGGGAGAGGGTTATCTTTTACATTAGGGCTAATATCTTTGAAAGACAAAAGGCCATATCTAACCATTTTATGTACCTCTGACTTTAAAGGATAACAATTCTCCATATTATGCCCTGGCGCACCCTGATGAAAAGCGCATGCCTAATCTGCCTTATAGTACCAAGGTAAAGGGGATGACACAACAGGAGGTGGCCTAGTCTAGACCAACTTTTTCTGGATTAATACTGGAAGTAGCTCTGCATAACTCATAGGGATCAAGTCAAAAGTTTCTCTCCTATGATTTTGCCGTTGGCTTCCCTGAGGGGCTGGCCTTTGATAAGCAACTGTAGTCGATGCTGCATTTACAACCAGAGTTACCGAGGCAACCTATTGAGGGCGCTGATGATTTCTTCTAGAGGTGTTAACCCTTCTTTATTGAATAACATCATTTGTATCTCCCTCTTTCTTCTTAACAAATCCATATGATGGCTTCTTCACATTGCTGGAACTTTCACTTTTTGTGAGATGGCCTTCTCTCACAGCCTCTTCCAAACGAACACCCATTCCCACCATTTCAGTAAAATCACTGGGCGCACTCGACACCAATCTCTCATAGTAAAATGAACCTAGTGTCTTCAGGAAAATTTTTGTCATCTCTTTTTCCTCCATTGGAGGAATCACTTGGGCGGCTACCTCACGCCATCTCTATGCATATTCTTTGAATGATTCCCTGTCCTTCTGGACCATGACCCTGAGTTGATCACGGTCAGGTGCCATGTCCATGTTGTATTTGTACTGTCTGATAAATTCTTGCCCCAAGTCATTAAAAGAATGAATATTGGCATTGTCCAGGCTCGTGTACCATTTCAACGCTGCACCGGTTAAACTGTCTTGAAAGAAATGAATTAACAGGCGTTGATCATCTGTATGAGTAGACATTCTTCTTATATACATCACCAAGTGAGCACGAGGCCAAGTGTTGCCCTTGTATTTTTCGAACTCCGGTACTTTAAACTTTGCAGGTATCTTCACATTGGGAACCAAGCAAATATCGTTCGCATTTTGCCCAAACAGCTCTTTTTCCCTGAGGGCCTTCAATTCTTTCTGCATTTTGTCAAATTGGTCTTGGAAATCGTCCATTTGATCATAGAAACCCAAGCTTTCACTTGGTGGAGGAATATGGCAATATACTTCATCATTAGCAAATGGAACCACATTCACCGAGGGAGGTGCAGCATAGTGGACTTTGTTTCTAACAGCAGTGGTAACATGCACCATAGGAGGTGCGGGAGCAGCAACAGTCTAAGTTAGTGGAGCAATATGAGGATCCTGATTAAAACCTTCTGGCATAAATTTCTTTGGAATTCCCCAAGGATATATCTTAGGAATACTATTCTGAACAATAGCTAGAGTAGCAGAAACAGGGACAGTTAGAGCTTCAGTAGTAACCATTGTCTGTTGAGACTGAACAATAGGTGGCTGATTCTGAGCAGCCACCAGAGATTCCATTAGAGCAGTGAGATTGGCCATGCCGTTCTTCAGAGCAGAAACTTCCTCACGTAGCTAGTGATTCTCTTGTTCTAGGTTATCCATCTTCCTTCTGAAATTAACTCGGGTATTGTACTGGTGAGACATCTTGCTGAACAAAGTAAAGAAGCTCGGTAAGACACCTGGATATGCATAAAAAATGCAAGAAGTATGTACAATATGATGCACGATGTGCAATGCACATGATTCATTTTATTATTATTTCAAGGGACTTAAAGATTTATAAATAATTTGCAAATATCAAAGTAATAACACATTTGGAATACTGAAATTTTTTTATTATAATAACTTCAAAATTGATTACAAGTTTCAATAATCCCAAGTACAAGATGAAAATAAAGTCTAAAACCCTAAGAAACAAAGCTGATGGAGATTACTCTATATGCTAACAATCATCTGAACCAGGAAGTCAACAAGCAGTTCCTGATTGAGGCTTAGGAGAAAATAAATCCCCTTGCCTCTCCGTCATCTCAACAACCTGACTCTTAAGAATCTCAATCAAGTCATCTTTCTCCCTCAAGTCTGCTCGGTGAGAAACCTCTAGAGTCTGGCACTTATTCTTCCAAGCTTCCTTTTCCTACTGCATCCTGACTAAAGCAAGCTGGCGCTCTTTTACATCATCCAATAGGGAAGGAGTGGTCTTCACAAACATATCAGGCATAGGTGCTTCTCGAGAATATGGCATCTTTAACTGAATAGCTCTTGCTTGTACCCACTGTAGATAAGGCTCCAAAGAAACAGCGCCTCTAGGTCCCAAGTCCTTCCTACTCTTCCTGTGAATGTGACGCCATGCCTTCACAATCTGCTCCCTAGTTTCCTTATGGTCTCCTCCCTCTTTCAGGAAGAAACTACTCAAATGAATAGTATTTGGCTTATCCCTCATTGGATATCCAAGCTGTTGTCATGCAAGAACATGGTTGTAGTTAATTCCTCCCTTTATACCAAGAAGAAGTACATTGGGGAAACAACTACAACCATCGACAATCTCTACATCACGATAAGCCTGATGATACCAAACAATATCTGAATGAGTAAGTGCCATGATCTTTGGAGCCCAACGAGGTTCATTCTGGACATCCCAGAAAGCACCAGATCTAGGAAAATGAGAAGTAAACCACTGATACAATTGAGGCGTGCAACAAATGATCATCCCTCTATGATAAGAATCCCTAACTTGAATAGAGTAATAAGCATCACCCAACAATGTAGGAATAGGGTTATCAATCATAAAGATCCTGATGGCATTGATATCAATAAATTTGTCTACATTGGGAAATAAGAACAAACCATAAGAAAGTAGAGCAAAGATGGCTTCTAAAGCAACCGTACTCTTCATCCAAGCAAAGTAGCGAGCTTTCTCAAACAAGAACTGAGCTGGTAATCCTATAATCCCTCCTTTGGTAGTCACGTGGGCTTCAACCTCAGACTTTCCCAAATGAATCAAAGCAGCAATCTCATGTGATTTTGGACCCCCTTTCAAACCAGTAAAAGGAACACGATCGATAATAGGTAAACCCAATAGATAAGAATACTCCTCTAGTGTAGGCATCAACTGATAGTTAGGGAAAGTAAAGCATCGATACATCGGATCATAGATCTGTACCAAGGTCGAGAGAATACACTCCTTCATTCAGAGCTTCATAAGAGAAATGATGGACCCATACTTCCTCCAAAAATCTGTAGAACACTCAATCTCGGGAATCAGACTCATCAACTTATCTATCTTGTTATCTTCTAAACTATACTTCCTAGTATTTCTTTTTCCAGAATCCAGAGTCAAAAAGTACCTGAGATATTCACAAACAGTCAACTTTTAAGTCCCTAGAAATAAGATGTCTTTTAAGAGATGCTCATGGGTGCATGAGTGCATGATGTAGCAATCACACACAAGATCACAAACATAGGGTTCATAGGTTCGGCGTCACGAGCATGAGGTCAAAGGTACTACCCATAAGGTATGGTCTAAAATTTATCACCTGCCGAACAAGGTTCTAGAGGTTCCCAGAGTCTACATCCTTCCTTTAGATGTTACAAACTTCCCTATTAACTCGGTAATTAGCAATATTCTCAAGAAAAACTCACCCGAGCATAGTATCGCATGACAAATACTTCCAGATTACTCCGTCATAGCTTCCGCACTACACCTAAAAGGCCAGGATTGGTTAGGTATTCTACGGTCCTCAGTTTCAGCAGGCTCCCAGGTCGAAAGTAGCATGTCTTCTCGATTACTTGGTAAACGACACTACAATCAAAGGGGCCTCCACTGAGTGGGGGATCTCATTACTCCATCCAAGTTAACATGACTATACCGCCCGTCCTATCTTAAGTTTGCCCAAGTCCGGGTATAGGACTTATGAGAAATCACCAAGCATCCTGAAAACCAGGAAAATCCAGAGAAACATATATACAACATATAAGATATAACACATAATAGCACATATACAAATATAGACAAAGATAGGCTCAACCCACTTAAGGATGGAACAATAAGAGGTAAATCATTCCCCAGTGAAGTCGCCATTTTTCTGTAGCGGTAGAAATGTTAAGACAAAGCCATTGGATTGACTTGACTTGTACATATCAAAATAAAAATTGCCACCGCATTTTATTGTTTCCAAAGGAATGAGAAAAGAGCGAATAACCCAAAACATGGGGAAAGATTCTAGGTAAAGGGGTTGGTTATGCAAAGGGAAAGTATTAGCACCCTAAACATATACGGTACTCCACATGAACCTCTTTGTAAATCTGTATATTTTGGCTATAAAATGATGTATGTAAAATATATTATGGGGATGAGAAAAATAATTATATTTTTTTATGATTTTTGCATCCTCCACATTTGCCAACCTTTAATGTCTACGTACCACCTTCTGTGTAATAGGGGATCAGGGTACACGCAGTTCCTCTTTAAAAATTTAAAACATAAGTGTGTTGGTTAATTTTAAGAGACAAGACATCATTATCATTGTCCGTGTGGAAAACATACTTAATACCCACAATTATGAGAAAGGAGAATTTGCATCATCTCAAAGTAGAGGATATGGCTTGGATTTTAAAATCAGCAATGCCTCACTCAACACCCAAGTTAAAAATATCTCACTTCACTACATATTGTAGAAGTATAGCTGTTTGCATCACTACAAGGATTGACAAGAGTCCAATCTTTTTTTGAGAAAAGTTTTTAAAGATAAGAGACAAAATGGCAAAATAGTTGAATAAGATTCATTGACTTTTAGTCTTCTCACAAAAAATGTCAAGGTATTGTTAAGTTAATTGAAGTTTGATTAAGAAACAGTTTATTTTTGAGAACGCATGGACATAAGTCCAAGTTTATTATGAAATGCTTTAAGTTTTAAAACAAGAAGATTTTTCAAAAGGAGGGAGAAGATTTTTGAAATTAAAGAAGATGGGCGGAGATGAAGAGACTATCGTAAAGCATAAGGTAAAAGATAAGGAGAAGAACCATCTAACCAAACAAGAAGCCAACACTTGACATAATGAGTCAATGTAGAATCCCATCCTTTGGATTTGCAACCAAGAAAACAATTAATAAACCTTTTAAGAATACCAAACTTCAATTGCATTAAGCCTTCACAAAAATTGGGCAGAGTAACAGTTGTATACAGGTGAATTCCATATCACTGACAAAACATGTAATCACAATAACCTGCACACAAAACAAACAAACAACCAAATGTCTTGGGGTAAACACCAAGAACTCCAAACAAAATAATAATTAAGGTCAAGAAGGTCTTCAACATAGGTCATGGTTTCTACTCCTAAGTCCAAGAAGTCCATAACTCCACAATGCCAAGGATAGTAACCAAGTAGTCCAAGTAACATTAAAGTTTTTTTAGGGTTTAAGTTGATTATCAGGTATCTTCAAAAAGAAATGAAAAGCTCAAGTGAGAAAATTAAAAATGACATGAATATAAAAGCTAAAGTGAGCAAATATGAAAATAGCATGAAATATAGATGCTAAGGTAAATGGTACATAAAGTAAAAGCATAAAATAAAAACATAAAATAAAGTCAATTGATAGAAGTTAATGGTTAGTTGGATGACCATCTTGAAACTTGTATTTGGAACTCATTAGAGGATTGGTAGAACCAAATCCTCTCAACAACAAATTGCATTTTGTCAAGTATATCATCCATTTAAGAACTTCAAAGTAACACTTAATGATCAATGATGTTTAAGTGATCCATTTTGACCAAAATTAATGAAGTTCCATTAGAAGATTGATAGAACCAAAGCCTCCTAATAATGGATCTCAAGGTTATTGGATCAAATGGTTCAAATTAACATACTTGGGCTTGCAAACATAAGTTTGGGCCACGAATGATCATTTTTTCAAATCGGGACAAAATTTAGCGCTATGTTAAGCAATCGTAAGTGGACTTATATAGAAGTCGCATTTATTTTGAGGTCAATCAATAGCAATTTATTCACTTCATGTTTGGATAAATGATATAGAGATCATCATCCTATAACATATAATACAACAAGAAGGGGATAAGATGAAGAGGGATGGGGAAAATGAACAAACCACATTTGAACCAAAATTTTAATTAAACTATTATTAAAATCATTCATCTATTTTTATGGAGTTAGACTCAACACCATGGTTCTAATGATGTTAACAAAGTTCATGATCAAAATTTCAACCTAAGATCAGCCGAAAAATATACAAAAATAGAATTGTATTAAAAAATAAAAGAATAAGGATTTTAAAATAATTATAATACGGAAATAATAGAGGAAAAATATCAACTATATTCAAATTAATCAGGAAAAATTAAGTAAGGCCATGTAAAAATCAGAAATGACCTTAAGTATTTTTATAAATTTTTTGGTAATTTTTTAAAGTTAACAACTATTTTTAAAATTAAAATAAATAAGTAAAATAAATAAAAAATGATTAAAAAAAATAACAAAGTCAGGAATAAAAAATAAATGAGGTCACCAATATTTGTCAAAATGTCATGGGATCCTTCCCTATTTTTTTAGAATTTAAAAATGAATAAAAGTATTTTTTAAACATTTAAAATAAATCAAATAAAGTAAAAAATTATGAAAAAAATATCAAAACACAAAATAAAATTGTGAAAAAATAAAATTCAGAAAGAGAAAAATCAAAAGTATTTTCCATAATTTTTTCTAGATTTTTTAGAGTTAAAATGAATTTTCTATGAATTTTTAAAATTTAAAACAATTAAATATAAAATTCAGAAATTAAAAATAAAGTAAAAAATATGTGGACCATTGGATGAGAGTTAAACCGTATTAGTAATCAAATCCAAGGGATCTGGCGCGTTGTGCATATCATGGTCATTAATGAATAAAGCATAGGATTCAATATAAAATCAGAAATTGAAAATTTCCAAATGACGTTGTTTCATTGGTTGAAGGATGACACGTTGGTCATCTTCAACCTCAAGCCAGTCTCAAAACCATGTCACTCAAATTGTAAAATTAGTGCACAAGACCGGTACCATTCACTTCTTCTCATCAAGACAAAGACAACCACACCTTCGCGAAAAATTTATGTAAACTGTAGCTCCAACAATTTGGAAGAGAAGTTTTGAAAAGGGATTTGAAATTTCACGGTCAAAATATATTTCCAGTTAAAAGAAAGTGTTGCAACTAGAACCAGGATGACAAGAGCTTCACAATAGTATCAAAGTTTGAGAGAATTGATGGAGGAATCTACCTATTGAAGTTAAGTTAAAGAGCTCTTAAACTGGACTTGGCTAGCATGATTCAATGAGTTTTAGAACTTGATTCTTCTTCTATTAGCTTTAGTTAGGTTCAAGGAAGGTGAATTGATAAAGAAAATGGATTAAATAAAGCTAGAACACTGATTTTGAAGTTGCAGAAAAGTGAGCTATAGAGAGAGTTTGGCAGAGGATTTTGGTTGTTCAAGCTTGAGAAAAATGAGTGGAATAGAGCCTGTATTTATAGGAGAAGTTAATGGGATCAAGAGGAGGGGTGGATGATGCAATTTTGAGAGAATTCGTGCACACTTGTGATCATGAAGAAAGTGTGATCACATGTGCATCAAAACTCGTCCAAATCAAGTGTTTTGACACTCTAAATGGTCCAAACACGTTTGCTAATCAAGTTTAAGTGTGAAACGCGTGGAATTTTGGTCATTAGAAGTTATATTATTGAAATCAAATTCTGACTATTTGAGAGACTTCAGTTCCAAGGTACTATTTTTGAACCAATGGCATTTTAAACTCAAGGGGTCTTAGGGCATGATTCTTGAGTCTTTAGAAAGAGAAAGTTGCAAGCTTTCCAATGGTAAAAGAATGGGATAAAATGGTTGCCTGAGATGAAAGTTGCAAAGAGTCAAAGTTGGGAAAAAGAAGTTGACTTCCCATACTTAGAAAGTTTCCACGTTTTTCTTCAAAAATGACTTATAATGTCTTGCATCCAAACATGGCCTTCCACTTAGAATTTGTTATTGTCCAAAAAGGATGGAATGAAGTAGATATCTTGAATGATAGTTTGAGACTTAAACCATTCAAAATCTCCAAAAATTGAGATTGTTATGACTTGTTGAAGTTGGAAAAAATTCATGAAATGACCTATAATCTTTTGCATCCTTAGGGCATCTTCCATCCACATTTTCACTTTGCAATTTGAAGATGGGTTGAATTTCACACATTGAAGATCATTGTGGAAAAATAATGAGTTCAAGGTGATAAAAATTGATTAAGTTATGATCATTTAAAGTCACATAAAGGAATTTGAGGGTTCATTTGGAGGACTTGTAATCTTTCTTCATCATCAAGTTTCTTACAAACAAAATTTCCTTGAAACTTTGAAGTGATTTATTAATAACCATTTGAATAGAAGGATGTATTTGGAATCACTTAAAAATACCAAAAGATGAGCAAGATATACCCTTTAGAAGTTCAAAACCCTAACTCCTAGAGCAAGAAAATGCTTTGGGAGACCTTAGCAATTTTGATCAACCTTCTTGCACCAATACCTTTGTCATGTAAGTAGAAGTTGTTGAGGATGATAATGAGAAGTAATAGAAACCAACACCACTTCCATATCTTGATAAATGAAGGAGATATGCACTTGTGATCAATGGAAACAAAGGCTTGTCTAACTATGCCAAACTTCTTCAATCAACCCTTGTACCTTTGAAATATTTTTGACAACTTGAAGTGTGATGAATCATAATAGGCTTTGTCATGATATTACTTCAAACATCTTTAATGATAAGGCTTGAATCTCAATGAAGATTTGTTAAGGAAGACACAAAGGATGAACTTATGAGTCCAAAGACCAACTTTGATGGAATGCATTGTGCTTTCACCTACATCATCAAAAATTAGGGCACATATATATTGTACTTTATTAGTTAAAGGATAATAAAAACATAGATGATCACAAAAATACAAGTCAAGGTGCTTTGTGATTCCTCATAGAGCAAAGCTAAAGATATGGAGGAAAAACAAACCCTAGTATGTGATCTTGTTGTAATTGAATTGATATGATATGATTAAGGGATCTTAGGCGCAAAAATTGGGGTACAACAGGAGGTATCCTTCCAAAATAAAAGATGGTGATGGTTCTGCATAATTTTTAAAACAGACAGTCATTATATCTCAAAAGAAAAGCCCGCTAAGTCAAAACCTATGAAGGAGACTTAAGGAAAAAACTAGGGCATCCTGCTGTCTGTAATCACAAAAGAAACAGTCCAGGAAAAAGGTAGGGATAATAAAATCAAAAACAGAGGTCACTACAAATCCTCAACAAAAAGAAATGGTTACAAAAATGACTTCCTTCTCAAATAAAATTTCAGTATCTGAACCATCACCGGAATATCAGGGCAATGATTCCAGACTCAATTGGTATCTAAATGCATAATTAACTGAGTATATGAATGAAGAACATCATGAAGAATGGGTTGGGTACAAACAAAGTTTGAGCCTTTATCCTTTGTTTCTTAAACTGTGAACCAGGCCACATTACAACCCTTAAAAGTCCTAACTGAAACATCGGTTAGTTCGAAAGAATACTGTTACAAAAGGTATCCTGACTCCTGTAAGGTTTACTATAAATCCTGAGTTGAATTCATATTCTTACAAAACTTTGTTTGTTTACTAAAAATGCATTTTTAAAACTTCAAGACATGCATAAGTTTTACATTTTTAAATGACATTGTTTGCATATGACTAATTATTTGACACCAGAGAAATTCGCACGATGAATATTCAATGAACGAAAATCCTCTCAATGAATAGAATCACCTCAGATGGAAATACATTTCTAATAACATGCCTTTCATAATCAAGGAGCATGGCATGGTGTCCAACTGATCTGGGGGCAGTTGATTTAAGATTCAAGAAATCTCTCAAGAGTGCCGAATAGCCAGGGATAGATCTCCATCTGAGTCACTTGGGGAATTGGACATGAATTCTAGTAAAGGATCACATGTGATCGAGCAAACATTTTCATGGCAGCGCTTAAACACTTACTGCTATGGACAATGACAATTCTCCACACCTAGTGAACACGGACATAGTCGGAAAATACTACGCATGAAAAAGACTAGCTAGGTTGACTAGCTTAGTAAAAAATGAGGGCATCCCGGAGATCCAAAAGAGTTCGAGCAAAAATTAGGGATATATAATTAAAATTGTAAACCCAGCAAGTCAAAAACCTGAAAAGGCAGCTTGGGCAAAAAGGGTATCCCGATGGACTGAAAATCTGAAAGGACAGTCCAGGAAAACGTTAGGGACTAAAGCGTACGACTATGCCCCACCATCTCGTCACCTGTCTATCAGTAGAAGATTTGTCGGCCTGATCAACATTCACCAAAGGCTCTAGAAGTAGAGGTATGTTCAAGTCTCCACGGATCCCTACATAGCCACTTCCATGAGATTATCCCTACAGGGTAGTCTTCACAAGTTCATACATTCCCTGCAATTTTCACGGTAGATTGCTCTGGATGATAAAGGAGCATAATCTTCTCCCCAGAAATATCACCAACCTACGTAGTTCCAATTAGTATAGTTCATGGAGTTTCTCTTCCCCAGCTGAGCATGTTCCTATGAGGTTGTAAAACCCCTTCAGACTTCTGCTTTCCAGCAGAGTTCATTTCCTTAATAAGGGTGTTTCCTCAGCAAGAGTATTTCTCCATCAACAGGGTTTATTTCCACAAACAGATTCTTTTCTAGATATAGTTCATATATAGTCTAGATATAGATTCATTTAGACACTCATTCTAGATCCACTTGTAGATACAGTTCAGATACAATCTGAATATAGATTCATTTTGACACTCATTCTAGATTATCATCTAGATACAGTTCAGATACAGTCTAAATATAGATTCATTCTAACACTCATTCCATATCCACTTCTAGATACAGTTCATTTACAGTCTAAATATAGATTCATTCTAACACTTATTCCAGATCCATTTCTAGATACAGTTCAAATATGACCTAAATATAGATTCATTCTGACACTCATTCTAGATACAATTTAGATACGATCCAAATATGGATTTCATTCTGATACTCATTCAATACATCTTCTAGATACAGTTCAGATACAATCCAGATATGGATGTCATTCTGATACTCATTCAGTGCATCTTCCAGATACGGTTCAGACACAGTCCAGATATGGATATCATTATGATACACATTTAATACATCCTCAGATACAATCAAGGCATGGATTTATTCTGACACTCCCCAGCTTGAGTGTACTTCTACCATAAATCACCGGCTAAATTCCTATCCCTAGTGAAGTCATCACTATCCCCATGGAGTTGCTACGGAACCTGAAACCAGAACAGATGTCAATCAACTTTATCCTCCCCGGGCGAGTCAGAAGGAATATTCATCTCTTTTATCCCCATTCAGGGTATAAACTCCCCAGTAGAGCAATGAGCAACCAACGTTCTTAAAATCTTCTCCCCAAGCAGGAATTAACACTCTCCAACAGAGTTTCCTCAAGCAAAAAGCAAGAAATCAATGTTCCCCAGCGGAGTTTCCTCAAACAAGAAAGTTGGAGTCCCCATCGAAAACAATCCCCAGAAGATCAAAGATACATATACTCTTCATCCCCAGAAACAATCAGGGATTTATTTTCCCCAAACTAAGATGCTGCTTAAATTTGCGAATGCACTTCAATAACATTTCACATTCACCATCATTTACCAATATCATAGTATATGCATACGAAACGCATATAACATAATCTCATTTATTTTGAGAACGTCATTACGCAATGCATTTCATACATCATGACATTGCATACTGATTTACCCCAAAATTTTCCCTCTCATTTTATCAAGATTTCCCCTCACAAGACTCTTTGAATTCCAGACGGGATTAGGATTTGCTCTGCTCAAAACATCTCCTTGCATTGTTGACCTAAATTAGGGTTTGAGTGTGCACAGGGATTTTTGGAATTTCAATGCTCAAATTGACTTTCATAATTCATGTTGGACTTACAAGATTTCCCATACCAAGTTTCAAGCTTTGAATCAAATTTTTGCCTAGTCAATTGGACAGTTGACCTAGAAATCAGCTGTATTGGAAAAAAAGTCAACTGTGACCAATTTACATTCAAATCTCATAAATTTTGATCCATATAAATATTATGGGCTCATATGAACCATTTGATCAAGTTTGGACCACAACTCGTCAAGAAATTTGATCAGATCATCAAAAGGGCAAAATGGTCATTTTTAGGGTTTTGACTGCAGAAGGGCAATTTCAGATTTTTCACCTAGCCAATGGAAAATTGCGTTCAAGCATGGATTCAAGGACTCAATAGCATCATATTAACCTATTCACAAGGTTCAAAAGATCTCAAATGCATTGGATTGACAAATGAGTTTTTCAGTCAACTGATCAAAATTTGACTATACACTAAAAAGTCAAACTTTGACTTTTTGGTCAAAATCAAGTGCCAAGGGTCATTTTTCATAAATATGTGTCAAAACATGAAACTTGTTCATCAAGAAACCTAATTTTGCAAATTAGGGTTTAAGATTGAAAGATTTCATAACTTAGAATTTTTCTAAGTTATGAAATTTTCCTATTTTTCCCCAACTTTGCCCAACATTTTCACCATGATGCAATTGGATTCAAACAAAACCTCCAAAATGAAAGTTGTAGTCATCCACAAAATATACAACTTTGATTCACAAAGTTTTCTCAAAAGAAGCTTGGATCTCAAGTTATGATTTTTGGAACAAGGGTCTATGAAACTTTTAACTTAGTGAAATTTTGCCCTAGTTTAGCAGGATTTTGACCTATCTTCATGGAAATGTTTCACATAGTTCCACTTGGAATCTCAGAATGTATTTCAAATATGGATTGTATATCATGTTAAAAGCTTTCCAAAATATCAAAGAACTCTCCAAAATCATTTATGGTTAGGGAGAATCGAAGGTTTGAATTTGGCAAAAACTCACTTTTGATCCATGACATTTTCATGTTGATACAAGTTGCAACTTCCATCCAGCATTGTTTGTACTTGATTACAGGTCCCTAAACCCTTTCATACTTAACAATTAAATGCAAATCCATTGGTTTGAAGCTTTGTTCTGATCATTAGAGGATTACACAAGAGATTAATCCAAAAATAGCAAAAAGGCAACATTGCCATTTTTGTCAAATTTGCTTTATGTCAAATTGCATTCTTGAGCCTTGAACCAAATCTTGTACAGAAAACCAAATCCAAAAACTTGGGGCCAAGCTCACACAATGAATGCAGGGTTAGAACTAGCCTGTACAGGCCTGCTTTTTGTCACTTCTCATTTTTTGCTTCATAACCAAGAAACTTGCCAAAATCACATAACTTGCATATCTGTTATAACCAACTCTTGCAAGCATTGTAGACAAGTTTTGTACATTGCCTTGAGCCAGAAACACGAATTATTGAACCCTCAAGCCTTCCAAAACACAAAATCACATTCTTCTTGCAAAATAGGGCACTCCCTGCAGTTTCACTTTCATCACACAAACCACTCGTGCGTTTTGCCCCAAACCTGTTCAAACACATTCCATATAACCTATCCAAGCTATTTCAACCATTGGACAGTGACTGTAACTCCATTTGTAAGCTTCACCATTTCTTTTTTCAGCTTGTGCAGGTTGAGTTCTACAAGCTTGTTCAGGCACATCCAAAGCAAGCTAAGCATTGGGGAAGGTCTGAGGAAGTTCAAGCAAGCTCTCAAGCATCTCAGGCCTCACTGAAAAGCTCCACATTGCCATACACGAGTTCATCTGAAACAGGTATTTGGCAACTTTCTATCTCTCTATTTAGGAATCATTAGACTTAGGTTTATGAATAAAAAATGTAGTACTCATAGCCCTTAAGTTGTACATATGCTCAGTTTTCATTTAAGTTAAGTGTGCTAAGAGAATTTGAATGATGAACTTCCTGAAAAAATTAGGTCCAGAGAAATTATCTCTGGTCTTTGAGAGTTAGATTAAGTTCTTTACATGGTTGGAATCGTCTTGAAAAATGCTATAACTTTTGTGTTATGAGTTTTTGCGTTATAGCACGTATGCAGGAGTTGGATATTTGAATCAAGCGCGCGTATTTTGTTTGACAAAGGTTGAAGATGAAGCTGATCTGGGCTGGGCCTTGAATTGGCTTGCTTTTGACACCTCTCCCTTTGTTGACTGCACCCCTAGCCCATTTTCTTTATATTTTTATATTTTTCTATTTATTTTCCATTTCTGATTTTATTCTATTTTTTCTAAACATAAAAACTTACCAAAAATATTTTATAAATTTTCACATTTTATAAATTTGTCTGGTCATGTAGATAGTTGATGATATTCTCTTGTTTAAAGATCTTTGAGTAGATAGGGTAAACAAGAGAATATCATCAACTATCTACATGACCAGACAAATTTCTTCAGAAACTAAATTCTGACAAGTATTTCCCTCAAAGACTTTCCCCAGAAAATCATTCTGAAAAATATCTCTTCTAGATGAAGTCAGGCGTAGACATCTTCTAGTGCATCACTCAGGCAAAATCAAGCGCGGATTCCTTTGGGTACCCTTTGAAGTAGTAGTCGCCATATATTCCTTCCAGTACCTTGTGAAGTATTAGACGCCATAGATTCCTTCCAGTACCTTGTGAAGTATTAGACGCCATAGATTCCTTCCAGTGCCTTGTGAAGTAGTAGTCGTCATAGATTCCTTATGGTACCCTTTGAAGTATTAGTCGCCATATATTCCTTCTGGTACCCTTTGAAGTAGTAGTCTCCATAGATTCCTTCCAGTACCTTGTGAAGTAGTTACCATAGATTCCTTCTGGTACCCTTTGAAGTAGTAGTCACCATAGATTCCTTCCAGTACCTTGTGAAGTAGTAGTCTCCATAGATTCCTTCTGGTACCCTTTGGAGTAGTAGTCGCCATAGATTCCTTTTGGTACCCTTTGAAGTAGTAGTCACCATAGATTCTTTCTGGTACCCTTTGAAGTAATAGTCACCATAGATTCCTTCCAGTACCTTGTGAAGTATTAGTCGCCATAGATTCCTTCCAGTACCTTATGAAGTAGTATTCACCATAGATTCCTTCTGGTACCCTTTGAAGTAGTAGTTGCCATAGATTCCTTCTGGTACCCTTTAAAGTAGTAGTCGCCATAGATTCCTTCCAATACCTTGTGAAGTAGTAGTCGCCATAGATTCCTTCTGGTACCATTTGAAGTAGTATTCTCCATCGATTCCTTCCAGTACCTTGTGAAGTAGTAGTCGCCATAGATTCCTTCTGATACCTATTGAAGTTGTAGTCAGGCATAGACTTCTTCCATTACCTATTGAAGAAATAGTCGGGCGTAGACCCCTTCTGGATACATATCCTAAACACCAAGTTAATCATAGACTTCTTCTTATATTTCTATCAACAGTTACTTTGGATGGCATCAATAAGCCCATCTCCAACGACTCTCCATCACCTTTGGATGGCATCTATAAGTACATCTCCGACAATTCTCTGTCACCTCTACGAATGGCATCTCTAAGCCCGTTTCTAGTACAATCAACCAACAATGTTACTTCTTGCACAGGCGAGTGCAAATTTCTGAGCACTTAAGTGTTCAATCATCTTCTACACTTATGTCATGAATGGCGAACAAGCCGATATAACTCTTTAGGTTTAAGAAGATTGAACAGGGGAAGCTGTTATACCCCAAAATTTACCCTCCTATTTTCTTCCAAACATTCTTTCAAGGCTTCTCAAAACACTCAAAGGTTGACTAGTTAAGATGCACCTCCTAAACCAAAGGCCTATAACTAGGTTTGGATTTTCTCAAAGAAATTTGGTTTGCGAAGGTCACAAGTGGCTTCCATGGTTCTTCATAGGTCCTTAACAAGGTTCATGTCAAGTTTCAAGCCCTGCATCACAAGTTTTCTCAGTCAATGGCTCAAATGTTTTAAAATCAACTATATTGGTCAAAAGGTCAACTATGGTCAACATACAGTCAAACTTCAAGATTTTTGGTCAACATCAACATTTTAAAGTGATATTTATCATTTGATCATGATTCCCCAAGGAAATTACTCATATCATCAAAATTCAAGAATTTCCAAAGCTCATTTTGAAGAAAATCCAGTTCTCTACATCTTTGCTTTTATTCTCAAGTCCAAAAAATGCTTCATTTGGAAGATATGAGCTCATACATTATAGGTCATTTTCAAAAGTCAACAAAAGACACTTTTAGTCAAGACAACTTACATTATTATAATATCTTCAAAAGCTAAAATGACCAACATAGATATTGTAGATGACATCTTGGGCTTTCCAAAAAGTCCAAGATCACCTTCAAAAGATGAAAATTAGGCAAGTTATGAGTTTCACAAGTTGGGAGATTTTGAAGAAATTCATGAAATGAAAATGGAGCAAAATTGCAATTTTGAACTAATGGGCCTAGTTATTGATATTCAAACATGTTTATAAGATGTGATATGACCTCTAAAAAACATTAACACATGCTCATGATATTTATTGCTTTTATTTTATTTTTTATTCATTTAAAAATGAATTAAATTGAATAAAAAGACGAAAATAGAGTGTGAAGACTTGTGCCTTTGGATTTCAAACCTTTTGCAAGCCCAACAAACTTTTGAAAGCCTAAAAAATTTGTGAAATCCATGTCACAATATGTCCAGGTTCATTACAAGCTTCAAAAGGCAATAGACATGACAAAAATGGAAAGAATTCAAAAAAATTGATGGCATTTGATGAGAGCCTTCATGGCTTGATTCATTTCCATCTTTGTTATCCCTTTTCATTCTCTATATATACTACAAAGCATATCATGCCAAGGACGATGAAACCCTTGCATACAAGGGCCCTCTTGAAATTCTCAAAAATCAAAGAAAAGTTGCAAAATCTGTAACTTCACTTCCAGGCGCTATCAATCCAAACCAAGGCCATTAATACATTCCTGAGATCCCCAGGGGTCTTCCAGAGTCTAGATTCAACCCCTAAGCATCCTATATCATCCTTCATAACCATCCCACAGTTTTTGTAAAATTTTGAATCTCAAACTCTCTTACCATGTAATTTAAATCAGTTTTATGCATGCATTATTATTACTATTGATGTTTTGAGTGAATTTAACGTCTTACATGTAAGCATAGACGCAAAAATTCAGATGTATTGGATCAAACGAAGCTCCTGGTCTCAGTTGATATGGGCCTAGCTAAACTCGGGATTGCACCCCCCATTTCCTTTTGCAAACGCTTGGGCCTAAGATGTTGGGCCTTGCGAAAATCTGATTATTCACCCCCTAACCTTTTTTTGCAGCAACTCATTTATATTTCTTTTTATTTTATTTTATTATTTCATTTACTATTTTATTCTTTTCTTTCAATTAATTCTTTTTTATTAAATATTCATAAAAATCAAAAATCACAAGAAATATTAGACTTATGTTTTATTAATTAAATTATTTTTTTTAAATTATTTTTAGTCACTTTCTTTCCTTGATTAATTAAGAATTAGGTTTCCATCAAATTAATTTAATTATTTTTCTAAACAAAAAATGCAAAAAAAACAAAAACATTTTCTTCCACTTAGATTTTTAGGGTTCTTTACATCTTTCTTTCTTTCTTCTCCACGCGTTCATTTATTTTTATTTGTATTATTATTTCCATAATTATGTAATTGTGCGAAAGGTTTAGTAGCTTAAACTAGGACCATTTACTCTTTTTCTTCCCTCATTTTTGATTTGTAATCCCCCATCCCAAATCATTGTAATAACATAGATTCAAATTCTCGCACTTTATCTTCCGTACTTATATACAATTAACTTCTAGATGTATGCTAATAGGCTTGTATGTAAATACTTAAAAACAAACGTTAGCAAACCTAACACTCAAGATAAACATAATTAAAACATAACACACTCGCACTCGCGCACCTCCAAGGTACCTCCACTTGTTGCCTTCGGAATAAACAATCACGTCTCTTGAACGTAAGAGATTTTGGAAGTGACCCTTTGGTTACAAGATCATAAGTCCCTCGATGACCCTTTCAATGTTGCCTCGGTAAATGATCTTAAAACTTATGTTAATTTTTAAAGTGTCTTACGAGTTACCTTCGTGACTGTACGATGACCCGCACTTGTCCCTCAAAACATCTAATGATCGGGCTACCTACTGACTAATAGCAGGGTAGCACTGTCTAAAGGAAAATTGGAAAAGAACAAAGATCTTTCGAGTAGGTAGATCACTCATAGTTGCTTGCTCACAAAAATAAACAATACAAATTTTCACCCATACACAAACTTTTCTCTAAAATATTTTCAAAGACAAAACACTTTGTATACGTACTCAACATACGAGAAACATTACAATGTTCGCCGCACTAAGGCATCTTTTCAAAATATTTCAAAATACACTTACACAAAAAAGAATTTTCAAAATGAGCTAGCAAATAAGAGCCAGTAGATAACTACGGATGGAAAGGGTGCTAACACCTTCCCATCCTCCATCAATAACCTTCATCTTTCTCTCCAAGTTACAACTTCAGGATAAAAACTTTTAATCAAAAAATTTCTTCAATCTTCTGCAATATTTCTGTTATCACCATCATCATCAATACTTCTCAATCTTCAATCTTCACCACGTGAAGACTAACAATAACCGCGATAAGCTCCTTCAATCATCAACAATTAGCAAAATCATCTTTATCGCAAATCAACATTCATTCTCAATTGCACCTGCAACAACGATGAATCTTCAAATTAGCTATTCAGAGGAACTGCGTCGATTACACAATAAGAACAACATTAAGTTTATTTCTCAATCGCATTCATGAGGTATTTTGCAACAAAAATGAAGAATATAAAGAAGAAGAAGAATAAGAAGAAGAAGAAGAAGAATGAATGAGAAGCAAACAAAGATATCAAGACTTCGAGAGAAATCATACCTGAGCGGTCAGGAGTTATTCTCTGGTTTTCCCTCACCATCATCACCATTGAAGACGCGTTAGACGGACTCCGACCGCTAAGATGTCAAAACTGCTTGATCAAAGTTTTCTTCTATTGGTTATTGCTTGCTTCACATTCGCTTCTTCCTCGTGATATCATCGTCTCCTGAGTAAATCTTAATTGAAGCCTCTGAGTTGGTCCAACAGTGATTCGATGTGAAGATGAAAGAGATGGGGTTGGGACGAGGTGTTTCACGGTGACACAAAGTGATGATGTTCTTAACCACGGTGAGGGATATGAAGTTGAATCGCCAGATGAGGTTGAACGAGTTCGCGACGCTACATGAAAGAGGAGAAATATAAGAGAGGTTGAGATGAGGATTTCTGTGTTAGTGGCGGTCGTTAAGATGTTGAGACGATGGTGGAAGCATGAAAAAGGAGTAGATCATGAGAGGCGCCAAGGAGGGAGTTTCTTAACAAAGAAGATGAAAATTCCAAGCTTTGTAACCCTAGTTTTATGCAATACACACGCGTTTCAGTGTTCTCTTCACCTTTTCATTTTTCTGTTTTCCTTTAATAAATCTGAAATGCTTAATATTTGAAATAATATTGTGAAGATAATTTGATGATAGAATTGTTATTGGACCTAAATTCAAACCCTTGCATTAGCACATGGAATTTTTCGTACAACACAAGGCTTATGGATAAAAACTCTCATTGGACTTCATTCAGATAGGCCTAGCGCCTAGCATATTTGCTATACAGTATCTTCTGACTTCAAATGGCACCCCTTGAACTCTTCACATTTTCATTTTATTTTTCTTTATCAATTTCTTTTATTGGCTTTTGTTAATTTTTATTGCATGACAAAATGATAAAAAATGATACAAAAATATTAGAACATTTTAGAATTCTTTAGGACCTCTCTTTAGCATTTTCATTAGAGTTTTCTATTCTTTTCATGTTCGATAATCATTTTTGTTGTCATTTTTAGCTAAGATTTTGTGATAGAATATTGATGTAATTTTCGCAATATGGAATGCTTGGAGATTAATTTGTTTGATCACTTGTGGGAAGCAGCTTCTGTCTAGTTTTCTCTTCACTTGCATGGTTTTGAACAGGCAACAGACCTTCTCCATTAGGTATCATCGCAACTTCATTTTATTCCTCATTTCCGCATTTTATCATACTTCCTTACCGTTTTCTAGAGATCATGAGAAGTAGGGCTTTACTGGTTTCCAATACCATGAGAAGTAGGGTAGAGATGTATGAATGGGATCTTCGTTGTTGACCATGTTAGGAATCCCTTTGGTTTATTTAAAGACCCGTTTAGGGCAATTCCGCATTGTGTGTTTTCTGTGTGCTATCAATGTTTGCTTAAAACCCTACCTTTGAAGTAGCTATTCCTCACGTGTGTTTATATTTGTGCTTGCATATATTCACTCATCCCTTATTGAAGTCCTCAAAAAATTGAGAGCGAGGAGGGTTCGCAATCAACCTCCACAATTTCGTTTGTGTCATCCTTAGCTCGTGACGCACCACGATGCTTCGGAGTCGTGCCTGCTCTTGTTCTCGAGTCTTCAAGTGGGGAAGGGTTTTGCAATCCAACCCCCACATTTTGTCAGGAGTTCGCATTGGCCGATACTGACACTCCGTGATCATTCATATTGCCTTTTGTCGCCTACCTTGATTCCTATATCTTGGTTAGGTGTTCAGTCGCTTTGGACATCATATTTTTGTTTTACATCCTACTTCCACTTGTTTCTCTCGGGTGATAACCTCCTCTTGACTAAAGCATTTCGCTTCTTTTCTTTACCATTTCATGTGTGTTATCTTTCGAGCTTGTTTGTTTTATCCTTGTACATACCATGCTCCTTTAGGATGTGCTTGTTCCTTTCGGATGAAAGTTAGACCTTAGGTTGCGAACCATGCATGATAACATTAGGTAGAGATTTCCCTTTCATCCTTGACATAGGGCCACCATTTTATGATAACATTAGGGGTAGTGCTAGGCTAGTCTCTCTTAGTTGTTTTTCTTCCCCTTTTGCATGTGCAATTAAAACTAAAACTTCATTTTCTTAGAAAATAATCATAAACCATGCTAATCACACTTACACCCTTTTTCAATGTAACAAAACACAAACAAATCAAATGCGGCATCTTGCCTTAAGCGAGTAACTCAAAACCATTTTCAGGTAAGGACATGATTAATTTACTTCTGTGCCAACACGCGAGTCTCCAAAGGTCGAGCTGCGGCAGAAGGCGGAATTAACATTGTTCAAAAATAACACAAAACAAACAAAACATGTGAGCCGAACTACGGTAACTCTGTTTCCTCAAAAAGGATACGTAGGCATTGGGGTAGGGCCCAAGCGAGCACAAATTTATTTTCCCTACATTCTTTTCTCCTTTCTTTTACATGCATTCTTCCTCAGTAATAAACAGTAAGCATAGATTAAACACACCCATAAGATAGAACAACAAGAGTGGATATCATAGAGTACTATGAGCGTGTGGGGTGCTAATACCTTCCCCTCGCGTAACAAAATCTCTTACCCGATCTCTCAGTTGCAAGACCGTGACTTCTTCCTTCTCAGGTTTTCTCGATGTTTACCTTTCCCTTCATGTGGGATAAAAGACGTTTGATGGCGACTTCATTGTTTGATGATTTTCAGCCGGTTGTTTCACCACTCATAAAGGCAATTCTATTTGTGAAAAGAGCTCATAAGAAGTAATAATCAAAATGAAGATGCTTTGGGTTGTTTGATTTAATGAACCTAAGAGTGAAAAATCACGACAGAAAACCAAGAACAATTTATTTTTGTTCTTAAAGAGCTTGATGTCTAATCTCTGATGTTCGGGATTTTTTTTTCATCTGTGATCTTGTAAGAGTAACTCTTTGTTCCTAAATGCTTGTCAAATCTGTCAGGATATGCCCTCTCTTAAGTAAGGTTGATAGGGTTTTTCCAGCTAAGTATGCTAGAGAATGTTATGATTGTTAAAGTCAAGTTGAGTCAAGAATGTCATCCTTGATGTCTCAACATTGTCTTTGACAAGGGAGAGAATACATGACATGTGTTCCTATAGTGTTACATCCTCTAGATCGTGTGCATCGTTACCTGAACCAGGATTTAAAATCAATTTCTATTTGTGGCACCCACAAGTATTTAATTGCTTATCCTTCAAGTGGAAATCAAGATATTTGAAGTCCAAATATTACACCAGGGTGCAATATCATTTGTTGAGAAATCTTAAGAGCTTATCCCATGACTCTGATCAATGCCTACCAAGTGAGAATTCTAGAAGACAAATATAGGGGTATGTTCTCCATTGACATAAGTATCTTTTGTGGCAATTAATCTTGAATGAGAACATTGATATAGGTGAAGACATCATCAGTCTGATGAATACTCTTGGGTCAGTTTATTTTTTATCTAAGTTTCATAAACATAAGAGCCATACCTCTTCCTGTGAAGGAATTTCTAGTGTGTATTTTTCTGAATTCTCTCAGATATCTTAACGATCTTTCTATTTAACATATCAGAAGAGTCTTGTGGATAATTGTTCTTGAAGGTTGGTTATTAAGCAGAATGAGGGGTGTCTACTAAATATTGAGATGTTGATCAAGTCCATGAGAACATGAAACTCTATTTTTGTTGGAAAAATCATTTAAGGTAGGATGTGGTTTGGAATTCTAGTTAAGCCATTAATGTTCTTACATCGGGTTGAACATCTGATTGTTGTTTGAAAATGCTGTTTGAAGTGGAGATGGATCATCTTGGATAGACTGGCCTTCTGTCAAGAGTTTGACTCATGATTGTGCAAAGGGCTATGAAAGCTTTCTAGACGTGTGTAAATCATTTAGTAATTGATATACTTACGTTGGAGTCTCACATAAGTTGTTTGGTATGAGCATTCCAATATTTTGAGTGGTGCAAGGAGGATTTAGAACTGAAAGATTCAGTCTTACTGATGGATCAGAAGACCATTGATCATCTCTGAAGAAAGGTGTGACAATTAACCATAGTTATATGTATGCTCAAGAGAGACTTTGTCTAAGTATGACTCCAGGAGATGTCTCTTATTTACTCTTCAAATACTAATGTAACTTGAGATTTGGAGGACTGTACAAAAGACTATATGATAGAGGACTTGAGGAGGAGCTAGTTTCGTTCATGTTGTGGTGTTTATAGAGGGAATATCCTCTTAAGATGCTTAATAATGATTACTATATCAGTGTGGGTCTGGTGAAGGCTTCATGATGAGTATGAGAGTTTATTTCTCTCGGTGGTATCTTGTCGACTGCAACGGCTAGCTATTGAAAAGTATGTTGTAACACCCGTGAGATAATTATGGAGGGCCTCTATGCAAATGTCGATGCCCTATGTGATGTTGCAACATCATAATGTTTGGATGACTTGGAGGTTGATACTCACCATTTGATTTGGAGAAGGCTGCCCTTGAGGAGGTTAGGGATTGTACTGGAACTATGTTGGACATCAGGCCTAGTGCTCTGACTCATGTTAAGATCGGAGCGCTTGTGGGCAGATGGCTCTCTTATGCCATCAGAGAGGAAGATTTATCCCTTTGTGACAAGAATTGGTTCCTGGATTAAGGGGGAATAACTGGATAATCTGATGTGTGTTCTGGTTATCTTATTCCTCATGTACAGGAAGTGTAAGAGGTTCTTCCGGCTGAAATGACTTAAGGATTTTTGTTCCTGGATTTATTGTACAAAAGGTGTTTTAGCCAAAATTTTCCAAAAGGGGGAGATTAAAAGCTCGAAAGATTTTATCTCTAAAGATTTGACTAATTTTGGTAAAATAAGATGTTCATCAAGATGTTAAAATATGTGAAGAATAACATGTTGAACAAAGATGTCCTACCATGAAGACTCGACATCTTGGACTGCTACAACTGGATTTTAGTAAATATGTTCTAATATTTAAGGAGTGCTTTAGCAGTGGATCAAGGAATATTTTAATATACGATTCAAATCCCATGGATATAATGAAGATTATAAAATGAAGACTTAGACCTAGGGTTGTTTAACTAATCTTGGTATAACACTTCAAAAAGAAAATAAGGGTTTATTATTTTGAAAGTCGTGTACTTTATTATGTTGTAAGTCACCATTTGTATTGATTTGATACATTGTGGTAGACATAATTGTTTATACAGATTCAAAAGCTAAGGTAATGAATTGCATATTGTTCTTGGATAAAGCTTTGAGGAAAATCCAAGTGTGTTAGTTAGTCAAGAGTCTTGGCTGAACTTTTTTTGAAAGGGGTGTCTTTAAAGTAGTTTGATATGGTCACCAGAGGTTGTGGTTGTTAGATATCATTGAGGTGATTTAAGGAGTGAGATGGGTTTCTCTTATCTTTGATGGGTTTCTGACATAAAAATGGGTAGTGATTAGGTAAAACATAGGTTGTTTACCTGTAAACTTGTGGTTGTTTACATAAAATAATACTACCGATAGTGGAATCTTCTTCCTGGCTTGGTAGCCCTCAGAGTAAGTGTTGTTGTTCACTGAACTGGGTAATCATATCTTTGGGTTATTATCATTCTGCATTGTTTAGTTTTTGTGGTTGATTGACATGTCTTATAGAGATGTTGGAACATCAGTCCTGACGTTGTTCTAATATCTAATATATCAGGACATTGCTATATGTATACCATAATTTCACATAAATATGTCATAATTCATTTAATTGATTGCATACTTATTACTAAATACTTAAATAAAAACACAAATAATTGGATTAAATGAATTAATCAAATTTTGTTGTGTTACAACCCTCCTCTACTTATAAAACTTTCGCGCTTGAAAATTACCTGGAGGAAACAGTGTGGAGTATGACTCTCTCACAGCCTTCTCACTAGCTCCCACATCATGCTTCCACCATAATTCTGCCTCATGTTAAGCGTCAATTTTATGTTAATTTCTATATTATGTATTGACACTTTTAAGCTCTTTTCTATGCTTTTGATTATGAAAATGACTTATTTTAAGGAATTATTGCATGTGGCAAATTTAATGTGTTTTTTAGTTTTTCAGCATTTTATGTTCAGATGTTGTGGCTTAAAGCGGGCTCGGAGATGAAGAATCAAATAAAGCTCAGTGTTAGTGTTTTGGAAGCCTCTCCCGGTGAGAGGGAGGTGAGTGAAGGAAGCCTCACTCGGTGAAGGCGAGGTGAGACCAGAGGCGGGAGAATTTGCAAAATCCAGTAGCTATTGTCTTGATCTCGCCTGTTGGAGCATCCGACAAAGAGAATGTGAGAAGGACTCGCCCAACGATGCAGATGGCTCGTCCAGTGGGGCAAGATATTTTCAGGTGCTTGCGTGCATTGTTGCTATCACGTTGGCGTTTAAAGTGGGGATCGCCCGGCCAAGCTTGTGTAGCATCGGGCGAAGCATAGCGGATAAGCCTTGCTTATAAGCTACGTTTTAGATATTTTAGACATCATCTTACATTTTCTTACTTTCTTGTAACCTAGAAACACTTGTGTGTGAGAGAAAAAATCATTTTTCTTCATTTCTACTCAAACTCAAAGCTTTTTAACATCAATCTTTGAGATTTCAAGTTTGATGTTCATATAGCTTTGTTGTTTACATGTTGATCAAGTTGCCATGTTGATGGGTAGCTAAATCCCTCTCTGGGTCAATATTAGATGTAGATAATCTTAAATTTTGTATGTATTTCTCTTAATATTTTGTATGTGAACAATTTTATGATGAATATATGGTGAAAAATCATTGTTTTATGGTTTATATGTGATTTAATCATTATTAAGAAATATGTTCAACTTTTGACCTAGTTTTTCATTTATCAACAAGCAATTTATAGACATAGTTTTGTGAGTTGATATTCACCTATATCAAGCTTTTAAATTTATCATATTGATAGTTAGGTAAAGAGATCATCTAAGGATCAATATGATAAAACTCACAATTTGTTTTAGAGATAAAACTCATTGAGAGGATATGTGATTATATTGATTGTTAATAAGTTCACATACTTTATTAAGAAAATACGTACGAAATAGATGATTGAGCCCTAATCTTGATATGTTTTTACCAATCATTTAAAACCAAAACTCTCTTTTACCGATACTTGATACTTTTCATGAAAACAAAAATTTCAAACATCAAAACCTTTTATGAATCTTAAGCTTAAAACAATTCTAACTTTATAACGATAGTAATATTAAACCAATATCTACAGAAAACAATAATATAAATACTTGTCCTATAAAGTGTAACAACAAAATGACGTTGTTAACGGGGATTGGCGTTTGATATTGCAAGTATTTCAATAGTTCTATTGTCTTAAGTTAATTTGTCACATTATAATATCTCTTTTTTTCCACTTGTTTGGCTAGTGTTTTCAGACTTTTGTTTATGCGATGAAGTGTACCTGCAAATCAACTCCTTTTTTATCCTGAAATTAAAATCCATAGACTTAATAGCAAGACACGGAGGAGGAGAAATCTAGCTAAGGAAAGGAAAGAAAGAGAGGAAGCATCTACTTCTTCACCAATTAAAAACTATAAGAATTTATGGCGGATCTACCACCTCAAACTAGAGGTCCGTGCATAAATAGTCCAAGGAAGAATGCTCAGTTTGCTCGCCATGCTAACGTGAGGAATTCTGAGATGAAAACTGGCATACTTCAGCTCTTGTATGCAAATCCATTCACAGGTCTAGACCATGAAGATATGTATACTTACCTCACTAAATTCTATGAGATTTTCGGTTCTATGGGAGCTCTAAAAGCTAAGAAGGGGAATTCTTCAAGAGACTATTCCCTCATTCTTTGGTTGGGAAGGCCGAGGATTGGTATCTTGACCAACCCACTCAAATTATGACGGACTAGAATAGTTTAGAAGAGAAATTTCTAGAAAGATTCTTTCCACAATCAAGGTTTATGGAGGCCAAAATCGCAATTTATGTGTTCTCTCAAGGTGGGAATGAGTCCCTCAATGAAGCTTGGGAGAGGTATACGTCAATGTTGAGAAAGTGTCTGAGTCATGGTTTTGATGAGACTACACAAATACACATTTTCCAAAATGGTCTTCAACCTCAACCGAAACTATTGTTGGATGCAACTGCAGGTGGTTCGTTAATAGATAAGACTTTGGAGGGAGCAGTTGAAATGATTGAGAAGATGGCAAGAAATGATAATCAAGTCCAGCATGACCAAGGGGCTTCACAAAGGAAGTCGGAGTTCTTGAATTGGGAATAAATGATGCTCTCTTAGATCAAAACAAATTACTTTCTTAATAAGTGGAGGAACTTACAAAGCAAATGCCCCTCAAAAAATCAAAGAGATGCAAGAAATCTTGAGAAAGCAAATACAACAAGTAGCTTCTTGTGAGTTATGCCAAGGAGATCATCAAACTGGATTTTTTCCTCCGGTTGGAGAAGAAGCAAATTACATGGGAAATCAAAACCATAATCAAGCCTATCAACCAAGACAACAAAATTATCAAAATAACCAAGGTTACTAACAAAGGGGTAACTAAGGTTATCAACAAGGTTGGAGATATGATGCTAGAAATTCTAACCGTCGAAATTCGTATCAAAATACCACTCAACCTCTACAACCTTAAAGTGGACGTTCAAAGTTAGAAGAAACTTTCGCTCAATTCATGCAAATTTAGATGGCTAACCAAAAGACAAATGAAGCAACTATCAAAAATCTTGAAAGCCAAGTTGGGCAACTTGTGTAACAATTAGCTGAACAATAAATAGGGCCATCCTTTTTTGCTAACACTCAAACAAACTAGAGGGAGCATTGCAAATAAATTGTAACTTGGAGTGGAAGAGAGCTTGGTGATGGAGAAGAAAATGCAAGTAAGGGTAATGATGTTTTTGAGGAAATTATTGTGATAGAAAAGGAGTTAGAATATGAGATCCTAGTAGAAGAATATTGACGAGGACTTAGTTGAAAAGGAGAAAATTGAGAAAGAAGAAGTAGAAAAGAAATATAAAGAAGATAAAATGAGAAAGCGTAAGAAGAGGAAGGAGAAAGTGAATAATATTCTGGTTAAAAATTTTCTTTATCCTCATGCTCCTTCCAAGAAGGACAATGCTAGGCACTATGCTCGTTTTATGGATATATTTAAGCAATTGCAAATCAATATTCCATTTTTCAAAGATATAGAACAAATGCCTACATATGCGAAGTTTATGAAGGACATCCTTACAAGGAAGAGAAGATCTACAGATCAAGAAACAATCACTCTTGATGTAAGTTGTAGTGTGATTATTCAATGGACTCTACCAAGGAAGTAAAGTGATCCAAAATGGGTTACTTTGCCTGTTACAATTGGAGATGTCTATGTTGGTAAAGGATTTGATTTACTTGGGTTCTAGCATAAATTTGATTCCATTATCTATTGTGAAGAGATTGGGAAACATTGAGTTGAAAACAACAAGAATGACATTGCAATTGGCTGACAAGTCTACCACTAATCCTCATGGAGTAGGTAATGATGTAATTGTGATGGTTGATAAATTATTGTTCCCAATTGACTTTATTGTGATTGACATGGAGAAATATTGTGACACATCATTGATTCTTGGGCGACCTTTTATGAAAACCGCTAGGATGATGATTTACATTGATGATGGCCTAATGAAAGTGACAGTTCAAGATGAAGATGTTTGTTTTAATCTTTTTGAAGTAATTAAGCACTCCAAAGATATTCATGATAGTTTTCGAATTGATGCAACCGATGAGGCGATAATGGAAGTAACAAAGCAAGTACATATGTCAATTCCCTTTGAAAAAGCTCTTGCCAATGCATTTGAAGTTCTTACCGAAGATGAAGTAAGAGAAACTGAAGCATACTTGAACGAACTTGAATCATTGAAGGAAGTTAGTCCTTTTGATGCAAATGTTGGAGAGTTAGAAAAAGAGAAAGAGATTGAAGAGTCTAAACTTGAGTTGAAGATGTTGCCTTTTCACTTGAAATATGTGTTTCTTGATGATGGTTGTAACAAACCAGTGATCATAAGTAACACTTTGTCTACAAAAGAGGAACATCGTTTAGTCCAAGTTTTGAAGAAAAAATAAGGAGTAATAAGTTGGATCTTATCTGATTTGAAAGGCATTAGCCCGACCTATTGTATGCATGAAATTATGATGGAGGAAGAATTCAAACCGGTAGCTTAACCTCAAAAGCATTTAAATCTGGTGATGAAAGAAGTGGTCAGAAAGGAAGTTGTCAAGTTGTTAGATGCAACCATGATTTATCCTATCTCGGATAGTTCTTAGGTTAGTCTGGTCCATGTAGTCCCAAAGAAGGGAGGAATGACGTTGGTCACCAATGATAAAAATGAGTTGGTTCCGACAAGAAAAATGACAGGGTGAAGGATGTGTATAGATTACCGGAGGCTTAACAAAGCAACGAGGAAAGATCATTTTCCTCTTCCATTCATGGATCAAATGTTGGAAAGGTTATCGGGTCAATAATTTTATTGCTTCTTGGATGGGTATTTCAGCTATAATCAAATTTATGTCTATCCGGAAGATCATGGGAAAATTGCTTTCACTTGTCCATTTGGTGTTTTTGCGTATATACGTATGCCTTTTGGCTTATGTAATGCGCCCACCACATTCCAAAGGTGTATAAAATCTATTTCCTCCAATATGATTTAAAATACCATTGAAGTGTTCATGGAATACTTCTATGTTTTCGGAGCATTTTTTGAATTATGTTTGAGTAATTTGGACACCATACTGAAGTGGTGTGTTGAAACAAATTTGGTTCTAAATTGGGAGAAGTGCAATTTCATGGTTACTGAAGGCATCTGGATTGGGCATAAAATTTCATCAAGAGGGGTTGAAGTTGAAAAGGCTAAAGTTGATGTGATTGAGATGCTCCCCAACCAACCAATGTCAAAGGAATCTGGAGTTTTCTTGGCCATGCCAGATTTTATAGGAGATTCATCAAGGATTTCTAAAAAATTGCAAGGCCTTTGAGAAATATTCTCAAAAAAGATAAGTCTTTTCTTTTTTATAATGATTGTTTAGTTTCTTTTGAAAAGTTAAAAGAAAATTTGATTAATGCACCCATAATCATTGCACCAAACTGGAAAATAGATTTTGAACTTATGTGTGATAGAATATCATGTCTTGAATCTATTAAATATAGGAGATAACCAATCATACCTCTGTATATCTTATGTTCTACTTTCTTACTTACCTTTTCCTTTTCCAAAATGCATGTAGGATGCATAGGAGTTTTGGATGGCTTACTTTCTGACATATCAAATTTCTGCAGAAGTTCTTTAACATACCTGCTTTGATGTATATAGGTTCCTTCTGTAGTTTGATTAATTTGAATTTCCATAAAGAACTTGAGTTCACTGATCAAGCTCATTTCAAATTCTGCCTGCATAGTCTTAGCAAATTCTTTGCCCAAGGAGGCTTTAGTAGATCCAAAAATTATATCATCTACATATATTTGACAAATCAGAATGTCATTTTTAAATGATTTACTGAATAGAGTTGTGTCCACCTCCCCTCTGGTAAAATCATTTACTAAGAGAAAGTTACTTAGTCTTTCATACCAAGCTTCGGGAGCTTTTTTCAGACCATATAACGATTTCTTAAGTTTATAAACATATTCTGGATGTTTTGTATTTTCAAAACCAGGTGGTTGGTGCACATAAACTTCTTCATCAATGTAACCATTTAAAAAAGCACTTTTAACATCCATCTAATAAAGAGTGATGTCATTATTTATAGAAAATTAAATTAAAAGGCTGATAGATTCTAACCTGGCGATTGGAGAAAAGGTTTATGTATATTCTACCCCTTCTTGTTAATTATAACCTTGTGCAACCAGTCATGCTTTGTTTCTGACAACTTCTCCTTGTTCACTTAGCTTGTTTCTGAAGACAAATTTAGTTCCAATGATGTTGAAGCCTTTTGGTTTAGGAACTAGATCCCATACATCGTTTATGGTAAATTGATTTAGTACTTCCTGCATTGCAAGTATCCAATCATTGTCTAGAAGTGCTTTGTCTATGGGAGTAGGTTTGATCAGAGACACTAATCCCATGAAAGACTCTTTAGTATTTTTGAATGTAGATCTTGTTCTGATTGGATCATCTTTCTTTCCCAGAATCATGTTTTCAGGATGTACTAAGCTTCTTCTGGATGGATTCTTCAGAAGTTGTTGTAATATTTGTGATGCCTTCTTCTGTATTTGGCTGAAGTTTTGAACTTTTATTTTCTGAAGATCTGTCTTCAATACCTGTAATTTGAACTTCTATATCTGCAAAATATTCACCCTTCTTTGACTTTTGAGAGCCAAGATTATCATCAAATATGACATTAATAGATTCTTCCACAATTCACGGTTTTGTGTTATATACTCTATAACATTTTGAACGATTAAATTATCCTAACATGAAATACTTTTGTGCCTTGAAATCAAACTTTTTCAGATGATCTTTCCTTTCTGGTTGCCTCTGAAACCTGGGTATACTCCATATTTAAGTTCCAAGCTTTAGAACATATATTCTCTTCCCGTTATGTTTTGAGAGTATCTAGAGTCCAGGTACCAAGACTGGTGTTTCAAACTTGATGTTAAAGACATCTACAACATAGATTATTTTATCCTTTGGTACCCATATCTTTTTGGGTCCTTGTTTGTTAGAGTTTCAAAAAAATTTATTGAATTTTGGTTTCACAAGAGAACTTGCATAGTATGATTCACTAGTATATTTTATATTATGTGTGTGTCCATATGTGAAGTGTGAGTTTAAAGGCGTGTGTTTTATGACCATATCATCAACTTTCTTTGGTTGATATGGTTCTTCTCCTTTTGGTTTCACATATCCTACACCTTTTCTTTCATTTCCGCTAACTCTATATATCATTGAAGCCATCTTACTTATATCTATGTTTTTAGCTAGAAATTTTTGAAAACTATAATCATATTCTTTTATGATGCTATCAGAACTAGTTGAAACTTCTGAAACAAATTCTTTCTGAACTTTTTGTAACTCGTTTTTAATAATATAATTTTTATTTTTAAGTTTAGAGATGGTTTCTTTTAGCTCAAAATTTCTGCTTTTAGTTTCCCAGATTCCTCAGAATCAAATACTAGACCATGTTTCAGGTTTTTGTATTTGAGTTGCTGATATTTTTCAAGAATTTATGACAGACTATCTTCTAATTGAGATCTAGAAAATTTAGAGAACACCTCTTCTGCTTTTGAGTCTGATTTTGATTAAGATGAATTAGTGTTGTCTGATATGTTGTCCATTAAAGCGATACATTCATCTTCTGATGTTCATTCTACTTCAGAAGATTTTGAGTCATCCCACGTAGCCATAAGACTTTTCTTCTTCTCTTTGTTAAATATATTCTTTGGCTTTTGTTTCTGAAGTTTAGGACAATCTCTTTTGTAGTGACCAGGTTCTTTGCATTCGTAACAAACAACATATTTGTTTCTTGAATTTTTGTAGCCAGAGGATGATTTAGAATAACTACTTGATCTCCTAGGATTTCTAAATTTCTTTTGTCTGTGCTTCCATAGTTATTGGACCCTTCTGGAGAGAAGAGATAGTTCGTCTTCTTCAGATGAGGATCCTCCAGAGCTTTCTTCTTCCTGAAAGGCTTTAGTTTCATATCTTTTTATTAGATTTAAGAGCAAGAGACTTACCTTTCTTCTGAGGCTCATCTTCTTCTAGTTCTATCTCGTAACTTCTCTAGGAGCTGATAAGTTCTTCAAGATATATTTTGTTCAGATCTTTGGCAAGCTTTAAGGTTGTGACCACGAGTCTCCATTTCTTTGGTCATCTTATGATTATTTTCTTTACTTGATCTACTGTTGAGTACCCTTTGTCTAGAACTTTCAAACCAACAACCGGAATTTGAAACTTTGAGAGCATTGTCTCAACTGTTTCATCTCCTTACATCTTGAAAGCTTTGTACTTATGGATGAGTGCAAGATATTTGGTCTCTTTGACTTGTTTGTTTCCTTCATGCGCTATTCTTAGAGAGTCAAACATGGTTTTAACAGAATCTATGTTTGTGATCTTCTCAAACTCGATCTATGAAATGACACTCAAGAGAATTGTTTTGGCCTTGTGATGATTTATGAGCTCTTTCTTTAGTTGATTTGTCATTTTATTTCTATCAATCTTCTAATTTATTTCATCACTAGGTTGAATGTAGCCATTAGTCACGATATCCCAGAGATCAGTGTCATGAGGTAGAAAGAAACTTTCGATTATGTCTTTCCAGTAATCGAAATTCACCATCAAAACATTAGGGGCATGCCGCTGATTTTGTCTTTATCATCATAGTTATCATTGTTGTTGTTCTGGGCTGGTTCCACAATAGTGTTTTTCTTGCTAGGATCATTTTCTGACACAGTTAAGCGTTAGCACCCAGAACCAGGCGCTCTGATACCAATGGAAGGATATAAAAACACAAGAAAGGGGGTTTTAAATTAGAGTTTTCAAAAATTAAGAACAGTAATACACATTGGTTATCCTAGTTCGTTTTGAACTCAAAACTACTTCAGTCCACCCGCTAAGGTGATTTCACCTCTCTCAATCGAGGTCTTAATCTACTAATCAAAAATTTATTTACACAACATGAAGACAACTGTCGACGTCTTCTTGAGATCAAACCACAACTTGGTTTCTCAAGGAATTACAACTTTTCTAACAGAAAAATAATGTGTTTAAAAAATTCTTCTAAAAAATCTATATCACAACTTTGATTTTACACAAGATTAAAGCACAGTGATAACACAAGACATATAAATAAGAGATAATGTTTTTTATCGCTCTTGTTGATATGTGTGAGTGATATTTGATTCTTCTTAATAGTCTTCTTTATATAGGAATTTGATCCAAGAGATCCATTGGAGACATGTGTGATATTTCTAGAAGGTTGATGATTTGATGTTAGTATCCTTTCCAAAAATACAGATGTTGTTCCCAATCATAATTATTCAGCCGTTACTTTCTTGATCATATATTGATTGTCATTAATGTGATGTTGGATCTTCAGTCCTTTTAGAGTCACTTGAGCTTAACTACATGTAATCAGAACTTTGAATGTGACAAACACGTTGAAGCTTATTTGTTCTTCAGAATTTCACTTATCAGAGTATAGCTTGAGCATAAGTGTTGAGTCTTAAAACTTCAGAATAGATGAGTCTGTTGAGACTTCCTTTGTTCTTCTAGAACTTCACTTATCAGAGTATTGCTTCATCCAATTTTAGCTTGCAACTTTGGTGCTTCAGAAGTTATAATATTGGAACTTCTTCTATTGAGTGCGACACTTTAATTTAGTTTGTCCATATATTCTTATCAGATCTTCTTAGTGCAAATTGTTCGCCAACTTCTATGCTTCTTTATCATAACTTTTCTGCATATTTAATTAATTTATTTGAGAGCATAATTGTTCTTTATATATATATATATATATATATATATATATATATATATATATATATATATATATATATATATATATATATATATATATATATATATATATATATATATATATATATATATATATATATATATATATATATCATGTATTTGTTATCATCAAAACTATTACTAAGATGTAGAACCAAACTATCTTCTATCAATAATCTATTAAGAAGGTGTGTGTCATTGGAGGAGTTTAAAAGCATACTTTGGCATTGTCATAATTATCCGTATGGAGGTTATTTAAACGGTCCGCGTACGACAACAAAAGTCCTTCAATCGGGCTTTTATTGGTCGTCTTTGTTTAAAGATGCTTACTTTCATGCTAAGAATTGTGATAAATGACAAAGAAGTGGAGGAATTGGAAAACAGGATGAGATTCCTTTGAATAGCATGTTAGAAGTAGTAGTTATTGATTTTTGGGGCATCGATTTCGTTGGACCATTTCCTCCATCTTTTTCGAATGAGTATATTCTTGTTGCGGTTGATTATGTTTCTAAGTGGGTGGAAGCAATAGCTTGTCAAAAAGAAGATGGAAAAACGGTAATTAAATTTTTAAAGAAAAACATTTTTCCCGTTTTGGCACACTGCGAGTTTTAATCAGTGATGGTGGATCACACTTTTGTAATGCACCTCTTGAAAAAGTTTTGGAAAATGATGGTGTAAAGCATAAAGTGGCGATACCATACCACCCACAAGAAAATGGTCAAGCCGAATTTTCGAATAAGGAAGTGAAAAGAATTTTGGAAAAAACCATGTTAAGTTCGCGGAAGGATTGGTCTCTTAAGATAGATGAGGTTTTGTGGGTGTTTCGTATCGCTTACAAGGCTCTGATTAGTTTGACACTGTTTCTAATGGTGTATGGTAAAACTTGTCATCTTTCGGTTGAAATAGAACACAAAGCTCTTTGGGCTTTGAAATTTTTAAACTTTGATTCTAACTTGGCCGCAGAAAAGAGAAAAATTCAATTGCAGGGGTTAGAGGAAATGCACAATGATGCATGCCATTCCAAAAATATTTACAAAGAAAAGGTCAAATTCTACCATGACAAGAAAATTCGACACATATTTTCAAGTTTTCCAAATGGTGCTTCTTTTCAGTCCGCGATTAAAGCTTTTTCCAGGAAAATTGGAGTCCAAATGGTCGAGTTCATTATTTATTGAGGAGGTAAAAAAATTATGGAGCAATTGTGTTGGAGGATTCGATTTCAAAAGAAATTTTCACAGTGAATGGACAAAGGTTGAAAATCTATTTTGGAGGAGAAGTAAATTGGGAAACAAGCTTTGTTCGTCTTGGTGATCTGTGAAATTAACATAGACCGTCGAGCTCTAACGACGTTGTTGTAAACCAAAATTTTCCCTCTCATTTCTCATGAATTTTCTCACAAGATCTTCTATGGTTCAAATTTGCAGCATTGATACATCAATTTAGGTTTGAATTGGCACAAGGGAAAATGGTCAAAATGCACACTAAAAAATCAAACTTTGACTTTTGGATCAAAATAAAGTTTCAAGAGTCACATTTCATCAATACATGTTAGAATATGAAGTTTGGTCCATTAAGAAAATAAAAAGTCAAAATTCTAAACACTTGGAAATTTTTCTATGTGTTAAGAAAAGATGATAAGTTCAGAACTTCTGTCCAGATTTTTATCATGATGCAAGTTGATTCAGGAAGAACTTCTGACACAAGAGTTGCAGATCTCAATGAGATCTGAAACATTGCAGAACAGAACTTCTCCTAGAAATGTTGGGATTTCAAGTTATAAGCCTTTGAAGACACGTCCATGAAACTAAAATACTTAGTAAATTCTGAGCCTTTTCAAGTCAGAATTTGTTTGGAACTTCTGGGCCAATTTTCACGAAGGTACAATCAAAGTTTGCTAAGATGATTCAAAAAGAGATTACAAAGCATGTTACAAGCTTTTTGGAAAGGCTGAGAGCTCCTTCAGATCATGCTGGAGCAGGAAGATTCAAAGATCAAAAGTTGGACATTTGTTCTAAGTTACGTTGATGTTGAACTTCTGATCTAGGTTCAAGCTATGCTGCACAATATCATTTTGTAGGCTTTCTTACTTGTTAAGTCTCATCTTCATTTAATGCTTACACCAACTTTTAAGCCATTATCCAAAGGATCTTCCCACGTGTGGCATAAAAGTACCATTGTTGTCCTTGAAAAGCAAACTTTTGTACAAAGTTTATTTTGAGACCATGCTTCACTTTGCTTTTGAGTGTACTTCCTCCATAAATCATGACTACAAACTCAGACTAGGATTGCTTAAAGCTGCTAACCACCCTACCTTTCCTTGAAACATGCTTGTCCAAACTTGCTTCAAAAACAAGTCAATGATCCATAACCCATGATGGTTGTACTCTTAATTTCTCCAAACTTTTAAATCCTTTGCTTATAAATTCAACTTCATTTGCAAACATCAAGAGGGGGGAACATATTGAAAAAGCCTTGAAACCTTGCTGAAAATTCCAAGAACTTGAAATTGCAGTCCAAACATAAAACCTGCTAATTTCTGGTTTTTTGCATCCAAACTCTAATTTTCCTTGTGCATTTCTTGGCCAAATCACCCACACAGTTTCTAATATACACATAGAGGCCTTCCCAACTTCTGTTTTTAAACTGCAACACAATCTTCACCACTCTCTGTTTCAAAAAAACCAGAATGTTGCACTTTGACTGCTCCAGATTATTCCAGCCATTCACAACTCAAGTTAAGGGTTGTTCTAGCTTCCTAGGAACTTGAGAAAGCTGGTCAGAACATCACAGCAATCTGAACCAGGCTAACTCACAGAACAATTTCCAGCTGCAAGGTAAGTTTCTTCTGACTCTTATCTCATTATTTAGGCATTATTAGGCTTGCAATTTCAAAGATACAATGTAGATATCATGGCTCTGAATATGTACATATTTATAGATTTCATTAACATGGCCTAAGTAGAGAGAATTTCAGATCAGAACTTCTTGAGGAAATTAGGGTTCAAATTAGGATTAGCAAAATTCACGCTTGTTTCTGGTTTACAATTCTGATGCTTTGTGTTTTTGAAACATGATGAAAATCGCCATAACTGATATGTTTGTATTTTCCATTTTTGTTAAGAAATGACTAAGTTGCAAATACTCTGACTGGTGTGGAGAAGGAGATGAAGTTCATCATCAGAACTTACTTTGTGATACATGCTTATGTTTTTACATCTAATACCGGATGTACATCCACCCCAGTGGTAGAGAGCGCGCACATAAGGCATTAGTGCTAAGGGTCCTAGGTTCTAGCCACAGAAGCATCTTTTTAGGTTTATTTATTGACATTTTTTATCCCATTATTTGTCAAACAATATTCCTGGACCAGAACTTCTAGCCAGTCTCATCCAACAACATTGCCATCTCATAGAACTTCTAGCCTTCCAGTAACACTAGAACTTCTAGGTTTCCAACTGCATCAGAACTTATGGGCTCTTTCAACAATAAGAACTTCTAAGCTTTCCTTTGCTCCCAACAACCTCAAAACATTAGTGCGTCTGAATCCATAACTTCTGACCTTCCCCTTTTTGCTAACATTTGCTTTCTGATTTGCAGCGCGCCTGAGTCAGAACTTATGCTCTCTCCTCTTTCAGCAACGCGCTGACTCTAACCCTTATTCTCTTATTATTTTTATCATCACTTTATTTTCATTAATCAAAAACACAAAAAAATACTTTATATTCATACACTTTGCTTTATTTCTTTTAAAAACAAAAAAAAAAAAGACTAAAAATATTTTCTTAAGCAAATTTATTTCTTCTCTTAACAAAAACAAAACAAGTCTATTTTAGATTTCTTGTACATTATTTCAATATGGTTGTAATAGATAATTAAGACTTTAATTTCTTACAAACCCCCATTTGTAAATTTTTACACCCTATCCCCAAGTGATTGTAATAGCTAGTAAAGTAGGATTTGTATGGGAAGATAAAAACAAAAAGTAAACAACCCCTAATCAAAGACTAAATGCATGCAAATCAAACACACAATTCACACATGCACCCCTAAGATAATTCTACTTGTTGCCTTATGAAAAATGATCATGTTATGCATGTGGGAAGTCATAGCAAAAATAATCAAAATACAAGATCATAGTCCCTCGATGACGCTTCGAATATTTCCTTACAAATGATCTTAGTCCCTCAAGAGAAATGCTAAGATATCTCACAATATTGCTATCATGACTATACGATGACCCGCGCCCGTCCCTTTACATCCAATGATGAAGCTTATTACAAAATCAATGGTAAGATAGCAACATCTAAAGGAGGAAAATAACACTAAAGACCTTTAAGTAGGTAGGTTGCTCTTAGTTGCTCACTTGCTCACGACAAAAACATTTCATACACCAACATTTTCATTTTGAAACATTTTCAAAAGACAACACTTTTTATGCGTTATTATAGAGTCGAGAATCACTACAAAGGCACCTTTTCAGAATCACTTTCAAAAAACAAACACTTCTTTGAACTTTTTTTTCCAAACAACACTTTATATGCATTCTTATAGAGACGAGAATCATTAAAAAGGCATTGATGTACCCCAAAATTTTCCCTCTCATGTTTTCCAATGTCTCCCCTTACATGGTTGGTCGCAAACACTTGCCTAAAGAAAATAAAGTTTTTGAAGCTGAACAAAGTGTCTTTCGATTAGCATCTGTGCAAAGTCTTCGATTGGGTATCCCAAATCTTTTGATATAAGCTTGACTTACCATTATTCGATTGGGCATTTGGCACTCTTCGATTAGGCTTTGATTAGTAAGCTTCGATTAGGTGCTTGGTACCCTTCGATCAAGCTTTGGTCCGCAAGTTTTCGATTGAGCGTTGGACCCCATTCGATCAACTTAATTTCATAATGCTTCGACTATGAATTAACTACTTTAGGCCTGCCTTCGATTCACAAGGCAAGAATCTCTTACAAGTTTGTTTCGATTCACAGAGGCAAAGGCCCCTCAACTTGCCAGTACACCAGGAAAGAGGTCCGTTCGAAGAACGTGTAAATGACCCATTCGAAGAACCTGTAAAGGTCCATTCGAAGAAGCATTCAGAAGGCCCGTTCGAAGGGTACATAAGAAGTCCATTCGAAGGAGGAAACTTAAGGTCAATTGAAGGGCAAGGCCTGATGGCATTCGAAAGTCAAAAGGTGTCCAGGTTCATCCAAAATTTCAAAAGAGGCATGGATATTTCAAAAGGGAAATATTTTAATATGTTTGATTCTTGTCTCATGGCTTTAAAGGCCTGGTTAGATGGCTGTCCCTTGCCATTTTCATGCACCCTCACACTCCTATAAATACGAGGCCAAGGACACAATTCCAGAGGACGAAAAAAAGAGAACAAATCCAGGGGGACGGACGCACACGTACTGTATCACCAGGATCACACATTACACACGAAGGTATTACACACACACTTCAAAATTCTCATAAGCAATCCAAATGGAAGGAACTTACAACAACGTTCCCAATTACTCCCTGAAGTCTGCAGGGAGCATTCCCAAACACTAGCCAACAAATGCCCAGAAGTGCCAAATCGGAGCCTCCCATCATTGGTAAAATTTCAAATTCATGTTTATGATTTCATAATATATTAATGTTTGTTCACTATTCGATTCACGCTCAGGATATCATGTAACTCTATTCAATTCATATTCAGAGCTAAGGGCCTGGGTTCAACTCCAGGTCCACATTTTGTTTTCCTTTTCCTCCCACGCCCATACTGCAGATCTGGCCTAAATAAACCAATGCACACAGGATCGAAGGACCTGGGTTCGCAACCAAGGTCAGTTTTTTTGCTAATATATGTCTTGCAGGTCTAGATTGAGAATCCCTTCCTTCCCCAGATCGAAAGGAATAACTTCCTCCCCTGGATCGAAGAAGAAAGCTTCCTCCCCTGGGTCGAAAGACAATTATCTCTCCCTGGGTCGAAGGACAAACATTCTCCCTTGGATCGAAGGCTACCTTTTTCCCTGGGTCGGAAGCCTCCTTCCTCAGGATCGAAGGCAACCTTTTTATGTGAATCGAAGCCATGCTTCTCCCTGGATCGAAGGATCCCTTCACTCCTTCATATTTTATTTTTGTTCTTTTTTGTTATTTCTTTATTGATCTTTTTTCTTTACTTTGACATTAAATCAAAAAATCATAAAAATTAGGATTAGACATTTTAATTAAATAATTAATTTCTTAATTAACTGATTAATTAATCATTTTCTTAACTTAAAACAAATTAGAATCTAGGACTTAATTTAGATTTTAATTTTCTTTTCATGATAAAAAGAAAACAAAAAGATTTTTATTTTTTAGGATATTTTTAGACATTATTTCAAATTTCACGCTCGTTTATTTAATTTCACATTTTTATTATTAATGTACCTGATTACTGGATGTAATAGATTAAATTAGGATATTTACTGCTTTATCCCACTCATTCTTGTACAATGTAAATCCCCTCTCCAAAATATTGTAATAGTGTAGATTTAAATTCCTGCACTTTAATATTCTGCAATATATATTAATTGCTAGTAATTAGGCATGTATGAAAAGACTGCAAATTAAAATGTTAGCTAACCTAATAAAAAGACAAAAATAACTAAATCTCAACACATATGCACATATGCACCTCTAGGGTATTCCCACTTCGGTTGCCTTCGGTAAAATAGTCATGTTCCTCGAGAATGGGGATGCTTTAGTAAAGACCCGTAAAAATCAAAGATCATAGTCCCTCGATGACCCTACGGTGTTGTCTTTCGGTAAATGATCTCGTCCCTTAAACAAAATTTCTAAAGCGTCTCCATATGTTGCCTTTATGACTGTAAAACGTCCCTTCGATTGTCCCTCAACATCCAACGATAGGGCTACCTACTCACTAATAGTAGGATAGCACTGTCTAAAGGAAAAGAGGAAAAGAATGACCCTTTTCGAGTAATAAAGTAGATAGTTGTTAGAAGTTTACTCAAACATCTTACACTTACACAAAAACTGCTTTTCAAAAACAATTTCAAAACACTTTGTATACTTTCTCCACTATCCCGAGAAACATGACAAAGTTAGTCGTACTAAGGAGTTTTTTTTTTAAAAACATTTTCAAACACACAAAGCACAAAAGTATTTCAAAATGAGCAAACCTCTAAGGGCCCGTAGAGAACTACAGATGGAAAGGGTGCTAACACCTTCTCTTTCCATAATCTACCTCCCTTACTCAGAAAATATCTCGAAAATGTCTTTTCTGTTCTTTTCACCCTTTCCTTTGTTGGATAAAAGAAAAGACGGTGGCAACTCTTGCTTACCACAACATTTGCAAACACAAATGCAAAACCAATAGTATTAAACAGTCGATTCTGCCACCGTATCACAGAATTGACGACTCTACTAGGGAAGATAAAAAGTGGGGTTACCTTAGAGTTAGTTCATTTTAAAACTGTTGTATTTGTATGCTGTGTTTTCTTTATCCTTGAAGGGCTGTTTGGGTTGTTACTATAGATCCTACACCTGGATCTGGGGCACACTTTTAGGTAAAAAATAATAGATTGTGGAGACTGTACAACACAGACCGATATGGTTGAAGCGATAACTGTGTTAGTGTGACACTTTGGTTGGTACCGATATCCCTTGTGTTGAATCGAGGAGAATACAGGGCCGCCGCGTGCTGTCTTAAAGCACTAAAGGACCTTAGAACCTTAGTTGAAAAAACTTGGCCATTAGAAAGTAGTGAGATAGCCGGCCTCGGTGTGAAGCTGGGAATCGGTTGATACTCGATACTACACTCATTGAGATTGGACTTTCGGTATGTTTCAGCCGTAAGAAAAAATTGCTAAGGTGAAATAATACCGATAAAGAAAGATCAGTGATATTTAGATTCCTTAGAATCCGGTTACTATTTCTAGGACATGTTTGAAACCAACTAAACTTCAAGAGGGTACTTACCTTAAATCTCGTGCAAGCCTTTGAACCTAAGGTCTATTGTGTGCTTTGCTTGTATGTGATTAATTTGCTTAAACATGACATCATGCATCATTAACATTCATTCTTCATTACACTAACCATTTCAAGGATTAGGGGAATTTATCTTTGTTTTGTTTCGCAGATCATGGCTTCCGCTCGTAGAAATACCATCTGAATCAGCTTTGCGAGAATACCTCTTCAACTCAAAGAGCTAGTATCAAGGATTTCTGAGACTTCTTCATCTATCAAGAACTATGGCCGACTTCTCAATCTGGTTACCTCGGGTTTTGATAAGAAGATGATGAGTGTGCTCTTTCAATTCTTTGACCCTAAGAACCATTGCTTCACCTTTCCAGACTATCAGTTGGTTCCTATCATGGAAGAGTTCTCTCAGATATTGGGTATACCTATTTTAGATCAGTTGCCTTTCACCAGTTTGTAAGAAGCTCTAAAGCCAGAGATCATTGCAACAGCTTTGCACCTGAAACGGTCCAACATTGTATCCAACTGGGAAACAAGAAGCGGAGCTAAAGGTTTTTTAGCTAAATTCCTAATAGAGAAGGCTCAGCTGTTCTGAGATGATTTAGACTTCCAGGATTTTGAAGAGGTCTTGGCCATTCTAATCTATGGGTTAGTATTGTTCCCTAATCCAGACTCACTCATAGATGTGAATGCTATCAAGGTCTTCCTCTCTCGCAACCTTGTGCCCACTTTACTCGGAGACATCTTGCATACCTTTCATACTCGTACCACGAAGAAAAGATGGATTCTTATGTGATGTGTGCCATTGCTTTCAAGGTGGTTTATTTCTCACCTCCCTAAAACAGTACTGAAAAATGAAGAAGGTTTGGGCTGGTCGCAAAGGATAATGTCACTTTCCCACACGAATATTCTCTGGTATTCCCGATCTATGGGAGATATTTCTATTATTGACTGCTGCAGGGAGTTCCCTAATGTCCCACTACACGGCCTTAGGGGAGGCATAACTTATAATCTTTCTCTGGCTCTGCGACAATTTGGTTGCGCTCGAAAGGATGGTCCTCACGAGATGCGTATCCAAGGCATTATGTTCAACTATGAGGATAGTGTTCAAGGGTATCATCAGAGGTTCATACGAGCCTGGGGCATGGTAAATAGACTTGACACCAAGACTTTGGGGCCGAAGACTTCCATCCCTATGGTACCTTACCTCCGATGGGTATGAGCTCATGCTCAGAACCTTGTGATGCCATATATAGCCATCTTACCAGTGATTGTGGAACCCATTACTGAAGGGGATATTCCTTACATAGTTCTTCATCCTGATATACCCGCTAATCTTGAAGAGATGCAGAGATCCTAGATTCAGTTAAAGAAAGAGCAGGATACCTATAGATATCATTTCTATGCTCATGAGAGTAAAGTGATGGAGCTCACGAAGAAACTTCACAAAGAAAAAGGTCTTAATGTCTATCTCGGCACGAAGAGGAAGCGCCCATGGGAAACCTGATTTCTTAATTTTTAGAATTTGTCAATTGTAAGCCTAAAAGGCAATTGTATTTTGAAATCTACTAATAAAATCTTTGTTTCATTTTTGGTTCACAATATTGCATACATATATCATATATATCATTGCATAAATAGGTTTCAAAGCAGGGTTCTTATCTTCTTCGCTGTTTATTTCAGCAAGTAAAGAAATGGCTCTTGAGCAAAACATCAAGGATCTCTAGGCGCAAAACGCCCAGTTCCAGCAAATGATTGTGGCTCTAGATAAATAGCAGGAAGATCTGAAACCCTCATACTGAAAGATAAAAATAAGAAGCCAAAGAAACCAGATGGGGTAGTGAACTTGGGAAGAAGGATCAGAGGGCCAGTGCGGCGACCTTCTGAGCTGGTAACTTCATCAAAGGAAGGAGAAAATCAAGAAGAGGAAACAAGAGAGGAAGACTCCAGTCCAAAGGAATCCGATGATGAATCTGACTATGATGAGGAGCAGTATCCTCCTGCTGATGAAAAATACAAACAGCTGGAGGATCGGCTGAATGCAATGGAAATCTAGAAGGTACCAGGGCTGGATTCTGAAGAACTGGGTTTGGTTTCTGGGGTTGTCATCCCGCAGAAGTTCAAGGTTCTGGTATTCGCTCAATATGATGGGGTATCATGTCCCAAAATGCATCTCTGATCTTATGTGAGGAAGATTCAGCCTCACACTGCAGACAAGGATTTAGGGTCCACTTCTTTCAAGATAGTCTATTTGGGACTCAGCTAGAATGGTTCTATCAGCTGGAGGGGACCAATATTCATAAATGGGAAGACCTGGTTGCTGCTTTCTACAAGTAGTATCAGTATAATGTAGACCTTGCTCCTACCCGTACACAACTCCAAAGTATGTCTATGGGTTCAAGTGAGGGTTTTAAGGACTATGCTCAGAAGTGGAGGGACTTAGCAGGAAGAGTCTAACCCCCCCCCTGTCTGATAGGGAGTTAGTGGATATGTTTTTGGGTACCCTATTTGGTCCGTTTTTCAAACATATGATTAGAAGCTCCTTAGTTGGTTTTACTGAGTTGATCCTAACCGGAGAAAGAGGGGAAGCTGGTATCAAAAGTGGAAAGATTCAGAAGGATGCCTCATTGAGTGCGGGAAAGAGACCTTTTGTAGGAAAGAAAGAGGTCAATGCTATTTAAAATCAACGAAATCAGGGAAGAGCCGAGCGCCGTCCAACGGTAGGGGCTGTTATGATATCCAAGCCTGTGACTACTCAACAACGAAACAATCAGCCTAGAGCAGAAAGGCCTACGAGACAGTTTACCCGGATTAATATGACTTTGTCTCAAGTTTTGTAACACTTATTAAAGTCCAATCTGGTAACTTTAAGGGAAGCTCCGAAGAATCCTAATACTGCCTCTCCCCGCTATAAGTCAAATGCTCGATGCGCCTACCATTCTGAGACTCTGGGGCATGATACGAACGACTGTGGGCTTTGAAGAACAAGGTGCAGGATCTGATCGAGGCAAAGGAGATTGAGTTTGATGCTCTGGAAACTCCCAACGTCATAACTACACCCATGCCTAAGCATGGCCCATGAATCAATGCTATTGATGTTGTCTCTGCCACAGAAGATGCTGATAGTAGCTATGACATGGACAACTGGATCTTCCCTACGACCAATGGTGGACCCAGTAACTGGACAGCTAAAGACTCTGTGCCGATTACTTTTATTCAGGATTAATTATCTTTTTGTTTTTCTGGATATATAATAAATGAACAATATAAACTCTATGGCCATGTGTCTTACACGGGGCACAATGGTTTATTTGTGAGGGTTATCATGTTTTAATCTTATATGTCATTAATAAAGAATTTGACGTTTTGCATACAAATTTTACGCTTTCTGTTTTTCTTTTTTGCTTTTTACTTTTTCAATACAGCTATGCTCTTACACACACTCACGTATCGAACTGCAGAGCGATATCCACCCTGGATCCCATTGATAACGGTTCTACTATTGTCGGTTATGAATTTGAAAATCCGATCATCCAAGCCGAGGAGGAAGGTGAGGAAGATTGTGAGGTACCTGGAGAACTTGCTAGGCTGTTACAGCAGGAAGAAAGGGCTATACAGCCTCATGAAGAGCCAATTTAGACAGTAAATTTGGGTATGAAAGAAGACAGAAAAGAAGTCAACATAGGGGAAAATTTGGAGCTTAGTGTCAAACAGCAGTTGATACAGATGTTGCATGATTATGTCGAGATCTTTTCCTGGTCACATGAAGACATGACATGGTTAGACACGGATATTATGGTTCATCGTCTGCCAACTAAAGAAGATTACCCTCCTGTAAAGCAGAAGGTCCGTCGTATGTGCCCTGAAATGTCTGAGAAGATCAAAGCAGAAGTTATGAAACAATTCAATGATGGGTTCTTAGTTGTCACCTCTTATCCATAATGGGTTTCTAACGTAGTCCCGGTGCCTAAGAAGGACGACAAGATACGAATGTGTGTGGATTACAGAGATTTAAACAAGGCGAGCCCCAAGGATGATTTCCTGCTTCCCCACATTGGCATTCTGGTTAATAACACCGCACAACATAAAGTATTTTCCTTCATGGATGGTTTCTCTGGCTACAATAAGATCAAGATGGCACCCGAAGACATGTAGAAGACAACCTTCATCACACAATGGGGCACTTTCTGTTACAAATTAATGCCATTTGGATTGAAGAATGCTGGGGCAACCTATCAATGAGCCATGGTAGCTTTATTCAATGACATGATTCACCATGAGATAGAGGTCTATGTTGATGATATGATATCCGGATCTCAAACAGAAGAAGAACACCTTGACCACTTGCAAAAGTTGTTTGATAGACTGAAGACGTACAAGCTGAGGTTAAATCCGAACAAGTGCACCTTTGGGGTAAGGTATGGTAAACTCCTAGGCTTCATTGTCAGTGACAAGGGTATTCAGGTGGACCCTACAAAGGTAAAATATATACAAGAGATGCCGGCTCCTCGCACTGAGAAGGAAGTTAGAGGTTTCTTGGGACGCCTAAATTACATTTCCAGGGTCATTTCCCATCTAACTGCTACTTGTGAGCCAATCTTCAAACTCTTGAAGAAAGATCAAGTGGTAAGGTGGAATGAAGAATGCCAGACTTCCTTCGATAGAATCAAGGAATACCTTCAAGAGCCTCCAATTATGTTGTCGCCGATTGAAGGAAGACCTTTGATAATGTACTTAACAGTGTTAGATAATTCAATAGGGTGTGTGCTGGGGTAGCATGACGAGTCCAGTCGAAAAGAGCATGCAATATACTACCTTAGCAAAAAGTTTACCGATTGTGAAACAAGATACTCACTACTCGAGAAAACTTGTTGCACTTTGGCATGGGCTGCTCGCCGACTGAGACAGTATATGTTGACCCACACTACTTTGTTGATATCTAAGATGGATCCGATCAAGTACATCTTTGAGAAGCCCTCTCTCTCCGGAAGGATAGAAAGATGGCAAATGATCTTGACCGAATACGATATCTAATACACGACCCAGAAAGAAATCAAGGGAAGTGTATTAGCTGATCATTTGGCTCATCAGGATGTGGATGACTACCGATCCATGAACTTTGAGTTCCCGGATAAGAATATTATGTTAGTGACTGACTGTGAAGAACCTGGACCGGATGAAGGACCTGAGGAAGGATCCCGATGGACTATGGTTTTTGATGGAACCTCCAACACACTCGGCAATGGCATCGGTGTTGTAATCATATCCCTCTAGGGCTGTCATACTCCTTTCACCGCCAGATTATGTTTCAATTGTACCAACAATATGGCAGAGTATAAAGCATGCATCATGGGTCTCAAAGCTGCTATTGACTTGAGGATCAAGTCCTTGAGTGTATTCGGGGACTCAGCCTTGGTGATAAGTGAAGTCAAAGGGGAGTGGGACACGAAGCACCCTAATCTCATCCCTTACAAAGAGCATGTGCTGACATTACTTCCACACTTTGAAGAAGTCACCTTTGAACATTTTCCACGGGAAGAGAATCAGTTAGCGGACACGCTAGCTACCATGTCATATATGTTCAAAGTCAGGTGGGACAATGAGGCTCCTCAGATTACTATTAAGAGATTGGATGAACCAGCATACTGCTATGAGATTGATACTGAAGAAGTGCCAGACAAACCTTGGTTCCATGAAGTGAAAAGGTATCTCGAAGCTCAAGAATATCCTGAGGGGGCATCTGTCAACGATAAGAATTTTCTGAGAAGGTTCTCTGCAAAGTTCTTCCTCAGTAATGGAATCCTCTACAAACGCAACCATGACTCTACTTTACTTCGGTGTGTAGACAAGAGCGAAACAGAGAGGATTATGGAATATTTACACGAAGGTGCCTCTGGCACCCATTATAGTGGACACACCACGACTAAGAAGATCTTACGGGCAGGATATTATTGGTCCACTATGGAAGCAGACTGTTATCAGCATTCCTGAACTTGTCACAAGTGCCAGATCTATGCTGATAAAGTACATATACCTCTGATTCCCTTGAACATCTTGACACCTCCCTGGCCCTTTGCAATGTGGGGCATTGACATGATCATAGAGATTAGACCTACCGCTTCCAATGGGCATCGCTTTATCATAGTGGCCATTGATTACTTCACGAAGTGGGTTGAGGCTGCCTCTTTTTCTATTGTTACCAAGAATGTTGTGGCATGGTTTATCAAGCATAACCTTATGTGTCGGTATGGTGTCCCAGAGAGAATAATTACAGATAATGGTACAAATCTCAACAATATAATGATCACTGAACTCTGTAAGCAATTCAAGATCCAGCATTATAACTCTTCTCCCTATCGGCCGAAGATGAATGGCGTTGTTGAGGTTGCTAATAAGAACATTAAGAAAATCGTATAGAAGATGACGGTGACATACAAAGACTGGCATAAGATGTTACCATTTGATCTTCATGGTTACCGCACCTTAGCATGTACGTCAACGGGGGAAACACCTTATTCTCTGGTGTATGGTATGGAGGTTGTCTTACCTATCGAGGTCCAAATCCCTTCTTTGAGGATCATTAAAGATACGGGTTTGAACGAAGATGATTGGATCCATACTCGACTTGATCAACTGAATCTGATTAATGAAAAAAGGCTTACTGCTGTCTGTCATGGTCAGACGTACCAAAAGCGAATGATCAAGGATTTCAACAAAAGGTCAGGCATCAGTCATATCAAGTGGGTGATTTAGTAATCAAGCGCTTCGTATTGCCACAAGGTGATCCTGGGGGAAAATGGACTCCCACGTATGAAGGGCCATTTGTAATCAAAAGCATATTTTCCGGTGGAGCCATGATTCTAACCACCATGGATGGTGACGACCTTCCCCACCCTGTGAATGCAAACATAGTGAAAATATACTACGCATAAATAAAGACCCACTAGGTTGATTGGCCTAAGGGCATCCCGACGAACCAAAAGGGTTCGAGAAAAATTTAGGGATAAATAAAAAAAATTGTACACCCGGCAAGTCGAAAATCTGAAAAGACGGCTTGGGCAATAAAGGGTATCTCGGTGGACTGAAAACCCGAAAGGGCGGTCCAAGAAAAAGTTAGGGATTTGAAGCGTACAACTATGTCCCATTGGATCACCTTGCGACCAGACTTCATTATCAACTATCAAGCTCAAACGGTACCAATCAATCCAGTCAGCTTCGAACAAGTAGCAAAGCAATGAAACGCTCAAGGACATAGGGGAAATAGCAGAATTAAAACTCAATGGGATTATTACACATAGCTGTTTTCTATTTGACACTATTTTGTATAGTTCTCATTTTCACGACGGTGTTCTCCTACTAGAACATCAGTCTCTTTGTACAAAAATGCATGTTATAAGAAAACTTCAAAATCAATGCAAATCATTTCTTTGAAAGTACAAAACTATTTGTTTTCTATTTTTCTGTTTTGTTTTTGCAAAGGCGTCCATTGATTATTTTTGACATATGCATTTGAATATGATTACTATTTACAAATACTTGCATAAGAAACAGAAAGACGGTTACTAATGACTTTAAGAAACTGAGCAAAGTCTAAAAAAGGCAATTTGTAGTCCCGACAACTACTCTTTCCAGCATGGTACAGGGGCAGAGACATTTTGAGACGAAGTTACCACTACATACGACCTCGTGAAATCTATGTTCCCCACAGAGTAGAAACAACCAAATTTTTGATCTCTTCTTCCCCAAGCAGGAATTACCTCCTCCAGCAAAATTTCTCTCAGAGAGATGAAATATGTACTCCTCAGCTGAGTTTTATAATCTCGAATAGTTTATAAAGCCTTATACCTGGTAGAGTTTATTTCTCTAACTGCAGAAGTTTATCCCCCAACAGAGTTTTTTTTCCTCTACACTAGTAAAACTTTCCAACAGAGCATCTCTCCCCCCGTATAGTCATTCTCAACCAGGAGTCAAAGATCCCCGGCAGAATATCCTCAAACGGAAAGAGGAAATCCCCAGCAAATCATCTCCATTCATCATCCCCAACGGAAATAAAAGAATCATGTTCCTCATCTACCAAACAACAGTTCAGGAGTCAACTTCCCAGTACTCTCCAGCAAGCAGTCATGGATTTATTTTCCCAGACTAAGAAATATCGCCACAGCATCCCATATTCATACATCATGGCATGCTCATACACATCGCATATAGCATAATCTCATTTATTTTGATACCATCATCACAATTCATTTCATATGTCATGACATTGTATACGACTAACTCTTTGTTGTTTTCAAGAAAGATCAAATCAACAAACACCGTTGACTACTTACGTGACCTGGTAGTCTTCTCAAAAGCTACGTCTGATGAAGGGCTATTTCAGCATTTTCCTCAGAAAGATGTTCTCAAAATACCTTCTCTGGATCAGTTAGATCGATACTAAGATCTCTCTGATTTTTATTCCAGTTGAAGATGATCCAAGACTTTTGTCTGGTTTAGTTAAATTGATACTAAGATTCTTCTGATTTTCATTCCAGTAAAAGATAAATAAAGACCTTCTCTGGTTTAGTTAGATCGATACTAAGATCTCTCTGATTTCTATTCCAGTTGAAGATATTCCAAGACGTTTGTCTTATTCAGTTAAATTGACACTAAGAATTTTCTAATTTCCATTCCAGTCAAAGTTAATTCAAGACCTTCTCTGGTTCAGTTAAATCGATACTAAGATTTTTCTGATTTCTATTCCAGTTGAAGACAACTCAAGACCTTTTTCTAGTTTAGTTAAATCGACACTAAGATTTTTCAGATTCCCATTCCAGTCAAAGTTAATTCAAGACCTTCTCTGGTTCATTTAAATCGACACTAAGATTTTCCTGATTTCTATTCTAGTTGAAGACAATCCAAGACCTTTTTTTGGTTCAGTTAAATCGACACTAAGATTTTTCTGATTCTTATCCAGTCAAAGATGAATCAAGACCTCTGCTGGTTCAGTTTAAATAGACCATTGATGTATTACTGATTCTTTTTCGGTAGATACTTTCTCTGGTTCAGTTAAATCGACCCTAAGATTTTTTTATTCTTATCCAGTTAAAGATACTGTAAAGCCTGTAGTTCGACCAGACAGCAGTTAATTTCATATTCCCCAATAAGTTGTTGGGAAGCCTAGAATACGACCAGATAGAAGTCAGTCTTATTATCCTCAATAAGTCATCGTGAAGCCTGGATCCCGACCAGATAACAACTTGCTTTAAAGAGATAACTCCCCGATAGAGTAATGACAACCGAAGCTCCTAGACTCTATTCCTCTAAAACATCCCCAATGGACTCCTCCTCAGACAGTAGGAACAAGAATCCCCACAAAGTGATTTCTTATGAAGTCAACATCTACTTTGGATGGCATCTCTAAGCCCATCTCCGACGACTCTCCGTAATGTGTTGTGGATGGCATCTTTAAGCCCATCTCCGACAGTCTTCTGTCATCTTTTCCAAATTGCATATGTAAGCCCATTCCCAATATTATTCACCAATATTATCACTTCAGACGAGTGCAAATTTCCGGGCACTCTAGTGTTCAATCATCTTCTACCTTCAGATCACGAAAGGCAGACAAGCCAATCTACATCCTCAGGTCCAAGAAAATTGAACAAGGGAAGCTGTTGTACCCCAAAATTTGCCCTCTCATGTTTTCCAAGATCTTCCCTTGCATGGTTGGTCGCAAACACTTTCCTAAAGAAAATAAAGTTTTTGAAGCTGAACAGAGTGTCTTTCGATTAGCATATGGGCAAAGTATTCTATTGGGTATCCAAAATATTTCCATATAAGCTTGACTCACCAGTCTTTGATTGGGCATTTGGCACTCTTCGATCAGGCTTTGATTAGTAAGCTTCGGTTAGGTGCTTGGCACCCTTCAATCAAGCTTTGGTCTGCAAGTCTTCGATTGAGCATTGGACCCCCTTCGATCAAGTCAATTTCACAATGCTTCGACTATGCATTAACTACTTCAGGCTTGCCTTTTATTCATAAGGCAAGAATCTCCTACAATTTTGTTTTGATTCACAAAGGCAAAGGCCCCGCAACTTTCCAGCACACCAGGCAAGAGGTCCGTTCGAAGAACGTGTAAATGACCCATTAGAAGAACCTGTAAAGGTCCATTCAAAGAAGAATTCAGAAGGCCCATTCGAAGGGTACATAAGAAGTCCATTCGAAGGAGGAAACTTAAGGCCAATTGAAGGGCATGGCTTGATGGCATTCGAAAGTCAAAAGGTGTCCAGGTTCATCCAAAATTTCAAAAGAGGCATGGATATTTCAAAAGAGAAATCTTTTAGTAGGTCTGATTCTTGTCTCGTGGCTTTAAAGGCTTGGTTAAATGGATATCCCCTTCCATTTTCATGCACCCTCACACTCCTATAAATACGAGGCCAAGGACACAGTGCCAGAGGACGAAAAAAAGAGAACAAATACAGGAGGACAGACGCACACGTACTGTATCACCAGGATCACACATTGCACACGAAGAGATTACATACACACATCAAAATTATCATAAGAAATCCCAATCGAAGGAACTTTCAGCAACGTTCCCAGTCACTCCCTGAAGTCTGCAGGGAGCGTTCCCAAACACTAGCCAACAAATGCCCAGAAGTGCCAAATCTAAGCCTCCCGTCGTTGGTAAACTTTCAAATTCATGTTTATGATTTCATAATGTATTAATGTTTGTTCACTGTTTGATTCACGCTCAGGATATCATGTAACTCTATTCGATTCGTATTCAGAGCTAAGGGTCTGGGTTCAACTCCAGGTATACATTTTGTTTTCCTTTTCCTCCCACGCCCATACTGCAGATCTGGCCTAAATAAACCAATGCACGCAGGATCGAAGGACCTGGGTTCGACACCCAGGTCATTTTGTTTGCTAATATGTGTCTTTCAGGTCTAGATTGAGAATCCTTTCCTTCCCCAGATCAAAAGGAATAACTTCCTCCCCTAGATCGAAGAAGACATCTTCCTCCCTTGGGTCGAAAGACAATTATCTCTCCCTGGGTCGAAGGACAAACATTCTCCCTTGGATCGAAGGCTACCTTTTTCCCTGGGTCGAAAGATGCCTTTCTCAGGATCGAAGGCAACCTTTTTATCTGAATCGAAGCCATGATTCTCCCTGGATCGAAGGATCCCTTCACTCCTTCATATTTTATTTTTGTTCTTTTTTGTTATTTCTTTATTGATCATTTTTCTTTACTTTGACATTAAATCAAAAAAATCACAAAAATTAGGCTTAAACATTTTAATTAAATAATTAATTGATTAATTAATTGATTAATTAAATTTTAACTATTTTCTTAACTTAAAAAAAGTTAGAATCTAGGAATTAATTTAGATTAAATTTTCTTTTCACGATAAAAACAAAACAAAAAGATTTTTATTTCTTAGGATATTTTTAGACGTTATTTCCAATTTCATGCGCGTTTATTTAATTTCACATTTTTATTATTAATGTACTTGACTACTGGATGTAATAGATTAAATTAGGATATTTACTGCTTTATCCCACTCATTCTTGTACAATGTAAATCCCCTCCCCAAAATATTATAATAGCGTAGATTTAAATTCCTACACTTTAATATTCTGCAATATATATTAATTGCTAGTAATTAGGCGTGTATGAAAAGACTGCAAATTAAAACGTTAGCTAACCTAATAAAAAGATAAAAATAACTGAATCTCAACACATATGCACATATGCACCTCTAGGGTATCCCCACTTCGGTTGCCTTTGGTAAAATAGTCATGTCCCTCGAGAATGGGGACGCTTTAGCAAAGACCCGTAAAAATAAAAAGATCATAGTCCCTTGATGACCCTACGGTGTTGCCTTTCGGTAAATGATCTCGTCCCTTAAACAAAATTGCTAAAGTGTCTCCATATGTTTCCGTTATGACTGTAAAACGTCCCTTTGATTGTCCCTCAATATCCAACGATAGGGCTACCTACTCACTAATAGTAGGATAGTGTTGTCTAAAGGAAAAGAGGAAAATAATGACCCTTTTCGAGTAATAAAGTAGATAGCTGTTAGAAGTTTGCTCAAACATCTTACACTTACATAAAAATTTCTTTTCAAAAACAATTTCAAAACACTTTGTATACTTTCTCCACTATCCCGAAAAACATTACAAAGTTCGCCGTACTAAGGCGTTTTTTTAAAAAACATTTTCAAACACACAAAGCACAAAAGTATATCAAAATGAGCAAACCTCTAAAAGCCTGTAGAGAACTACAGATGGAAAGGGTGCTAACACCTTCCCTTTCCATAATCTACCCCCTTAATCAGAAAACATCTCGAAAAGGTCTTTTTCTGTTCTTTTCACCCTTTCCTTGGTTGGATAATAAAAAAGATGGTGGCGACTCTTGCTTACCGCAACATTTGCAAACACAAACGCAAAACCAGTAGTATTAAACAGTCGGTTCTGCCACCGTATCACAAGCACATTTTCAAAATACTTTCAAAAACCACACCATAATTACATTTTAAAACAAAGCAAGTGATCTGGCAAGCAACTAAGAGCCCATAAATAACTATGGATGAAAAGGGTGCTAACACCTTCCCTTTTCATAATCTACCCCCCGAACTCAAGAAATAATCTCAAGGGTCTTTCTTGTTCTTTTCACCCTTTCCTTTATTGGATAAAAGAAAAGTCGGTGGCAACTCTTGCTATCCGCAACAATTGCAATGAAATGCAAAACATCCCAAGTCAGTTCTCCTAACGTATTACAGAACTGGCGACTCTGCTGGGGAGATTATCACAAGTGGGGTTACCTTAGGGCTAGATCACCTTTACTTGCTTTTCTTTGTTTGAATTGTTTGCTTTACATTTTGGTTCCTTGTTTGGGCTTGTTTTGATCCTCTACCCATATCTGGGACACCTTTTTAGGTAAGTAGCAATAGATTTTTAAAACTGTACGGCGTAGACCAATATGGTTGAAGAAATTCCTATGTTAGTGTGACACATTTGTTGGTATCGGTATCCCTTGTGTTGAATCGGGGAGAATACGGGGCCGCTGAGTGGAGTCATGAAGCACTAATTGACCTTAGAACCTTAATTGAACAACTTGGCCATTAGGAAGTAGTGAGATAGCCAGTTTCGGTGGAAAGCTGAAAATTGGTTGATACTCGATACTACACTCATTGAGATTAGACTTTTGGGATATTGAGATTGTGTTGAGACAATACCTAAAAGAAAGGTTAGTGATATTGAGATCCCTAGAACCCAGTTACTTTCTAGGACAGGTTGAGCCGACTAAACTTCAAGAGGGTACTTACCTACCAACTCCATGCAAGCCTAAACCTAAGGAATTGCTTGTTTTGTGTGTACATAACAACTTGCTTACTTGTACATAACATCATAAACATCATAACATCATAAGCATTCTCACTAACCATTTCAAGGATTTAGGAATTTATATTTGTTTTGTTTTGTATGCCATGAATCTCGTCCGAAGGAACACCATCAGAATCAGCTTCGTGAAAGCACACCCTCAACTCTAAGAAATAGCATCAAGGGTGCCTAAAGACTCTCCTTTCACCAAGAAATATGGCCGACTCCTCAGTTTGGCTACCTCTAATTTCCATAAAGAGGTGATGTGCGTGCTCTTCTAATTCTTTGATCCTATGCATCATTGCTTCACCTTCCCTGATTATCAGTTGGTGCCAACACTAGAAGAATTCTCTCTACTATTATGAGCGCCCGTGATTGGTCAAGCGTCGTTCACCAGTTTAGAAGGGATTCTGAAACCTGAAGTCATTGCCAAAGCCCTGCATCTGAAGAGAGCCGGCATCATAGCAAATTGGGAGACAAGAAGCGGAGTTAAAGGGTTCCTAGCCAAGTTCTTATTGGAGAAAGCTCGCTCATTCTGGGAAGATATGGATCTCCAAGCATTTGAAGATGTCTTGGCTCTTCTAATCTATGGTTTGGTTCTATTTCCCAATCCGGACCAATTCATAGATGTGAATGCCATCAAGATCTTCATCTCTCGTAATCCTATACCTACTTTGCTTGGAGAATTTTACATTGTTTCCACACTCGCACAATGAAGAAAAAAGGTACTCTCTTGTGTTGCATTCCCCTACTCGCTAAGTGGTTTACTTCTCACTTACCTCGATCAACATTGAAGAACAAGCAAGGATTAACTTGGTCTCAAAGGATGATGTCCCTCACACTATGACATTTATTGGTGTTCTCGATCCTTGGAGGATGCTACTATCATTGACTGTTTTGGGGAATTCCCTAATGTCCCTTTGATTGGCATTAGGGGAGGTATCACCTATAACCCTTCTCTTGCATTATGACAATTTGGCTATGCACGAAGAGATGGTCCTCACGATGCACTCATCCAAGGGTTAGTGTTCGACTACGAGAGTGACGATCAAGGCTACCGTCAGAGATTTATACGAGCTTAGAGGATGGTAAACAAAGTGGATAGCAAGACATTGAGGCGTAAGAACTCCACTCCTTTGGAGGCTTATCTTAAGTGGGTACAAACTCGTGCTCAAAGACTCGGTATGCCATACCCTGCCACTTTTCCTATCATTATGGAGCCATTAGTTGAAGGAGATGTTCCTTATGCTATCCTTCATCCTACCATGCCTACTTTTCTTGAAGACTTACAAAGAGCTTGGATCCAGCTGAAGGAAGAATGAGACACTTTTGAGGCCCAGTTCTATGCGAGTGAAAAGAAAGTCTTAGAGCTTACGAGGCAGCTTCATGAGGAGCAAAATATGAATGCCTACATCGCGCCAAAGAGGATGCGTTATACTTTCTTGTCTTAGGAGTTTATTTCCTCCTTTGTAAGCCCAAGGGGAACAATTGTAATCAATTTAAACTTATTAATACAATTGATGTTTGCTCCTTTCTTTGTCTATAACAAATTTAAATTTTCTAAGTCCTTGAAAACATTACATCCACATACCATGCATCATATCATGACAGGATTTTCCACACAGGTCTCTCATCTACTTACTGTTTATTTCAGTAGAGATGACTCTAGAACAGACTATCAAGGACATTCAGACTCAAAACGCTCAACTTCAAGATATGTTCTTGAACCTATCCAAGGGACAAGAAGAGGTGAAGGCGCTCCTCACTAGGGGCATGATCATGGGAAATCCTGAGAACAACAAGGATGACCAGTTGGAACGGCTACAAACTGAAATGGCAACAATGAAAGTCCAGATGATGGGACAACTGGTGGGCCAGATGGCTCTCATCCAAAACTTAGCTCGGGGACAATAAGAGCTAAGGACCCTCGTCAACAAACTTCATCAAGACGGTTGCAACCATATGAAACAAACGGTCAAGATTGGGGATCAAGGTACTACTTAGCCTACCATGAGACAAGAAGCCGGTTTGGTGGAGAGTAGACCTTTTCAATTTGCTACCATGTCACGGGCCCAACAACCACCTCGTCAACAAGGAAATGGTAATCGGGTCCCATTCGTTAGACAGTTTACCAAACTCGACGTGCCGACATTGCAAGTCTGTTAACACTTGCTAAAGCTGAATTTGGTCACATTAAGGGATCCTCCTCGGAATCACGGTACCTCCACTCCTAGCTATCATCCTGATGCAATGTGTGCATATCATTCCAATAATCCTGGACATGATACGAATAGCTGTTGGGCATTGAAAAATAAGATTCAAGACTCGATCGACGAAGGAGTGCTGGAGTTCACACAAGATGGTCAGACGGAATTCTTCTGCCGTCCCTCAAAGGCACACCATCTGAAATGACAAGTTCAGACAAAGAAGCTTTTGTTAATTTTGAATTTTCAATTGTAATTTCTTTTGATTGTTCAAACACTTATCTATTAATGTCAAACTTTGTTTCATTAATGCGTTGCATATGTTTGTTTTGAATTGATCCATTCGTTTTCATTACATTTACGCTATGTTGTTTAATCCCTTTATGATATTCAACTCTTGTTTTAAAAGTTACAAGCCTTTAGAGGGAGGATGACGAAAACAATGCCATGATCTCATACAGTATGCTTTTGAATAGACCTTGCTGATGATGTACAGGCATTTCTTTCAAATCCTAAACATTGGAGTTATAAGGAAGATAATCCCTAGTCAACCCCTTAGAGCCAAAGAAGTAGAAGTTTCCATTTTACCACAGATTGAAACCTTTAATCAAAACCTGGGGCAGGGTAGTCTCTCAGTTAATTCAAATGCGCGTTCAGTCGCAAACTTTCACTTCGTAATACAACGAATGACATCAAAAACATTCCTATGGAATCAGAAGACGATGATGGTTTGCTATCACATAGGAAATCATTATCTCTCAAAAAAAATCCCATTAAGTCAAAACCTATGAAGGATATTTAAGAGAAACTGGGGCATCCCGCTGACCGTAATCTCAAAACAAGAACAATCAGGCAAAAATCAGGGATAACAAAATCAAAAAAAGGGGGTCCTAAAAATCCTCCACAAAAAAGAAAAGGTTATAAAAATGACTACCTTATCAAACAAACTCTCAAATGTTGAACCATCTCCTAGTATCAGAGTAAAGATTCCATACTCAATTGGGATCTAAATGCACAATTAGATGAGCATATGAGTGAAGAACATCACGAAGAACGGGCAGGTACAAATACACTTTTAGCCTTATCCTTTGTTTCTTAAACTGTGAACCAAGCCACGTTACAACCCTTCAAAAGTCCTAATTGAAGCATGGGTTAGTTCGAAAGCATACTGTTACAAAAGGTACCCTGACTCCTGTAAGGCTTACTCTAAATCCTGAGTTGAATTTTCTTACAAAAAATTATTTTATCTTCTAAAACGCATTTTTCAAAACTTCAAGACAAGCATAAACTTTGCATTATTTGAATATCGTTGTTTGCATATGGCTAATTGTTTGACAGCAGAGAAATTTGCACGACGAATATCCAGTGAACAAAAACTCTCTCAATGAACAAAATCATTTCAAGTGGGATGACACTTCCAATGACAAATCTCCGATAAGCAAAGAGGAATGACATACCACTGTCCAACCCATCCAAGGAAGTCCAATCAAGATTCCATGAAATCTCTCAAGAAACGCTAAACAACCAGGGGCAAATCTCCATTTGGGTCACTTGGGGCATTGGACATGAGTTCCAGCAATTAATCATGTACGATCAAACAAACATCTTCCTGGTAGTGCTTCAAACACTTGCTACTAGGGGCGGTGACAGGTTTCCCATAAGGCCTTTTCATAGGATAACCCCTAGTCAAGTCCCTACAAAGTTGGATCCAGACAACTCCCAGCCAGAGTTTCAATCTCTGGAAAACTTTCTCCCCAACTGAGTTGGTCTCAAAAAAAATCCTCGAGGAGTTCTGCAAAAAGAAAACACATCTCCAGCAGATTGGTAACAAGGTTTATTTCCCCAACAAACAGCAAGATTCTCCAGCTCTACGAATAAAGGGACCACAACTCCTTTTTCCCAGTAGACTGCTCTACGATCCTCAGTGAGTTACTGCGAAGCCTGGAAACCGACCAGATAACAATTAACTTCAGTAAGTTGTTGTGAAGCCTGGAATTCGACCAGATAACGACCAACTTGATTTTCTCATAAATTTATTGTGAAGCCTGGAATCCGATCAGATAACATTTAATTTCAGTATGTTATTGCGAAGCCTGGAAACCGACCAGATAACAGTTAACTTCAGTAAGTTGTTGCGAAGCCTGGAAATCGACCAGATAACAGTTAACTTTAGTAAGTTGTTGCGAAGCCTGGAATTTGACCAGATAACGATCAACTTCATTTTCTTAGAAATTTGTTGTGAAGCCTGGAATCCAACCAGATAACATCTAATTTCAGTAAGTTACTGCGAAGCCTAGAAACCGACCAAATAATAGTTAACTTCAGTAAGTTGTTGCGAAACCTGGAATTTGACCAGATAACGATCAACTTCATTTTCTCAGAAATTTGTTGTGAAGCCTGGAATCTGACCAGATAACATCTAATTTTAGTAAGTTACTGCGAAGCCTGGAAACCGACCAGATAACAGTTAACTTCAATAAGTTGTTGCAAAGCCTGGAATTCGACCAGATAACGATCAACTTCATTTTCTCAGAAATTTATTTTGAAGCCTGGAATCTAACTAGATAACATTTAATTTCAGTAAGTTACTGCGAAGCCTAGAAACCGACCAGATAACAGTTAACTTCAGTAAGTTGTTGCGAAGCCTGGAATTTGACAAGATAACAATCAACTTCATTCTCCCAGAAATTTGTTGTGAAGCCTGGAGTCCGACCAGATAACAATTAAATTCAGTAAGTTACTACGAAGCCTGCAAACCGACCAGATAACAGTTAACTTTAGTAAGTTGTTGCGAAGCCTGGGATTCGACCAGATAACGATCAACTTCATTCTCTCAAAAATTTGTTGTGAAGCCTGGAATCCGACCAGATAACAATTAAATTCACTAGTTTTCTACGAAGCCTGGAATTCGACCAATTAATAGTTAATTTAATCTTCCCTAGTAAGTTACTGCAAAATCTGGAATACGACCAGATAACAGTCAACTTCATTATCCTCAACAAATTGCTGCCAAACCTGGATTTCGACCGGATAACAACTAACTTTCCTTTCTCTTGCATCAAGAGATAACTCCCCAGTAGAGTAACAGACAACTGAGATGCCTAAACTCTTTTCCCCATGCAGGAATCAACACTCTCCACAGAGTTTTCCTCAAGCAAAGTCAACATTCCCCAGCGGAGTTCTCCTCAAACAACAAAAACAAGGATTCCCAGTGGAAACATTCAAAGCAAGGTCTAGAAGGGTGTGCATATTCTTCATCCCCAACGACCGTCCGGGATTCAACTTCCCAAAAATCCCCAACATTTGTCAAGGATTTATTTTCCAAGATAAAAATTTACATTCCAACAACATTTCGCATTACATGCATGATAAATGCATACAACATAATCTCATTTATTTTGAGAACAACATTACGTAACACATTTCATACATCATGACATTGCATACAGCTAACCCTTTTACCTTTTCAGGAAAGATCAATTGACTTATAATTATCATCAACAATTTTTAAGAAGTCTAAGACTAGTTCCTGAAACAAGATAGAGCAACTATCTACACGACCAGACAAAGAAAACCTACCCAGGTTCCTTCTCATACATTTCCAAATGAAGTTTTACACTGACTCATCATGAAGAAACCCTACCCAGGTTCCTTCTCATTTCCAGATGCGGTTTTACACTGACTCATCATGAAGTAACCCTACCCAGGCTTCCCTCTCATATGTCTCCTAAAGCAGCCTTACACAGGCCCATCATAAATAAAAGAATATCAAAGACCTCTTTTGGTTAGATTTATTTCTTCCAATTAGTAACAGGCGACCAAAGACCTCGTCTGGATGGATTTATTTCTTCCGGTTAATAATAGGAGAATCAAAGCCCTCTTTTGGTTAGATTCATTTCTTCCAATTAACAACAGGAAAATGAAGACCTCTTCTGGTTAGATTCATCTCTTCCAGTTAATAACAGTCGATCAAAGGCCTCTTCTAGTTAGATTCATTTCTTCCAGTTAATAATAGGCGAATCAAAGACCTCTTCTAGTTAGATTCATTTCTTCCAGTTAATAACAGGCGATCAAAGACCTCTTCTGGGTAGATTTAGTTCTTCCAGTTAATAACAGGCGATCAAAGACCTCATCTGGGTAGATTTAGTTCTTCCAGTTAATAACACCGATCAAAGACCTCTTCTGGTTAGATTCATTTCTTCCAGTTAATAATAGGCGAATCAAAGACCTCTTCTGGTTAGATTTATTTATTCCAGTTAATAACAGGGGAATCAATGTCCTCTTTTGGTTAGATTCATTTCTTCCAGTTAATAATAGGCGAATCAAAGTCCTCTTCTAGTTAGATTCATTTCTTCCAGTTAACAACAGGAAAATGAAGACATCTTCTGGTTAGATTTAGTTCTTCCAGTTAAAAACAGGAAAAAGACATCTACTATTTCAGTATAAATCAACCAAAAGATTTATCCTGATACTTTCCCCAGTCACGTTGGATGGAATCTATAAGCCCATCTCCGAAAAAATTCCATCATTTCTCCAAATGGAATCTTTAAGACTATTCCCTACACAATCAACAACCACATCGTCAAGTGCAAATTTCTGGGCACTTTAGTGTTCAATCATCTTCCACCTTTAAGTCACGAATGGGAGGCTCGCCAATCTAACTCTTCGGGTTTAAGAAGATTGAACAGGGGCAGTGGTTGTACCCCAAAATTTTCCCTCTCATTCTCAAGAATTTTCTCACAAGATCTTCTATGGTTCAAATTTGCAGCATTGATACATCAATTTAGGTTTGAATTGGCACAAGGGAAAAATGGTCAAAATGCACACTAAAAAATAAAACTTTGACTTTTGGATCAAAATCAAGTTTCAAGAGTCATATTTCATCAAGACATCTTAGAATATGAAGTTTGGTTCATTAAGAAAATAAAAAGTCAAAATTACTTTGGAAAAGTCAAAATTCTAAACACTTAGAAATTTTTCTAAGTGTTAAGAAAAGATGATAAGTTCAGAACTTCTGGCCAGATTTTCATCATGATGCAAGCTGATTCAGGAAGAACTTCTGACACAAGAGTTGTAGATCTCAATGAGATCTGAAACATTGCAGAACATAACTTCTTCTACAAGTGTTGGGATTTCAAGTTAGAAGCCTTTGAAGACACGTCCATGAAACTAAAACACTTAGTAAATTTTGAGCCTTTTCAAGTCAGAATTTGTTTGGAACTTCTGGGCCAGTTTTCACAAAGGTACAATCAGAGTTTACTAAGATGATCCAAAGAGAGATTACAAAGCATGTTACAAGCTTTCTGGAAAGTCTGAGAGCTTCTTCAGATCATGTTGGAGCAAGAAGATTCAAAGATCAGAAGTTGGACATTTGTTCTAAGTTACGTTGATGCTAAACTTCTGATACAGGTTCAAGCTATGCTGCACAATCTCATGTTGCAGGCTTTCTTACTTGTTAAATCTCATCATCATTTAATTCTTACACCAACTTTTGAGCCTTTATCCAAAGGATCTTCCCACGTGTGACATAAAAGTACCATTGTTGTCCTTGAAAAGCAAACTTTTGTACAAAGTTTATTTTGAGGCCATGCTTCACTTTGCTTCTGAGTGTACTTCCTCCATAAATCATGACTACAAACTCAGACTAGGAGTGCTTAAAGCTGCTAACCTCCCTACCTTGCCTTGAAACATGCTTGTCAAAACTTGCTTCAAAAACAAGTCAACGATCCATAACCCATGATGGTTGTACTCTTAATTTCTCCAAGCTTCTAAATCCTTTTCCTATAAATTCAACTTCATTTGCAAACATAAAGAGGGGGGGAGATATTGAAAAATCCTTGAAACCTTGCTGAAAATTCCAAGAACTTGAAATTGCAGTCCAAACATAAAACCTGCTAATTTCTGGTTTTTGCATCCAAACTCTAATTTTCCTTGTGCATTTCTTGGCCAAATCACCCATACAGTTTCTGATATACACATAGAGGCCTTCCGACCTTCTGTTTTCAAACTCAACACAATCCTCACCACTCTTTATTTCAAAAAAACTAGAACGTTGCACTTTGATTGCTCCAGAGTATTCCAGCCATTCACAGCTTAAGTTAAGGGTTGTTCTAGATTTCTGGGAACTTGAGAAAGTTGATCAGAACATCACAACAATCTGAACCAGGCTAACTCACTGAATAATTTCCAGCTGCAAGGTAAGTTTCTTCTAACTCTTATCTTATTATTTAGGCATTGTTAGGCTTGCAATTTCAAAGATACAATGTAGATATCATGGCTCTGAATCTGTACATATTTATAGATTTCTTTAACATGGCCTAAGTAGAGAGAATTTCATATCAGGACTTCTTGAGGAAATTAGGGTTCAGAATTAGGATTAGCAAAATTCACGCTTGTTTCTGGTTTATAATTTTGATGCTTTGTGTTTCTGAAACATGATAAAATTTGCCATAACTGCTATGTTTGCATTTTCCATTTTTGTTAAGAAATGACTAAGTTGCAGATACTCTGACTAGCGTGGAGAAGGAGATGAAGTTCATCATCAGAACTTACTTTGTGATACATGTTTATGTTTTTGCTTCTAATACCGGATGTACAGCCACCCCAGTGGTAGAGAGTGCGCGCATAAGGCATTAGTGCTAAGGGTCCTGGGTTCTAGCCCAAGAAGAATCTTTTTAGGTTTATTTATTGACATTTTTACCCCATTATTTATCAAACAATATTCCTGGACTAGAACTTCTAGCCAGTCTCATCCAACAACATTGTCATCTCACAGAACTTCTAGCCTTCTAGTAACACTAGAACTTCTAGTTTTCCAACTGCATCATAACTTCTGGGTTCTTTCAACAATCATAACTTCTAGGTTTCCTTTGCTCCCAGAAACCTCAGAACATTAGTGCGTCTGGATCTAGAACTTTTGACCTTCCCTTTTTTGCTAACATTTGCTTTCTGATTTGCAGCGCACCTAAGTCAGAACTTCTTCTCTCTCCTCTTTCAGCAACGCGCTGACTCTAACACTTATTCTCTTATTATTTTTATCATCACTTTATTTTCATTAATAAAAACACAAAAAATACTTTATATTCATACACTTTGCTTTATTTCTAAAAGACTAAAAATATTTTCTTAAGCAAATTTATTTCTTCTCTTAACAAAAACAAAACAATTCTATTTTACATTTATTGTACATTATTTCAATATGGTTGTAATAGATAATTAGGACTTTAATTTCTTGCAAACCCCCATTTGTAAATTTGCACACCCCATCTCCGAGTGATTGTAATAGCGTAGGATATTTACTTTCCGCAATTTATCGCTTTCATATAAATGCTAGTAAAGTAGGATTTGTATGGGAAGATAAAAACAACAAGTAAACAACCCTTAATCAAAGACTAAATACATGCAAATCAGATACGGAATTCACACATGCACCCCTAGGGTAATTCTACTTGTTGCCTTATGAAAAATAGTCATGTTATGCATGTGGGACGTCTTAGCAAAAACAATCAAAATACAAGATCATAGTCCCTCGATGACGCTCCAAATGTTGCCTTACAAATGATCTTAGTCCCTCAAGAGAAATTCTAAGATATCTCACAATATTGCTATCATGACTATACGATGACCCGCGCCTGTCCCTTTACATCGAATGATGGAGCTTCTTACAAAATCAATGGTAAGATAGCAACATCTAAAGAAGGAGGAAAAGAACATTAAAGACCTTTGAGTAGGTAGGTTGCTTCTAGTTGCTCGCTTGCTCACAACAAAAACATTTTATACACCAACACTTTTATTTTGAAACATTTTCAAAAGACAACACTTTGTATGCATTCTTATAGAGACGAGAATCATTACAAAGGCACCTTTTAAAAATCACTTTAAAAAAACAAACACTTCTTTGAACTATTTTTTCCAAACAACACTTTGTATGTGTTCTTATAGAGACGAGAATCATTACAAAAGCACGTTTTCGAAATACTTTCAAAAATCACACCACAAGCACATTTTCAAATAAAGCAAGTGATCTAGCAAGCAACTAAGAGCCCATAGATAACTATGGATGAAAACAGTGCTAACACCTTCCCTTTTCATAATCTACCCCCCGAACTCAAGAAATAAGCTCAAATGTCTTTCCTGTTCTTTTCACCTTTTCCTTTATTGGATAAAAGAAAAGTCAGTGGTGACTCTTGCTATCAGCAACAATTGCGATCAAACGCAAAACATCCCAAGTCAGTTCTCCCACCGTATTAAAGACGTTAAACAAAGCGATTGTTGGGAGACACCCCAACATTGTAAGTATTTCGTTTTCTATGTTCATTTGAATTAAAATCGTGTAGAAAAGTATGATGGTTTTCTACAGTGCAGCTTGCACCAGAATTTTTGTTTTCTATTTCTGGTGTAGCTCGCCGGGCGAGCGTTGGGCGAAGGATTTTTGCCTGACCCTCGCGTGTGTCATACCCCAATTTTGTCTGGGTGTTTTTATTTTGTGGTTTCATTTAATTTCAAATGAATGAGATAATACAGTTGGTAAAGACTGGGAGGTATAAGTGAAATGTCACGAGTTCAAATCCCAACTCTCACACTTTTTTACATTTTCCTATTTTATTTATTTTTCCTTTATTTTCTAACTTTATTTTTATTTTATCCAATAAAATAACAAAAAATACATTTTCATTTTCATTTTTGTTTTTCATTCAAATCCCTTTTTAATAATTATTTTATTTTACTATTTTGGTCAAAAATACAAAAAAAAAAGTGTTATGAGCAAGTAAAGAAAAAGGAAAGTTTTTGTATAATCTTTTCAAATTTGGAAAAGAGATTAAAAATCAAATAAGTTTTAATTGGCCATTTTAATTGTTTGATTGATTTCCTTAATGAATTATGATTTAATCACTTTTTATTTGATTTTTTCCATTTTTGTTTTAACCTAAAAATCTCTATAAATGAAACCTCACAATTTCACAAAAGTGAGGCCAATTCCTTCACTTTCACTGTATCAGTCACACTTTAAATATTTCACGGGAGTCAATTTCCAGTAACACAAATTCTTGCACGACCATTCACACACCAATTCTCGTTACACACTAAACACCCACATTCTTTTACACACCTTGTACATAAGTCCTCCTATTATATGTACAAATTCCCATAAACTATTGCACAATTTTTTAACTCTTTCACGTTTTCTCAGTAGAAAAAAACCTATGCTAATTTCACAAAATAAAGCCAATTTCACTATGTTGTAGAACATATAAATTCAAATAATTTTTTAACCATGCTTGTAATCAAACCATAAGCAACAATGACAATAATGTTTTTCTGCAGTCTGTTCATCATCATTCCTATGCGATCTCTAAACAAATTTTCATATAGTCCTTTACTCACTATTTTTATTTTTGTTTATTCAATTTTGTCATCGTTACCACATTAACAGTTTTGTTAGGAATAAATTTTGATACAGATTCTACTGAGTATTCAATGACTCAGACAAAGTTGAGGATGAAGAAACTTTATATCACTTTCTTACATGTATATTTCATTTCCTGATAGCTACCAAGAGTGGCTCCATGGTATGTCTCTCTCTTGGTCATTTTAACATGTGTTATTTTATTTTTATTTTAATTATGCCACCACGTGTAGGCTATTGGTTGGACATTATTTTTGTTTTTTTATTTATAATTTAACATTGTCAATCAAATAATCAGGAAGTTAGGCCTTGAATTATATTTTCTCGATGTTATCATTTGCATCTCAAGTGTATCCGCTTTTTTTATGTATTATCTAGGATACTTATTATTCTAATTAATCTTAATTGGTATTGAGTTGTTAATTAAAATAATTTAATTTAGGTTTTAATTACCAAAAACACTAATAAATATGAAAACACGAGATAGGCGTATTTTCATTTTAGTTGTCTTGTAAATATATCTTTTTTAAATTAAATTTAACTAAGTAATTTGGTTAAATAATTACTATATTTATACATATTCAAACCTTTTTTCAAACAAAATTAATTCAACTTTTTTATAATGGGACTGTTAGATTTTTCATCTGATATGTTTTCGAATAAGTAATTGGTCGATTCATCATCTATTAGTTAATTATTCAAAAATCAAACAATTTTCACAATTAAATTAATTTGATATTTAAATTCACGTAATTCATCAAATAATTCATCCGCGAATGACACGTGGTCAATATCTGGCCACATGACGAGGAGACTATGTCAGACTCCCCTGCTCTACGTCTTAATAGAGCTAACCAACAACAAATCATTTTTTACTAACATAATAAAAAACCCAAGATATTTTTGAAACTGGATTAAATAGAATAATTTTCAAATTAACTGCGAACTACGTCTACGCTCACACAATTTTCAACCCAGACAAGGTTCAATGTTAACTCGAAAGCAATTCTACACAATCTTATAAAAAACACCAACCAACTGTGAACTATGAAAAGAGACTTTGATTCCTCCTAAGAAGATACGTAGGCATACGATTAAAATCTTGGCGAGTCCCCCTAACTAAAATTAAAACCATTTTTCCTAATTATATTGAAAAACCCTATTTCCTAAAAAACGCTCTTCTAAACATAATATCCTTGTTAATAATGTAGATAAGGGGTGCCTAACACCTTTCCTCGTCTAGAATCGAGTCCAAATCTAGAATCTCTGAACCTTTAGGGTTACTCCTTTATACTCTCTTCCTTTAGGATACAAATTAAGGGTGGCGGCTCTAATTTAAAAACCAGTTGTAACAGTTGGCGGCTCTGTTGGAGACTCAACCCTAGGTTTATAAGTCTTTCCTTTAGATTTTTCGGTTTTCTTGTTTTTGGGTTTTTATTTTCTTGCTCATTTAATTATTTATTTATTTTCTGCTTATTTTTACTAATTCATTATATTTATTTATTCATTTATGGTGGGGTTTAAAGTTTGCAATATTATTTTCAAAAACTCTTAGAAAGAAGGTTCGTCTATTAGCCAAGGGGTTACATCAATCCCATGAGTTTATGTGATGACTTCACCTAGAGTCGATGGAATTCCACAAAAGGAATACCTCTCGAGAGATATCCTCTTGGGAAGTAGGACTTTGGAATGATAATTATGACTCTTTGTACATCCTTTAAACCAAAAAACTCATGATGAGACCTTTCATGACCAAGAGACGAAAGTTTCAGTCTGTAAAGAGACTCCACTTAAGGGAGACCCTTATGTATTTCCCTCTAGCGTTATTTATGATACTCTTAAGGAAACCACCTTGTGGGGAGGGTATAATATCCATAGGCCAATACTAAGAACCTACCTTCTAAGGATACCTTTCACAAATCCCACTACAATCTGCACCCGTGAGGGTTATCCCTTCATCCACTATTATCTTTAGCCCGCAGGGCTTTCGTCTATATCTTAATTCCTAGCCCGTAGGGATTCCTCGATGTCTTTTTATTAGCCATAAGCCTTAAAGAATTCCTACCTATCTCAATCTCTGAGACAATGTAGAATATCATCAAATCCACCTCCATTATTATCTTCGTCCTTAAGAAGTTTCTGCATGTCTCAATTTCTGAGCCAGTGTAGGGTATCAGCATGTCTATCTTTAAACTTGTACAGAGTACCCCTACGTCTACCATCATGCTACATCCACGTCGCATTTCATATCCATGGATCTTTTTTTTGCATACTTAAAAAAAATATTTTTGCATAACCCAACATTTTCATACATTTACATTTCCATCAATTTTCACAAAATCATTTACGCTTCCACCCTTATCCAACTGCGATCCAGCTAGAAAGATTCTCGATACTCGTAAGCAAACTCAAAGCATGTCTCAAGAAGCCATGAAAGAACTCAAAAGAGGCCAAGAACTGTTGAAGGAGAAGGTCCACTAGTTGAAGACTGAAATGAACTTAATCATGCAATTATTACCGAGGAATGAAGGTAACCCTTCGTCATCCCAACCGTAGGTCTATTCAGCACCGCAGGTGCCACCACGATGGGAAGTTCTCCCACCTAAAAATTAACTACAACAACCCTATCAACAGAAGGGATATGCCCAACAAAGGAAAATACAAAATCTATCACCTAGGAAATTTGATACACTTCCCATACCGCACAGTCGGCTGCTACATCATTTACTCAAGGCATCCTTGGTAGAGCTGAAGCCACTTGCTCCTCCAATTGGGGCACTCCCACCAAAATATGATGAAAATGCAAGGTGCGAGTATCATGCCAATTCTCAAGGACATACCATATAAAAATGTTGTGCTTTCAGGCACAAGGTCCAAGATTTAATCGACAATAAGCATTTGACTTTTGAAGAAGGGGTCTCATTGGCGAATGGTCGCCCTTGCTTTGAAAAATCTAAAGACTAAGAAGAATCTCCTAAAAGTCAGTGGATCTACAAGAGGGCTTAATCTCTAGATCATTAGGCCTTAATCATTTCAAATTTTAATTTTTTTTCTTGCTAAATGTTATTTGTTGTAAATTTGTACTTTTTGGTTTGTAATTCTAATAAAATAAGCATGCATGTTTTTGAAATCGATTCATTTGTATTCACTCTTATATCGCTTTCCCCAAATAATTAATGACTTCCCGTTTTTACTCTTTCTATTCCATTTTAAAATTAACAAACTGTGAGGCATGTTATTTTGAATTATAGCACTACACTCAGCAATGAGCATAACTATTTCATTATCCTTGAGCTTTTTCTTGTTGGATAGAGTTTCTTTATTAAATTTAGCATATGAAGGCATTTGTGTAATAGCTTATGTGAATGGTACAGTGATATTTATCCGTTTCATAAGTTCTACGAATTTCTTAAATTGTCCTTCATTCTTAGTCTTAGATAATCTTTGAGGATAAGGCACATGTGGCTTATATGGTGGCAGAGCATATAAGGTGGTTCTTTCTCTCTGGCTTCTTCGCTTTTTTTCCTTTCCATTATCTTTTGGTTCCATTACATTTTCAATTCCTTTACCATAAGTTCGATACATGGACGGATTTTTTAGTCTTGGATCAACCGGTCCATCAAGTTTTGTCCCGCTTCACAACTGAATAGCGTTAGCATGACCTTTTGGATTTGGTTTTGGTTGGCCAGGAAACATTCAAGCAGGGGCTGCCATTGTTTCTTGTTGCTAGGCTACTTGGGAATTTTTGGTTTCTAACATTTTTTTATAAGTAGCCAGAGCATCAAGTTTACTCGACATTTGGTTCATCAGTTCACTCGTATGAGTATTTTATTTGTGAAATCTTTGTTTTTTTAAGCCTGATCATTCATAAATTTTTCAATCATGGTCTCTAAATTTGACTTTCTGCGTGCTTGTGAAGCAGATGGTGCTCCTTTCTGATAACCAGGTGAAATAACAGGTGTTGAGTTTGGTGGATACAGAGCGTTGTTACTCTTGTACAAAAAATTCAGGTGATTTCTCCAGCCAGGATTATAAGTGTTTGAATATGGGTTTCCTTGGGCGTAGTTCACTTGGTCGGTAGGAACACCATCCAGTAATTGACAATCAACATTAGTGTGCCCAAGGGTTCCACATAGTTCATAATTTGGTGTCATAGCAGCCACGGTGGGTGCAGGTGGTGTAATGGCTAAGCTTTCAATCTTTTGAGTAAGTGCGCCCACTTTATCATTGACGTGGTCTATGCCATTAACTTCATACATTCCTCCTTTCGGAGTTGGTTTTTCAACAAAAACACGTTCACCTCCCCATTGGAAATGATTTTGAGCCATGTTCTCTATGAGTTCATAGGCTTCGTCATACGGCTTATCCATCAGAGCACCACCAGCTACAACATTCAGATTTATCTTAGTGTTGTACAGCAGACCATGGTTGAAGGTATAGATAATCAGTCATTGCTCGAGTCCATGATATGGGAAGAGCCTCATCATGTCCTTATATCTTTCCCATGTTTCGACAAGAGATTCGTTATCTTTTTTCTTAAATCCATTGATTTGAGCTCTCAGTATAGTTGTCTTACTTGGTGGGAAATATTGGGCTAAGAAGACTTTCTTTAATTCGTCCCGTTTGGTGAGTGAATTGGATGGTAGAGACTGGAGCCAATCCCTAGCTATATCTCTAAATGAAAATTGGAAAAGACATAGTCTAATCGCTTCTTAACTGACACCATTTTCTTTCACTGTGTTTGCGTATTACACAAATGATGACAAATGTAAGTTCTGATCGTCCATAGGTCTTCCTGGAAACTAGTTTTGTTGAACAACTGATAACAACGAAGGTTTCAACTCGAAATAATTTCGGTTGATGGCAGGGGCATCAATCCTATTATGTGGTTCATCTTGTGACAAAATTGCATAGTACTTCAAAGAACAGTTTTGTGGTCCTTGAGCCATGATTGGTTCTGGTTTTGGTACATGAATAATAGGGTCTGGGAAGTTGTATCTAGTAGGAAATTTGTTAATTTGGTGTCTTAATCTGATATAATGCTCGACTTCATTAATTTGATGCTCTAACTCTTCACTTTATGAGCGAGTGTTTGGAATACAATTGACAAATTAAAAAGGAAAATAGTTGCCTTAGTCTATATTGCACAACAATTAAATCACAATATTGACTAAATTAGTCCCCGACATCGACACCAAAAACTTGATCGCGACTTTACGAGTCAGACGAAATATGTATATGCAAGTATACAGGTGTCCGTGTAGTTTTAATTGATTACCGAACCCACAGGGACTAATAATCAAACTAATGTCATTTATCGTTGCAGTGCAAAGCTAAGGCTAAAGGTTAAACGGTAATAAGAGAATGGAATTGTAAAATTCTAAGGATTTAAAAAAGTGATAAAACGAGTTTGGAGTATGGATTCTATGTTCGTAAAGGACTAGTAGAATACGGGTGCTAGATACTATTAAATACTATTTTTAAAGAAAGTGTCAACTTAAAGACTAAGTCTCACACTCTCGTGCTATTTACAAGAACCACACCTCCTAACCACAAGATTTTGCTCTCGCTCACCCGTTAATTAAGAAACGTATTTTGAAAGTTTAACCACAGGATTTTGCTCTCGCTTGCCCGTTAATTAAGAAACATATTTTGGAAGTTGATAAAGTTCTAAAAGATACCTAAAGCGCTCTCGCTGTTTTTAGGATTGATGCCTAATTTCCATTATCTGGTTCATTCCTCACACTCTCGCGCTATCGACTTAAACCTTAGTTTGTTCATGACTCTCGTGTCAAAACAATTAAACATATGAATATAAATTAGAACCAAAACATAATTTAAATCATATTTTTCGCACCTACTGTTTTCTACCGAGTCTCGTTGGTAACGATAGCCCTCATGCGCCATACCTTAACAAATTTAGCCTAACATATTCATTCATAAGATTGGCATGTTAAAGCATGGTAAGCATGAATTTAGCATACTAACACAATTCAATATAATTCCACGCATGAAAAATATATAAAATAACACAAGAATAAGGAAACAAAAATTATTACTTGAATATAAACAAAGATGGCGGCAGGACTGATGTAGTAATTCAAACTTGCAGTACAATTACAAGGGAAAAAAAGAAATGGAACAATGTTTGTTTTGCTTAAGTATAAAATAATTTGGGCAGAGCTTCCGCATAAATCTATGACACCCGAAATAATCTCGAGGAGGACATATATATAGTACAAGACCTCCCAACTTCTTGGGATCACAACTGCCCTCTTGGAGGGAAAAGTAGTTGTAGAAACTGCTCCAAAACTGAACTGTCACGAAACTGCCTTCTGAGAGGAGGGCAATGGTGAACGCCATGAGGGCAATGGCGAATGCCATTTCCTTGATCATTAAATGAAGTGGAATGCAAGGGTGATGGCAAATGCCAAGGCTCCATGCCGAACGCCATATCAGCAAAACGAATAGAAATGAAGCTTTTTGCTGCTCTTTCGCCTCGATTCTGGCTTGGTCGCGAATCTTTAGAGAAACTGATCGACATCTGCAAAACAAAGGAAAAAATTAAATGCAATGAAATAAAATACGAACATTTTATGTGCACATTGAGCCTAAATACATGTCAATATTTGGTTAATTTCCATATCATATATTGACACTTTTAAAGCTCTTTTCTATGCTTTTGATTATGAAAATGACTTAGTTTAAGTGATTCTTGCATCGATGTATATAACCATGGAAAGTTTAATGTGTTTGTTAGTTTTTCAGCATTTTATGTTTAGATGTTGCGGCTTAAAGCGGACTCAGAGATGAAGAATCAAAGAAAGCTGAGTGTCAGTATTTTGGAAGCCTCGCATGATGAGAGGGAGGCGAGTGAAGGAAGCCTCACCCGAAAAAGGCGAGGCGAGACCAAAGGTGAGAGAATTTGTAAAATCCAGTAGCTACTGTCTTGATCTCTCCTGTTAGAGCATCCATCAAAGAGGAATCGAGAAGGACTCGCCCGACGATGCAGCTTGTTTGCCCGGCGAGGCAAGATATTTTCAGCTGCTTGCATGCACTCTTGCTGTCATAGGGACGTGTAAAGTGAGGCTCGCCCGACAAAGCTTGTATAGCTCCGAGCGAAGTAGAGCATACATGCCATGCTTATAATCTACTTTTTAGATATTTTGGACATCATCTTACATTTTCTTACATTCTTATAACCTAGAAACACTTGTGTGAGAGAGAAAAATTCATTTATATTCATTTCTACTCAAAATTAAAGGTTTCTAACATCAATCTTTGAGATTTCAAGTTTGATTTTCATAAATATTTTTTGTTTACTTGTTGATCAAGCTACCATGGTGATGGGTAGCTAAATCTCTCTTTGTGTCAAGATTAGAGGTAGATAATCTTAACTTTTGTATGTATTTCTCTTAATATTTTGTATGTGAACAATTTGATGATGAATATATGGTGAAAAATCCTTGTTTTATGGTTTATATGTGATTTGATCATTATTGAGAAATATGTTCAACTCTTTACCTAGGTTTTCATCTATCAACAAACAATTTCTAGACATAGTTTTATGAGTTGATATTCACCTATATCAAGGTTTTAAAGTTATCATATTGATAGTTGGGTAGAGAGATCACCTAAGGATCAATATGATAAAACTCATAATTTGTTTTAGAGATTAAATTTTTTGAGAGGATATGTGATTATATTGATTATTAATAAGTTCATGTTCTTTATTAAGAAAATGCATATGAAATAGATTATCGAGCCCTAATCTTGACATTTTTTTATCAATCATTTAAAACCAAAACTCTCTTTTGACATACTTGATACTTTTCATGCAAACAACACTTTCAAACATCAAAACCTTTTATTAATCTTAAGCTTAAAACAATTATAATTATAGAACAACAGTAATATCACACCAATCTCTGTGGAAAATGATAGTATAAATACTTTTCCTATAAGTGTAACAAAACCCCACCACCTTCACCAATTCTATCCCCTTGAATTTCAAGTGTTTCACCTCTCGATCTCATACTCTCAAGGGAGATGCCTTAATAATCAAGTCTCTATAACTTGCACATTGTCCAATTGAATCACATGATACGGATCACGAACGTATTTTCGTAACTGAGACACATGAAAGATATCATTAAGAATCCAACGAAATGGTCGTAAGGAAAATTTGAAGGCCACTTATCCTATTGTCATTGAAATCTGATAAGGACCAATTAAATGCAACACGAGCTTTCGAGATTTCAAAGCTTAGCCAACACCAATTACCAGAGTAACCCTAAAACACATGATATTTCTCTTAGAACTCAAGTATCTTTCTTTGCTTATCATGGTAACTCTTCTGGCGACTTTGCGAAGCTTTCATCTTTTCCTGAATCATCTTGATCTTCTCAGAGGTCTGTTGAACGATCTCAGATCCGAGCATATCATCTTCACTTAATTCATACCAACATAAAAGAGTTATACACCTCATTCTATACAACTCCTTAAACGGTGTCATTCCAATACTTGAATGGTAACTATTATCGCAGGTGAACTCAATCAACGATAAGTAACTGTCCCAATTACCTCCCTGTTCAAAAACACAAGCCCTCAACAAATCATATAAAGACTAGATAGTCCTCTCTGACTGATATTCCATCTATGGATAATAGGCATAACTCAACCTCAACTTAGTACCCATAGCTTCCTGCAAACTATCTCGGAACCTTGATGTAAATCACTGATCTCTATCAAAAACAATACTCAAACGAATACCATGAAACTTGACAATCTTCTCAATATACTCTTCAACTAACTTCTATGATGAATAATTGATCTTTATCAGAATAAAATGAGTTAATTTAGTAAATATATCCACCACAACCCAAACTGAATCATTCCCCTTAGAATTCTTTGGCAAACTCGTCACGAAATCCATAGAAATAGCATCCCACATCCATTTTGGAATATTCAACAGTTGCATCAACCCATACGACTTATGATGCTTAATCTTCAACTTCTGGAAAGTCAAACAAGAATACACAAACGTAGAAATATCTTTATTCATTCCTAGCCACCAAAATATCTTTTTCAATTCCTGATATATTTAAGTAACACCGAGGTGAATACTCAAACCACTTTTGTGACCTTCCTCAAGAATACTCTTCTTAAGTTTTGTTACATCTAGAACACAAACTTTGTCGCTTAATCTCATAACACCATTCTTTTCAATTCTAAAATATCCTCCTTTACCTTGATTGATTAACACCAATTGGTCGATAAATCTCAAGTCGGTTTTCTAACCTTATCTGATTTCTTCAAGAATACCACTAGCCAGCTTCAACATATCCAACTTCACACTGGTAGGAGTCTCTTTACACACCAAACTCATATCTCTAAAATGTTCAATCAACTCCAATTCTAGAACCATAAGCATTGACATATGCGATGACTTCTTACTTAACGTATCGACTACAACATTGGCTTTACCCGGACTGTAACTCAAAATAAAATCATAATCCTTCAAAAATTCAAGCCACCTCTTCTGCCTCTTATTCAACTCTTTCTGATTGAACAAGTACTTTAAACTCTTCAAATGTGAAACCAAACAAATGGTGTCTCTAAACCTTGAGAACAAAAACCGCAACTTCCAACTCCAGATCACGCGTTGGATAGTTCCTCTCAATAACCTTTTGCTATCTATTAGCATAAGCTATAACCTAATCATTTTTCATAAGCACACCACCTAAACCCATATTTGAAGCATCAAAATACACCACAAAGGATTCACTTAGACTTGGCAAAATAAAAATGTAAAAATGATGTTAACTTCCTCTTGAGTTCTTGAAAATTCTTTTCACGCTACACATTTCACACAAAAGCTTGACCCTTTCGAGTTGACTGAGTCAAAGGCAATGTCAACTTCTAAAAGCCTTTTATAAACCTCCTATAATAACAACCCTAAAATTCTGGTATACAGATAACAAATATCCTAACACATGTCTAAGACATTGATCTCTGCGTAAAAACACTTGAACATGATAAAGCATACTGATATAAACATATTAGACCAGAGTTGTAATAGATGTTCCAACATCTTATACAACATGTCAACCAATCAAGAACAAAACTGAACAAAACATAAAAATAATAACACATAGATATGATGATCTAGTTCGGTGGACACACACCTACTATGGGGGAGACCAAACCCGGAAGGAATTCCACTATCAGAGGTATTAGTTCAAAGCTAAACTTCCTCGTTTACAACTTCTCGCCTAATCCCTACTGTGATACGGTGGCCAGAACCGGGACGTGGTTTCCCTATTTTGTTAAGGAATTTGCTGGTTTGCGTTTTGCGTTTGTTTTTGCAAAATGTCGCGGTAAGCAAGAGTCGCCACCGTCTTTTATTTTATCCAACAAGGAAAGGAAAAAAGCACAAAAAAATTCCTTTTTTGAGATATTTCTGAGTACGGGGTAGATTATAGAAAGGGAAGGTATTAGCACCCTTTCTATCCGTAGTTATCTACGGGATCTTAGGTACTTGCTCATCATTTTCAAAATTGTTTTCTTTGTGTTTGTGTGATTTGAAAAGCTTTTGTTTTGACTTCGATTTAACTCTTGCTTCTGTCTTCAAGAGTGTAATGAAGTGTTTTTGAAAACTTTTTTTGTAAAGGAGTGTAAGTGTGAGAAAAAGTTTTGTTTGGATTGAGCAAGTACTTAAGAGCTAATCTACCTACTCGAAAAAAGAATCGTTCTATGTTTGTTTCCTTTAGACAATGCTATCCCACTATTAGTGAGTAGGTAGCATCGTTGTTGGAGTTTTGAGGGTCAATTCGAAAGGTACATACGGTCACTAAAGCAATGTTAGGACGTCTTAGTAATAACCCTAATATCTTAGATTAATCATTCGAGGCAACAATTCCGAGGCAACCATTCCGAGACAACTTTTCCGAGTCGGGACTTTGATCTTTGTTTAGAAAAAAGGACGACCACTAAAGCATCCTATACTCAATGACCGTTTACCGAAGGCAACCAAGTGGGAGTGTACCCTAGGAGTGCGCATGTGCGAGTGATTCAATTTCGGATTATTTATCTTTGCACATTTAGGGTGATCTAATTGTTTTAAAATTAATCATACATTCTTGTCATGCATCCTAACATCATACATCTAACAGTTAATAATTTGCGGAATTTAAAGTGTGGAAATTAAACTACGCTATTACAAGGCTTCGGGTATTTACATAGCCAAAAACAAACCCTTTGAAAAATAAAGCGGTAATTAAAATAAACGTCCTAATTAAACTATTACAAACTGTGAGCAGATACAATAATTGGGTAAAACTAATAATAAAGCGCGAGAGAGAAATTAAGATCGACGAGAAATTAGGGTTTTGACCCTTCTAACCTACTTAAAAGAAAAATTGTTTTTTGTTGTTTTTAATAAAAGAAATAAATTTTCTAAATTAAATAAGAAATTAATTAGTTAATTAAATTAATTAATAAAAAATAATGACATGACCTATTTTTGGTTTTTTTTGTTATTTTAGGAAAAAAATAAAATATAATTAAGTTAGTAATAAAACCTATTTATTCTAATTATTTTTTAATTATGTACAAAATAATTAAAGTTATCTAAATTAATCAAACCTAATTAAATTAATTAATTTATTGATAAAAATAAATATCTTAAATTTAATTGGATAGAAAAATAATATTTTTGGTGATTTTTTGATAAAAGAAAATAATTTAATTGGTTAGTAAATAAATAAATAAATTAATTAAAGTAAATATAAAAAGAAAAAAAGAATAAGAAATGGGCCTGAAAAATGGGGGTGCCAATAGTCAGATCTGGGCCCAAATAGAAGGTCCACGTTGACTTTGAGGATCCATGACTTGGCTTTGGTGCACCTTCAGATGATGGCCATCAGATTTGGCTGGCTAGATTGGGAGGATGTATGATGGTCTTTAGGCTTGCAAACGCGTTGGATAACCTGAAAGAAAATTAGAAAAATACCAAATGTTGGAGGCAGGGGTCGAACCCCTGACCTCAAGCCTCCTAATGCCTTAAACGCTGCCTGGCTACCACTGGGCCAATCACTTCTATTTGTACATGTAATGAACAATAATAATAATATAAAAAAAAAGAATTAGTGGAGAATAAAAAAAAATGCACGCCAGGTTTGAATGGGCCAGTGGGATGGTGACACGCAGTCGTCTCCTTCCTCTCTCCGTGGGTAAAAGTTTCATGTTAGAACATAGTTTGATTCTACAACCCTTAATTAGAGTTTTGATGATAACAAAATACAAAGAATAAATAAATCCAAAGATATATATACATAACATATATGCTACTTAAAATTATGTCTTGTATATGCAGAAGTTTTGATGGGATCAGCATCAGAAGATAGGCAATAAAGCATTATACACTGAAAGAAAAGCAGGCTTTACGCTGAAGTTTGATGACCAGAATCTGCGCCTAAACAAGTACACTCTGACTCTGAAACAAAGACACATCTTTACCAAGTATCAACACTCTGAAGCGTTATCAGTAGTTAAAGCAAAGAAGACTCGGAAGCGTTACTGGTTATTCAAGACAGAATTAAATACCAACGGCTTTCTTCAGACAAGATCTTCTACAAAAGGAAAGTGTGTAATTAACATTAAACTTGTTTTATGGACAACGTCTCTTGCTTGCCTATATAAACAAGTCTGCTTGTGAAAGAAGCATGTACGTACGCACACATCAATTTGCAGAGAATTCCAAATCACGCATATTCAAGCTCTAGCAAATTTATTTTATTCCAAGCTTAATTTATGTAACTATCACAGTTGTGATATACTGTTTTGTTAGAAAACAACAACACACTCTTGTTCAATTATTTGTAAAAGATTTCCTTGAGATAAACCAGTTTGTGGTTATACTCAAGAAGACTTTAACAGTTGTTAAAGTAGCTGTTGTAATCCTTTGAGATTAGTGGATTAAGACCTCGTTGGAGAGAGGCGAAATCACCTTGACGGGTGGACTGGAGTAGTTTGAGATTAAACGAACCAGGATAAAAATATTGTGTCATTAAGCTGTTTTGATTTAAGTTTTTCAATTCAACCCCCCCCCCCCCTTCTTGTGTTTTTTCACATCTTCAATTGGTATCAGAGTGCCTGGTTCTGAGCTTAAACACTTAACCGTGTCAGTACAAGATTCAGCGTTAGAAAAACACAATGGCAGGACCAAGTCAAAACATCAGCAATGACAACAATGAAGAAAGGGACAGATTCAGTGGCAAACCTCCAGTCTTTAATGGAGAGAACTTTGACTACTGGAAAGACAGAATTGAGAGTTTCTTTCTGGCCCATGATGTTGATCTGTGGGACATGGTGACTGATGGATACACGCACCAGTGGATGGACGTGGTCAGAAGATTGACAGGAAAATGATGTCTGATCAGCAAAAGCGTGAGTTCAAAAATCATCACAAGGACAGAACAATTCTTCTCAGCACCATCTCATATTCAGAATATGAGAAAATATCAAACAGAGAAACTGCCAAGAATATGTTTGATTCTCTGAAAATGACGCATGAAGGCAACATTCAAGTCAAAGAAACCAAAGCCCTTGCGCTTATTCAGAAGTATGAGGCATTCAAGATGGAAGATAGTGAATCAATAGAAACTATGTTTTCAAGATTCCAAATTCTTGTTGCTGGTCTAAAAGTTCTTCACAAAGGGTATTCCACTTCTGATCACGTTAAGAAGATCATCAGAAGCTTGCCAAAACAGTGGAGTCCAATGGTCACAACACTTAAGCTAGCCAAGGATCTCAACAAAATCTCTCTGGAGGAACTTGTTAGCTCCCTCAGAAGTCACGAGATAGAGCTAGAAGCAGATGAACCTCAAAAGCAAGGTAAGCCATTAGCTTTAAAATCTAACAAAAAATCTGACTCCAAAGTTTTGCAGGCTGTGGAAGAAACCTCTGATGGATCCTCATCGGAAGAAGATGAACTGTCTCTTCTCTCCAGAAGGGTGAACCAACTATGGAAGAATAGGCAAAGGAAGTTCAGGAATCCCAGAAGATCAGAAAATCAGAATGAATCTTACTCCAGATACAGAAGGTCAGAATCCTCCTCTGAACACAGAAGATCTGAAGGTTCTTCAGGATATAGAAAGTCAAACAACAAAGACATCATCTGCTATGAATGTAACGAGCAAGGGAACTACAAAAGTGATTTCCCAAAGCTTCAGAAGGAGAAGCCCAAAAAGAAGTTTGGAAAGGAAAAGAAGAAAAGTCTCATGGCTACATGGGATGATTCTGACACATCTGAAGCTGACTCAGAATCAGATGATGAAAGAGAAAACATAGCTCTCATGGCCAACGTATCTGAAGACAGTGAAGCTTCTGATTCAGACTCTGAATCAGATACAGAAGAGGTATTCCCTGACTTTACTATAAACTTTACTAAGGCTGAACTAACTGAAAGCCTTAATGAAATTCTGGAAAGGTATCAGTAGATCAGAGTCAAATTCAGAAACCTGAAAAGGAATCTTGCTTCTGACTCTGATAAGACTGAGAGTCTCAGATTGGAGAATTCTGAGTTAAAAGAAAAAATTTCAAAATTAGAAAACCATTTGCAAAACTCTCAGAAGGAAACAATCCCTGAAAATCCCAGCAATGCTGATGAGATCATCAAAGAGTATGATCACAGCTTTCAGAAGTTTCTTGCTAAAAACATAGACAGAAGCAAAATGGCTTCAATGATCTATGGAGTTTGCAGAAATGGCAGAAAAGGGATAGGATATCAAGGTAAGGTACCTACACCAAAAAATTCCATGGACTTAGTTATAAAACGCACTCCACTTGATTCACACTTTATATATGGGCACACACATGACATAAAATACATAAGTAGTGATTACTTTGTCAAACCAAAATTCAACCAGAGTTTTGGTAAAAATAACAAATCAGGACCCAAGAAAATGTGGGTACCTAAGGATAAAATAATGCATGTGGCAGATATCTTTAGCAGCAAAGCAAAGACAACAATCATGGTACCTGGACTCTGGCTGCTCACGACACATGACGGGAAGAAGGCATATGTTTCAAAGCATGGAACTTAAGCCTGGAGGCCATGTAGGCTTTGGAGCCAATCAGAGAGGAAAGATCATTGGCTCTAGAACAGTAGGTAATGGAAATCTTCCCTCTATAAGTAATGTTTTATTAGTTGATGGATTAATGCATAACCTGTTATCCATAAGTCAATTAAGTGATAACGGTTATGATATAATCTTCAATCAAAATTCATGCAAATCTGTTAGTCAGAAAGATGGGACTATCTGTTGTACCCCAAAATTTGCCCTCCCATATTCTTCAAAATTTGCCAAGTTAATGCTTCAAATCTCCCCAAGGGTTGCACAGTTCAAGGGCCTCCTAACAGTCAAGAATTAGGGTTTTGGTTCTGACAAAGAAAATGAAGTTTCCAAGGGTCCAATCAAGTCCCACATGCCTACAAATATGGTCAAGCATCCTCATACCAAGTTTCAAGACTTACAGCACAAAATTGCACAGTCAAAAACCCTAATTGCACTACAGTCAACTGTAGGGGCAAAATGGTCATTTGATAGTCAAAAGTTCAAATTTTTGGTCAACATCTCATTTTGAAGCCACAAACATCATTTGATCAATTCTTGATCATGATTCTCAAAGCTTGGCTCAAAAAGTCTCAAGATGCAAAAGTTTCCATATTTGGACAATTGAAAAAGTCAACTGTAACTTGACCAAGGCGTAACTTCCACATGGATTATCAGAAAAATTCCATCCAAAGCTCATTTTGAAGAGAATCACATTTCCTACAACTCCTCTTCACACTTCAAGTCCAAGAAATGCTCTCACAAAAGGTTATCAATTTCAACATTATAGGTCATTTTCAAAAGTCAACAAAAAGGGACTTTAAGTCAAAGGCCATAACTTGAGATTGGTAAATCAAAATGACATGGGACCAAAGACATTGGTTAGAGGACTTCACGACCTTTCCAAAATGTCCAAAAACATGATCAAAGCTTAAAAATTGAGCAAGATATGCCTTGTGGAAGTTGGGAAATTTTTGGATATTTTGAAAAGTCAACTTTGCTTCAAATAACTTAAAATTGCTAATGGGCCACATTTTCTTCCAAGATTCATCATCCAAAGCATATGCACGACCATTTGGCCCAAAGGGGATTTATTTCATCATTTTTATTATTTATTTGAATTTTTAATTACAATTAATTCATTTAAATTAAATAAAATATGGAAAAATACTAAACCAAAGTTTTTAAATCTTTTTGTGCAGAATAAACTCTCATCAAGGCCTAAGGATTTCGTGCATATCAAAAGAGGAAAGAATTGGTGCAAATTGGCATGATTCTTCATGAAAAAATATTGAAAAAGATTCATAAAAATCAAATCTTGAAAGCCATTAAAGACAAGGCTATGGGCTTGGATTATTGACTGAATTCATTCCTTATACAAGTGCAAACCTAACCCTAAAGCCAAGAACCTCCAAGCTGCGCCCAAAGTTGAAGAGAAACATTGAAATTTTTGTGAAAATTTCCAAAATTGAAAACGTGATTACAAAGGGTTTCAAGACAAAATAATCATTCCATTGCATTCCTGAGACTTCAAGGAAAGTTTCTGGATCAAAACCATCATCTCTAACGCGAAGAATTGGTAGAATAACCCCGTCCTGTTCATACTTTTTTCCACGTTCTTGCATCATGATTCACGCATTATTGTTAATTTTTAATGTTTGATTTATATTCAGTTAACCATTCTAAAGCTAACCATGTGTTTTAATTGAGTTTTCACGCATCGTATGAAGAATCACCATGGAAGATTGCTAGGGTTACAAAACTGTGAAATTGGGGGTTTACTTCTATGGAAAAATTAAGACCTGAGACCCACACCATCAGAATCAGAAACTCTTGGCCAATCGTTCCCATACCTCGCGCTCAATTTATGAGCCACCATATTCTATTCGCTATTTTCATATGCACTGTTTAGTGGGGGTTCAAAACCCCCGCTATCTAACTGTTGTTTTTTCAGGTAAAATGCGAACGAGTGGAGAAGAAGATTATGTGGCATCATGTGATTGAGTACTTTGAATTCTAGCGCGCGTTTTTCTGACTCATACCACTAATGTTTGTCTTTTCTTATAATAATTATTTGTCATATGATAAACAAAGCGCGCGTTTGGTACAGATGGTGAAGGCGTTGTCTCATAAGGCACTGGGACCTGGGTTCGATTCCCAGGTCCCCCGCTCTATTTCAATATTTTTTCTCTCAACATAATCCCATGAAGATTCAATCCAAAGGCCTACCATACGCCCATAATCCAAGCACGCCACATGGCCATTGAGGGCAATCCAAGGGCCTTGATTTGGAGACCACCATGGGCATGAGTCAGATGTGTCACACGCTTCCAGGAAAAGTCAAACAAGGCTTTGAATATTGGGCCAAATGGCTGAATCACACCTCCAATTTGGGACAACAAACCCCCATTGTTTGCTTTCTTTCACCCTTTTATTTTATTTTTATTTGCTTAATTCAATTTTAATTTAATTCAAATTAATATTTCCATAATATAAAAAGATAACAAAAAATCAGGAAAGACAAAAATAAAAATATATTTTATTTAAATGTTATTTTTGTAAATAAATCTCATTAATTAATTTAGCTTTTTAAATTTAGGTTTAATTCAAATATTTGTCTTAATAAATTAAAAAGAGTGTAGAATTAGGGTTTTAAGTATTTTTTATTCTTTTCCTTTTTTCTCTCACCATAATTAATTATTAAATATTATTTTTGTAAATAAAACTTGCCATTAATTAATTAGGTTAATTCTAGGTTTAACTTTAACATGTTTTTTTTTAATAAATTAAAAATAGCTAGAACTAGGTTTTAATTCCAATTTAATTTTTCTTATTAAAAATCCATAAATACAAAAACTCAAAAATCTTTTCTTTTTATTTTAATTTAATTAATTTGTTAACCATAATTGAATTTCATAAAAAAGGGTCCAACGCCCTCGCATTCGATCGTAATTCCAATTCGCGCATTTGTTTCCTTTCTTATAATTTTTATGTAATTCTCCCAAAGCCGTGTAAATTTGATATTTATATTTCTCGCACTTTACTTTATTTTTGTCAAATCGGGTCCTGGATTTAATTTGGCGATGTGGACCCGCGCCTTTGTAATAGTTTAGGAACTTTATATTTCTCGCAACTTTTTAACTGCTAATAAAATTGCATGCAAGAATGAATGTTAAAATAAAAACAAGCGTAGATCACCCATGACATGATAAGACAAAAATAAATGAACATGACACACAATTCACACACCACCCCTAGGGTACGCCTCACTGTTGCCTTGCCTCTCGAAAGGTGATCGTCGAGTAGAGGATGTTTTAGTAAGTCCTCATGATCCGGGAACCTGGCATGAGGGTAGCTTCTAAGGTATCTTCCTATTGCTCTGGTGATCACCATGTCCCGAACCTCGAATTGACCCGAACACCTCCAACGGTGGTTCTACCTACCTCTCAATGGTGGGATGGCACTACTTTAAAGGACATTTACACAGACGAATTCCTTAGGGTAGGTAGACGACTCTAGATACTTGCTCTAATTTCAAAAACAAATCAAAAATACTTTTCACACTGACGCCTTCTCAAAAAGCTTTCGAAAGCAAATTTTTCAAACACTCTTGAGGACTGATACAAGAGTCGAACTGGAATTTTCAAAGAAACTTTTTAAAAACCCACAGTTGAAAAGCAAACAAACCATTTTGAAAACACAAGTGAGCAAGTATCTAAGAGCCCATGGATAACCATGGATAGAAAGGGTGCTAACACCTTCCCTTTCTATAATCTACCTCCTGAACCGAGAGCAATCTCTATAAGGAATTTTTCTGTGCTTTTGTCCTTTCCATTTGGAGAAAATAAAAGATGATGGCGACTCTTGCTTCCGTGACATTTCGCGAACCAGCGTTAAACAGTCAGTTCCAGATCCACTGATCACACTATCCTATTTAATGGAAAGAGGAAAAACATCATTTATAAAATCAAACTTTCTGAACTGAAAAGTCAGAATGTAAAATTTCTTCTGTCTGTTAACTACGAGCAATGGATCTGGCACAGAAGATTGGGACATGTTAGTATAAGAAGAATATCTCATATTAACAAACTCAATCTGGTCAGAGGACTTCCTAACCTGAAGTTCAATTCAGATGCTCTGTGTGAAGCATGTCAGAAAGGCAAGTTTACAAAACCTACTTTCAAATCCAAAAATGTTGTTTCCACCTCTAAGCCATTAGAACTTCTGCACATTGACTTATTTGGACCAGTAAAAACTGCTTTAGTCAGTGGCAAGAAGTATGGGTTAGTAATCGTAGATGACTATAGCAGATGGACATGGGTAAAGTTCTTAAGGCACAAGGATGAGTCACACTCTGTGTTTGTTACCTTCTGCAACCAAGTTCAAAATGAAAAGGATCTTAGAATCGTCAAACTCAGAAGTGATCATGGTGGAGAATTTGAAAATAAAGATTTTGAGTTATTCTTTAATGAAAAAGGAATTCTGCATGATTTCTCTTGTCCTAGAACTCCCCAGCAAAATGGAGTTGTAGAACGAAAGAACAGAACATTGCAAGATATGGCCAGAACCATGACCAACGAGACTAACGTTGCTAAGATCTTCTGGGCAGAGGCAATAAACACAGCGTGTTACATTCAGAATAGAATCTCCATAAGACCTATTCTGGAAAAGACTCCATATGAATTGTGGAAGAACAGAAAGCCCAACATTTCTTATTTTCACCCATTTGGATGTACATGTTTTATTTTGAATACAAAAAATTATTTGAACAAGTTTGACTCTAAAGCATAAAAGTGTATTATGTTAGGATACTCTGAACGCTCAAGAGGGTACAGAGTATACAATACAAAAACACAGATTGTTGAAGAGTAAATCAGTGTTCGTTTTGATGATAAGATTGACTCTCAAAAGTCAAAGCAGAATGAATTCCTTGCAGGTATGGAAGTTGAACTTACAGGTACTGAAGATAACTCATCAGAGGCTCTCAACAGAGACACTCCCTCAACATCAAAAAGAGTCACTGCAAGCAACCCAGCACCTTCTGTTGGTCAACTCCAGAAAAGACCATCCAGAAGAAGCATTGATCACCCAGAAGAAACAATCTTAGGAAGGAAGGAAGATCCAATCAGAACAAGATCTACCTTCAGAAACTCTGAAGAATCCCTCATGGGACTGGTTTCTCTGATTGAACCAACAAAAATTGATGAAGCACTTCTGGACAATGATTGGATTCTAGCAATGCAAGAGGAGCTAAATCAATTCACAAGAAATGACGTATGGGATCTGGATCCCAAACCAAAAGGATTCAACGTCATTGGTACAAAATGGGTGTTCAGAAACAAGGTGAAGTCATCAGAAACAAAGCACGGCTGGTAGCACAAGGTTATAGTCAGCAAGAGGGGATAGACTATACAGAAACCTTTGCTCTAGTCTCCAGGTTAGAATCTATCAGACTTTTAATCTCATTTGCTGTTAATAAAGGCATCACTCTGTATCAGATGGATGTCAAGAGTGCATTCTTAAATGGCTATATAGAAGAAGAGGTATATGTGCACCAACCCCCTGGTTTTGAAAGTTCTAAAATCCAGAATATGTTTTCAAACTAAAGAAGTCACTATATGGTCTGAAACAAGCTCCCAGAGCTTGGTATGAAAGACTAAGTAACTTCCTGTTAGAAAAGGAATTCACCAGAGGGAAAGTGAACACAACCTTATTTTGTAAGACAGTTAAGAATGACATTTTAGTATGTCAGATTTATGTTGATGACATCATATTTGGATCCACTAAACCCTCTCTGGGAAGAGAGTTTGCTAAATGTATGCAGGCAGAGTTTGAGACGAGCCTAATGGGGGAACTAAAATTCTTTCTGGGAATTCAGATTAATCAAACCCCATAAGGAACTTACATTCATCAGAGAAAATATGTCAGAGAACTTATGAAGAAATTTGATCTCTCAGAATGTAAGCCATCAAGGATTTCAATGCATCCCACGTGCATTCTAGAAAAAGAAGAGGTAAATAAAAAGGTAGAACAGAAGGTCTACAGAGGTATAATTGGTTCTCTTCTCTATCTGACGGCTTCAAGGCCTGACATTCTATTCAGTGTTTGCATTTGTGCTAGATTCCAATCAGATCCTAGAGAATCTCACTTAACAGTAGTTAAGCGAATTTTCAAGTATCTGAAAGGTACTGCTAATCTGGGTTTGTTTTATAGAAAATCAAATGATTACAGCCTAGTAGGATACTGTGATGCTGATTTTGCTGGAGACAGAGTAGAACGTAAAAGAACTTCTGGAAGTTTCCAGTTTCTGGGAGAAAATCTGATCTCATGGTCCAGCAAAAGACAATCCACAATAGCTCTATCAACAACAGAAGCTGAATACATAGAAGCCGCTGGATGCAGCACACAAATGCTCTGGATGAAAAGTCAACTTGAGGACTTCAATATATTTGAGAGTAACATCCCTATCCTCTGTGCCAATACTTCTGTTATTTGTCTCAATAAAAATCTTATTTTGCATTCTAGGGCTAAGCATATAGAAATAAAACATCATTTTATTAGGGACTATGTTCAGAAAGGGATTCTCAATTTAAAATTCTTTGACACAGACCATCAATGGGCTGATGTCTTTACAAAACCTCTTTCTGAAGATAGGTTTAACTTCATTCTGAAACATCTCAGCATGAAGCTTTTCCCAGAATAAACTGTTTTATTTATATATCTTAACCTTCAGAATTTTGGTTATTTTCTGTGAACTACTGATCAACCTGCCTTCAGAATTTTAGAAGTACAGATTGTATCAGAATCTATCCATGAAGATCTGAGCGTTTCATTTCAAGGATAGAAGTGTGTTGTTCATGTAAGCAAACAATTGTCATCCATTCATCAGCTACCTTATGAGGCTGAACATGCATTCACTTTTCTGAAAGGTCAAAAGCGCTGATTGGGTGCATTGAGACACATGTCATGGGTAACTGTTCCAATATCTTTCTGAATCCCCTAAAATCAGCTGTCATTAATGCTTACAATAATTACAAATTATTTCTCTCTCCTGCAGTTTATGTTTTCAAAATCTATTTAAACGCATTTTTCACATCTTTATACTCTTTCACTTTCACTTTCTCTACAATCTAATTGTTTTCAGTTTGCATCTTTACAAAACCCTTTCATTTTCTTCTCAAATTTTCTGTGTGAACATGGCTTCCTCAAGCATCCCTAATACCAGTACTCAGAGAACATAATCCATGGAATAATATGAAGAACCGTTCAGAACTCTTCTCACGCCCATTGACAACCTAGAAGTACTCTTAGAACTGATTGTGGATTTTGAAAGTCTTCAAGAAAATGGGTTCAATCTTTCTGAAGAAGTAAAGGCTCAAGGTTGGAACAGGTATTTTGACCGTCTTCTAGGTCCAACGTTTCCAATCCTTGTGAAGGAATTTTAGATTCATGCTTCATCCTCCAATCATCAAGTCACTTCGTATGTAATTGGGAAGAAGATAGTCATAACTGAAGATCTTATTGCAAGACTGATAGGTTACAGTGGTGGTGGCGTAAGGTGTATAGACATGGCTGAAAGATGTGCTGATGTCGCTTCAATTTCTAGAGAAATTTTAACTCTGGGTCTTCCGACCAGCAAGATAAGGGATCTGAAGGATCATCATAGAATATGGGCCAAGATAATTCTGGGATGCGTCAATCACATGAAGCCAACCAGCTCTCCTGACTACATAAACATTGATCAACAGTTTCTGATCTACTTCATCTCCCAGAAGAGTAAGGTGAATCTGACTCATTTGTTGTTCAATCATCTGAGGACCAGTGTTAAGGAGACTAGAGAAGATGAGTGCACTAAAAGGGACTGGATACCCCTTGGAAGGCTCATATCAGATATTCTGACAGAGAATAGGCTGATAGAGCATCTAACAGAAGCACAGGAAATCAGCTCTTTAGAGGCAACTGCTGGGAAGCCTTTAAATGCAAATAGTCTGAAAAACATGAAGATTATTGAGAACATCAGAAAGGAACCCAATGTTACATCCTTTGCAACCATTACTTCCAAAAGAATCCCTCTGGATGATTTCCCTATGTTCTCAGAAATTGATTCCAAGCCTGAGATTATCGTCAGATATCTGGATGCATGCAAGGCAGATGGTACTGCACCAGATTTAAATATTCAGGACTTACAACAGAAGGCTCCAGAAGTTGTGCTAAAGAAGAACAAGAAAAGAAAGGCAGTAGCAGAAGGATCATCCCAGCGAACTCCTAAAGCCGCTAAAAGGAAAGGTAATCCTTCTACTGTTAATGTTTTAGAATCAATTACTATATCAACATCTGAACCAATACCTACCCATTCAGAAATTCCTACCCCTCAAACCTTTGATGATTTTGACATAGGTTTTGACCCCTATGAAACTCTAAGTCTTAGAGGAACTCACTCCCTACCTATCAATCCAAATACTGAAACAACTCAACCAGAACTTGCAAAAGTTCTGTCAGATATTGAAACTTTTGACCAGAATATTTTTGCTCCCACACTAGAAAATCCAAACTCTGAAACCACTACAGAAGCACCACAACCAGAAATTCCCCTCTCTCCACAACCAGAAATACCACTACCTCCATATCCTCAACCAGATATTCATCCACCATCTCCACAACCTGAACTATTTCAACCAGAAGTTCAAACTTCTGAGATCCAATCTTTTGATACATGTGAACCAGAACCTCATAACACTCAATCCAACCAATCTGAAGAACCCACTTCAGATTCTGATACCATTCCTATTCCAGGTATTACTGAACCTCTGGCCATCCGTATGCCCCTCACCATTCTGGATATTCCCCAAATTCCCTCTTCACTAGAATCAACTCCACCAAACTCCCCAATTAGTCCTATAATTATACCAAACTCTCCCACTCCCTCACCAAAGAGCAATCCAGATGACAACGCTAAACTTGTCATTGATCTAACTATTTTTTAACGTCTTGCTGCCATAACTCACAAAACGGCCATTCCAAAACCAAAACCATCTGAACCCACACCAGATGTTGGTACTAGTTTATTGATGTTTGAAACAGAAATGCAGAAATGGATAACCTCCCTGAAGCAAGCTAGTCTTGAGATGATTAATCCTGCTGCTTCAGATTATCTTTGGACAAGTTTCAGAAAATGGATAAGTTCTGAAACTCATAAGATGCAAGAACAGAGCTACGGACAAGTTCAACAGAATTTCAGTAATCTGCTAAAGGTAATTGAAGACCAAGTTCTGAGCCAACTGCTCAAGGAAGAGATTCTCCCTCTAGACAATGCTCCTTGGTCAGAACATCGTCTAGCAGACAAAGTTCAAACAGAATCAGAAGGTCTTACTCTGACTGCTGCTCAAGATGAGATGATTCCTGCAGAGGAATTAGTTCAAAAAGATCATGTTGTCGAATTCTCTGAGAAGCATCCAGTTTCTGAAGATTCTCAAGCTTTCTCCTATGAGAGGCAGACTCTGGAAGAATCGAAGAGAGCAAATATTGTTATGCAGGAAAGGATGGATAAACAGGATGAAATTTTTTTGGAAATCAAGAGCATGTTAACCAAACAAGAGGAAACCAACACCCAGATCAAGGGCTTGTTGGAAGCTTTGTTCACGCGCCTTCCTCCTCCATCTTAGATTTTCCTTTGTTTTTAACATTTGTTTATCTGTAATATTTTTTACATTGCTGCTGTTCTGAACTTCTTATCGTTGCTTCTAATTTTAATATAAATCCTTTTTGGATCTGATTATATGTTCTTTTTGATAACTGACAAAAAGGGGGAGAAAGAATAAGATATATTCAATAACGGATTACTGAGACATAAGTCTCAAACATTCTGATCTACTTAATTTCTTTCTTCTGAAAATCTTGAACAAGTACAAAACTTTTATGAAAGACGTAGTCAAATTCTGATGCTCAAGGACTCAAAGAATTTAAGGGAAGTAATCAACTAAGGGGCAATTTTTCTTCTTAACTCTATACTTTTTATTCTTTATTTTTAATTGAAAAATCTGGTTTTTGTCATCATCAAAAAGGGGGAGATTGTTAGAACATAGTTAGATTCTATAACCCTTAATTAGAGTTTTGATGATAACAAAATACAAAGAATAAATAAATCCAAAGATATACATACAGAACATATATGCTACTTAAAATTATGTTTTGTATATGCAGAAGTTCTGATGGGATCAGCATCAGAAGATAGGCAATAAAGCATTATACGCTGAAAGCAAAGCAGGCTTTACGCTGATGTTTGATGACCGGAATCTGTGCCTAAACAAGTACACTCTGACTCTGAAACAAAGACACATCTTTACCAAGTCATCAACACTCTGAAGCATTATCAGCAGTTAAAGCAAAGAAGACTCTAAAGTGTTACTGGTTATTCAAGACAGAATTAAATACCAACGGCTTTCTTTAGACAAGATCTTCTACAAAAGGAAAGTGTGAAATTAACATTAAACTTTCTTTATGGACAACGTCTCTTGCTTGCCTATATAAACAAGTCTGCTTGTGAAAGAAGCATGTACGTACGCATACATCAATTTGCAGAGAATTCCAAATCACGCATATTCAAGCTCTAGCAAATTTATTTTATTCCAAGCTTAATTTGTGTAACTATCACAGTTGTGATATACTGTTTTGTTAGAAAACAACAACACACTCTTGTTCAATTATTTGTAAAAGATTTCTTTGAGATAAACCGGTTTGTGGTTATACTCAAGAAGACTTTAACAGTTGTTAAAGTAGCTGTTGTAATCCTTTGAGATTAGTGGATTAAGACCTCGTTGGAGAGAGGCGAAATCACCTTGACGGGTGGACTGGATTAGTTTGAGATCAAACGAACCAGGATAAAAATAATGTGTCATTAAGCTGTTTTGATTTAAGTTTTTCAATTCAACCCCCCCTTCTTGTGTTTTTTCACATCTTCATTTCAAACTTTTACCTACGGATGTTTGTCCGTATCTATTGACAGGGGTCGTTCCAAAATCCTCTAAGTGACATATAAATGACATCTAATGCCATGGTTGGATCCATCTCATAATTCTGAACATGATGGTACCTTTCATCAAGGCTAATTTCACCTGTAAACAAAAACCCTAATTTGAAGCTATAAACCCTAACAATAGTGAATTCCAGCATAGACCATATAAATGCAATTAATCAATACAGGAAGCTTGCAAATGTTTCATGGATCAACAATACATGATTAATTCATCCTAGCAACGCCTAAATCATGTTATTCGAATTCAAGAAATATGGGGTACCGTGACTGACTTACAGTGCAATACACAGCTCGAAAATGCTCGGTTTTGATTGCTTTAGCTTACTGAGACTCCCAGGAAGCAAATGGAATGGTCAAGAAGTCTTGAATTGACCTGGAACAATGAAATCGATCTTACATTTTTTTCTTGATTTTTTCCAATGTTGCTCTGCTTGCTGCACCTCTTTCTAACTTGTTTTTAGGTCTGCATCGCCTCTATATGTATTGAGGAAGGGATTAGGGTTGATAACTGATATCAATCTTCCTCCATCAATGAATTGGATCCTTGATTTGACTCCCTTTGAAAACTTTCCAAAATTGGCCTATTTCAATCTTTTTGTTCATACCATACCTTTATACGAATTTTATGACTTGCTAGCTGTAATTGAAACCTGAAACAAGCATAAAATTTTTGGTTTTCAATATTTTGGATTTTATATGATTTGTTTTGATTTAAATTGAATTAATTCAAATAAAAATCAAAATAAATAATAAAAACATGATAAGGACAATCGACAAGAGATAGAGCTCGTGGACTATGCTTCCAACTCAAAACAAGTGAAAACGATTGGGCCCATTTGGCAAAAATTGAAGTTTTAGGCATAGTTGACTTTTGGTAATTTTGCAAAAAAGGTCAACTTCACCAATGCATAACTTCCTCAATTTTGACTCTTTGGAGGTGTTATTAGACTTTTTAGAAAGCTTGAGATGCCCTCTAATCAACCCTTTTGGTATAATATCAATTTGATATTCCATGCTAAAGTATGAAGCTTTGACAAAAAAGGTTTTTTTGTTGACTTTTCAAAATGACCTATAATGTCCAAATTCATAACTTCTTGTGAGTGCATATTTTGAACTTGGTAGCTGAAGATGGATTGTAGGGAATTGCATCCTCTTCAAAATTAGCTTTGGATGGGTCATTTATCATAAAGTATGGGAAAGTTATGCTTGGTCAAAGTTGGGTTGACTTTTCCTACAAACCCCTAATTTAGCAACTTTTGAGTCTTGATGAATTATGAGCAATCCTTGATGAATCATGATCAACACTTGATCAAATGATGAAATATACTTCAAAATTAGGATATTAACCAAAAATCTTGAAGTTTGACTGTATGTGGGCCACAGTTGACTTTTGCCCTAGCACAGTCGATTTTCAGGCCTCTGAGCAATTGACTGAGCAAATTTCCTCTGCAAGGCTTGAAACTTGACATGGATGATCTTGTGAACATATTAGGACAATTTTGAGCATTTGGGGTCCCTTGAACTCAAGTATCTTGATGCAACATGAAACCCTAATTTGAGGTAGACTGCCTTAGGAGAGAGCTTGTCTGGCCAACCCTTGGACTACCTTGAGCAACTTGAGGATCTTTCTTGAAATATTTTGAGAAATATGGGAGGGAAAGTTTTATGGTACAACAGCTGCCCATGTTCAATCTTCTTAAACCTTAGGATGTAGATTGGCTTTCGTGCCTTTCATGGTCCGAAGGTGGAAGATGATTGAACACTAGAGTGCCCAAAAATTTGCACTCGCATGAAGTGGTGCTCGTTTTGTGATGTCGGAAATGGGCTTACAGATGCCATTTAGAAATTGCCAATGGGGAATGGGCTTAAAGATGCCATTCGAAGGAGTGTCGATCGCATTATAGATTCCTTAGCGAGAGCTTTATACCTGTTATTGAGGAAGATTCCGCTGGGGAATATTGATCTCTGTTGAGAGAAGTAGAATTTTAGGAGCTTCGATAGTCCGTTATTCTGCTGGTGAGTCATCTCAGTTTGAATTTTAGGAACTTCGGTCGTCCGTATTCTACTGAAGAACCCTCTCTGTTGAATTTTAGGAACTTCAGTCGTTCGTATTCTACTGTGGAATCATCTTTGTTGAAATTTAGGAACTCATCAGTTATTCTACCGAGGAAACATCTCTGTTGAAATTTAGGAACTCGTATGTTATTCTACTGATGAAACATCTCTGTTGAAATTTAGGAACTCGTCAGTTATTCTACCGAGGAAACATCTCTGTTGAAATTTAGGAACTCGTCCGTTATTCTACTGAGGAATCATCTATGTTGAAATTTAGGAACTCGTTCGTTATTCTACAGAGGAATCATCTCTGTTGAAATTTAGGAACTCGTCCGTTATTCTACCGAGGAAACATCTCTGTTGAAATTTAGGAACTCGTCCGTTATTCTATTGAGGAAACATCTCTATTGAAATTTAGGAACTCGTCCGTTATTCTAACGAGGAATCATCTCTGTTGAAATTTAGGAACTCGTCCGTTATTCTACCGAGGAATCATCTCTGTTGAAATTTATGAACTCGTCCGTTATTCTACCGAGGAAACATCTCTGTTGAAGAGGAAAGTTGAATTTTAGGAGCTTCGGTCGTCTGTTATTCAACTAGGGATTAGACTATTATCCAGTCGTACCCGGGCTTTACAGCTTGAATTTTGTGAGAAATTGATTGTATTTTTCCTGAAAAATAAAGGTTAGTTGTATGTAATGCATGATATGTATCAAGCAATTATGTTCTCAAAATAAATGAGATTGTGTTTTATGATGCGTATATGCATGTGTCATGATGTATGGAAATGTGATTTTTTTAGCTGGGGAAAATAAATCCCGGATTGCTGCTGGAGAAAAGAGTTGAATTCTTCGTTTCTGCTGGGGATAGTGAGTGAAGATGATTGTGAGAATAAACCTGCAGGAGAGGATAACTCTGTTGGGGAATAAACTGACGAGGAAATGACTCTGTGGGGGAGGTCATATTCTGCTAGAGGACATGTTGATTTGGAGAAATAACCTCGGCTGGGGATGAATCATCATTGCCGGCGATGATAAACTCTATTGGGGATTGAGTTTCCATTTTATAAAAAGGAATGAACTCCACTGGGGATGATTTTCCAATTGCGACTTCCTAGGGAATAATCTTTTAGACTCTACTGAGGATAATTTTTCAAACTCCACTGGGGATAAATTTTCAGACTCCACTGGGGATAATTTTTCAGTGCTGATGGTGGATAAACTCTGCTTGGGGAGAATATTGCCGATTCATTCGCGGTTGCGAGCCTCAACTGGGGAAAATTAACACCACTACTTTCTCTTTACTCTGCGGGGAGTGAATGTACCTTCAATCATTTTCTCCAACTAGGTCTATCCTTATACCTGGTGAATAAAGCAACTGTATGGTTCAGACATTTCTTGTTTGCCTCCGTTTCTGATATTACGAGTAATCATCTTTTGTTTCGCATGTAAATATTGATGAGCAACAATTATTGTCAAATGCATATATCAAAATGAACATTGGACGTTCTTGCAAAATCAAAACAGAAAAAGGAAAACAATCTGAAATTTCTTTGTAAAAATGAATTGTATTGATTTTGAAATTAGCCTCTAAATAGGCGTTGATGTACAAGAGGCTGACGTCCTAGTAAGAGAACGCCGCCGAACAATAGATTTTATACAATTTGTGAAAAACAAATAAAAACAGCTATGTGAATAATCCCACTGGGTTCCAGCTCTGCTATTTCCCTTATGTCCTCGAGCATCTCATCACTTTGCTACTTGGTTGAAGGTAGATCAGATTGATTAGTGCCATCCGAGCTTGATAGTCGATACCGAAGTCTGGTTGTAAGGTGATCCAATGAGACATAGTGTTACGCTTTAATCCCTAATTTTTTCCTGGACCGCCCTTTCGGGTTTTCAGTCCACCGGGATACCCTTTTTTGCCCAAGTCGCCTTTTCAGGTTTTCGACTTGCCAGGTGTACATATTTTTCATTTTCATCCCTTATTTTTGCCCGAACCCTTTTGGTTCGCCAGGAAGCCCTTATTTTTTCCTAGGCCATTCAACCTAGCGGGTCTTTAATTATGCGTAGTATCTTTTTACTATGTCTGCATTGACGGGGTGAGGAAGGTCGTCACCATCCATGGTGGTTAGAATCATAGCTCCTCCTGAGAAAATGTTCTTAACCACAAATGGCCCTTCGTACATAGGGGTCCATTTTCCCCTGGGATCACCTTGAGGTAATATGATGCGCTTGATTACCAGATCCCCAACTTGATACTCTTGTCGTCTGACTTTCTTGTTAAATGCCTTGATCATCCGTTTTTGATACGTTTGACCATGAAAAATAGCAGTAACTCTCTTTTCATCGATTAAGTTCAGCTGATCAAGCCGGGTCTGAATCCAGTCATCTTCGCTCAAACCTGCATCCTTCATAATCCGAAGAGAGGGTATCTGAACTTCAATGGGCAAGACGGCCTCCATGCCATATACCAAAGAATAGGGTGTTGCCCCTGTTAACGTCCGCGCTGAGGTACGGTACCCATTAAGAGCAAACGGTAACATCTCGTGCCAGTCTTTATATGTCACCGTCATCTTTTGCACAATCTTCTTGATGTTCTTATTAGCCGCTTCAACAGCTCCATTCATCTTCGGCCGGTAAGGAGAAGAGTTGTGATGTTATATCTTGAACTGCTTGCAGAGTTCGGTGATCATTATATTGTTGAGATTTGTACCATTGTCCGTAATGATCCTCTCTGGTACACCATATCGACATATCAGATTGTTCCGAATAAACCGTGCCACGACGTTCTTGGTTACAATAGCAAAGAAAGTTGCTTCAACCCACTTTGTAAAGTAATCAATTGCTACCAAGATGAAACGATTCCCGTTGGATGCGGTAGGTCTGATCTCACCAATCATATCGATGCCCCACATTGCAAAAGGCCAAGGAGCTGTCAAGACGTTCAGAGGGACTGGAGGTATGTGCACCTTATCAGCATAGACTTGGCACTTATGACAGGTCCGAGAATGTTGATAACAGCCGGCTTCCATGGTAGACCAATAATATCCTGCCCGAAGGATTTTCTTTGCCATGGTGTGTCCATTGGAATGAGTTCCGAAGGTACCTTCATGCAACTCTACCATAATTCTTTCTGCCTCGTTCTTATCCACACAACGCAGTAAGGTCGAATCATGGTTACGCTTGTAAAGGATACCATTACTGATGAAGAACTTCGCCGTGAACCTTCTCAGAAACTTCTTATCATTAACAGATGCACCCTCAGGGTATTCTTGAGCCTCAAGATACCTTTTTACCTCTTGAAACCAGGGTTTATTTTCTACCTCTTCATTCTCAATGTCATAGCAATATGCAGGTTCACCTAACCTTTCAATGGTAATCTGGGGAGCCTCGTTGTCCCATCTGACCTTGAACATAGAAGACATCGTAGCTAGCGCGTCCGCCAACTGATTCTCCTCTCTAGGGAAGTGTTCAAAGGTTATCTCTTCGAAGTGTGGAAGCAAAGTCAATACATACTCTTTGTAAGGAATAATATTTGGGTGCTTCGTATCCCACTCGCCTTTGATCTGACTGATCATGAGAGCGGAATCTCCGAATACACTTAAGAACTTAATCCTTAGTTCAATAGCTTCTCGAAGACCCATAATGCACGCTTCATACTCTGCCATGTTGTTGGTGCAGTTAAAACATAATCAGCCGGTGAACGGAGTATGACAGCCTTCAGGAGATATGATCACGGCACCAATGCCATTAACCAAAGCGTTTGAAGCTCCATTAAAATACATAGACCATCGAGATCCCTCCTCAGGTCCTTCATCCGGTCCAGGTGTTTCACAGTCAGTCACTAACATGATGTTCTCATCTGGGAATTCAAAGTTCATAGACTGGTAATCATCCACGGCCTGATGCGCCAAATGATCCGCCAACACACTTCCCTTGATTGCCTTTTGGGTCGTGTATTGGATGTCATACTCAGTCAAGATCATCTCCCATCTTGCTATTCTTCCGGATAAGGCAGGCTTTTCGAAGATATACTTGATTGGATCCATCTTCGATATCAATAGAGTAGTGTGAGTCAGCATATACTTTCTCAGTCGGCGAGCAGCCCATGCCAAAGCGCAGCAAGTTTTCTCAAGCAACGAGTATCGGGTCTCGCAGTCGGTAAACTTTTTGCTAAGGTAATAAATAGCATGCTCTTTTCGGCCAGACTCGTCATGCTGCCCCAACACACACCCCATCGAATTGTCGAGTACTATCAAGTATAAGATCAAAGGTCTTCCTTCAACTAGAGGCATCAGAATAGGTGGCTCTTGTAGGTATTCTTTTATCCTTTCAAAATCGGCTTAGCATTCATCGTTCCATCTTACCACTTGATCTTTCTTCAGTAGCTTGAAGATTGGCTCACAAGTAGCAGTTAGGTGTGAGATGAATCGGGAAATATAGTTCAGACGTCCCAAAAAGCCTCTGACTTCCTTTTCAGTTCGGGGAGATGGCATTTCCTGTATAGCCTTCACCTTTGCAGGATCCACCTGAATACCTTTATCACTAACGACAAAACCCAGCAGCTTACCAGACCTCACCCCGAAGGTGCACTTGTTCGGGTTTAACCTCAGCTTGTACAACTTTAACCTGTCAAATAGCTTCTGGAGGTGGTCAAGATGTTTCTCTTCAGTCCGGGATCTTGCAATCATGTCTTCAACGTATACCTCAATCTCATGGTGAATCATGTCGTGGAACAAAGCGACCATGGCGTGCTGATATGTTGCCCCAACATTCTTCAATCTGAATGGTATGACCTTGTAGCAAAAGGTACCCCATTGAGTAACAAAGGTTGTATTTTCCATATCCTCGGGAGCCATATAATCTGATTGTAACCGGAGAAGCCATCCATAAAGGAGAAAACCTTATGCTGTGCGGTGTTGTCAACCAGAACGTCAATATGAGGCAGAGGGAAATCATCTTTGGGGCTTGCCCTGTTCAGATCCCTATAGTCAACACACATTCGAACCTTACCATCTTTCTTCGGCACCGGGACCATGTTGGCAACCCACTGCGGGTAAGAAGTAACTGCTAGAAAACCGGCGTGAAACTGTTTCATAACTTCAGCCTTGATTTTCTCAGACATCTCTGGGCGCATTCGACGAACTTTTTGCTTCACTGGAGGACAGTCCTCTTTAGTAGGCAGGCGGTGAACCACGATATCGGTATCCAACCCAGGCATATCTTCATAAGATCAAGCAAAGATCTCAACATAATTACGCAGCATCTGAATCAACCGTTGCTTGACACTAGACTCCAAATTTGCACCGATCTTGACCTCTTTCTTGTCTACTTCTGTACCCAAATTTACTGTTTCCACTGTCTCTTCATGCGGCTGTATGGCCCTCTCTTCCTGAAGTAACAATCTAGCAAGTTCCTCAGGCACTTCACAATCATCCTCACCTTCATCCTCGGCTTGGTTGATCGGACTTTCAAAGTCATAACTGACAGTAGCAGAGTCGTTATCAGTGGGATCCAGAGTGGATGTAGACCTGTATATGTGAGCGTGTGTAAGACAAATAGATGTTTTTCAAGATGGAAAAGAAAAACAAGGAGCGCAAAATTTGTAATGCAAGAGAACGTCCAATGCTTTTATTGATGATATATGGAGATGACAAATATTAAGCCCTCAAACAAAGCCACGGTGTCTTGGGCAAGGCACCGGGCCGTAAAGTTTCAAATTGTCTGTTACAAACTCAAAACAAAAGTCTATTACTGTGCAATAAAATAAATGGGCACGAATTCCTTTTCCGTCCAATTTCTTAATCCACCATCAGTAGTCGGGTAAGTCCAGCTGTCAAACTCATACTCTTCATCATCATATTTAATTGCATTCACTTATGGATTACTGATACGCAGGGGAGGTCTTTCAATCCGCGCACGCCAAACAGCCCTTTAAGCTTCTGCAGTAAAACCCAAACCAAACTTGTCAGTCTTGTGTGCAAATTCAAGGAGTTGACCCCAATTCGCACACCCATCTTTTTCAATAACAGCCCGGGAATCCTTGAGGGAAGCCATCTTCATTAGAGGATCTTCAGCAACAGTTTCAGTCGATGCCAGAGTCTGGGGGACTTCTTCAAAGTTTTCACACGGGGTTTCAATGAACTCCCCATCCATCTCTACATACTGAAAAGAGTTAAGGTGGCTCACCATGTACTCCTCTTCTCCTCGTAATGTAACAATTTTCCATTTTACCGGGTATTTTAGCATCTGATGGAGCGTAGAAGTTACTGCCCCAGCTTTATGGATCCACGGGCGACCCAACAAACAAGAATAAGATGGTCGAATGTCCATCACATAGAATGTATATTCAAAAGTCTGAGAACCAACCTTAACTGGAATATCCACCTCTCCATGTACCATCCTTTTGGACCCGTCAAAGGCCCTAACTATAATATTACTCGGCTTCAGCACCAACCCTTCACAGTCCAACCGGTCTAACGCTTCCTTGGGTAAAACTTTTAACGAGGACCCAATATCCACCAACACGTGGGCCAGAGTAGTGCCCAAGCACTCGATTGAAACATGCAGAGCGTCGTTGTGATTCTTTCCTTTGGCAATCAAATCCGCGTCGGAGAAACCCAACCCGTTGTCAGCGGTCAAACTAGCCACACAGTCTTTGAACTGGTCAACAGATGTCTCTTGCGGCACATGCACAGTTTTCAGGAAAGCAATTAAAGCCTTTGCGTGGGCTTCTGAGCACCGCAATAGAGATAACATAGAGATCTTCTATGGGGTTTACCCCAGCTGCTCGACTACGTTGTAGTCTCTTTTCTTGATGAACTTCAAAATCTCCTCTATCTCCTGTCTAGAGGTTTCAACAGTAATCTTTTTCGGTGCCTCTGTCCAGGGAGGCTCATCGGTGATCCCTTTGCCCCGAGCGTCAGATGACTCGGCGACAGGGGTAACGATTGGAACATGAACAGGGAGAGTAGCAGATGTACTGGAAGGTGTAATAGCAACAGGCTTCTGAACAGTGGGTGGGGAGATCTCAGGAGAGAAAAGTATTCCGCTTCGGGTGATCTTGCTAGACCCAACAATATTGCTGACATCAGTATCAGCCTCCTCAGCCTTGAAGTCTTGTTTAATCCCATAATAATACACATCGGCCCCATAGTGCTACGGGACAGCCTTATCCGACGTGTAAGGGATAGGTCCAGGAAAAGTAATGATCAATGGAGCAACTCTCGGAACAGATATAATTCTAACAGGCTTTCTCGAGGAAGCCTTGGAAGAATTGGAGGAAATGGTGATTATAGAAACATCTTTAACAGGAATTAATGGAACCAAAGTTTTCTCGAACATGATTTCTTTGTTATCCATCAGGCGCCAAACACCTGACTTCAACAAATGACAACCAACAGGTAGGATGGAACGTAGGTGGCAACCTTCGCCACAGCCTAGAAATAAATTGGCCAACAATAAGTTCTTCTTAACGGTCAACAACGAAGTAGAAATGTCTTCCACAGAGGTTGCAAACAAATCATCATCCACAGCATTTACTCCATGCTTGGGTATAGGAGCAGTCATGACATTAGGCTTTTCTGGCGCTTCAAACTCGATCTCCTTAGCATCAATCAGATCCTGCACTTTATTCTTCAAAGCCCAGCAGTTATTGGTATCATGCCCTGGGCTATCGGAGTGATAAGCACAACGGGCGTTCGGATTATACAGCGGAGATGTAGTATTGGGATTCTTTGGAGCCTCCTTCAGAATCACCAAGTTGGTTTTCAACAGTTGCGGTAGAATTTGGGATAGAGTCATACTGATTCGAGTATACTGCCTCTGCAGTCTCTCTACTCTTTGTTGAGTGTTGCGTTGTGGGGCAACAACAGGTCTTTCTATTACTACCGCATTAACTGCTTGGCGGTGTTCAGGACGATTTTGGCTCCTCGAGCTGTAAACTGCACTAGATTCTTTCTTGAAAGGCTTCTTCTCTGTACTTGACGAAGCACCTTTCTGTATCTTGCCGCTTTTGATACCGACCTCAACTCTCTCCCCAGTCATAATCAATTCAGTAAACCCGGACGATGAACTTCCGATCAAATGATTGAAGTATGGACCAGACAAAGTCCCAAGAAACATATCCACCAACTCCCTATCATCCAGAGGGGGTTGTACTCTTCCAACAAGATCTCTCCACTTTTGAGCGTAATCCTTAAAACCTTCGCTCGCGCCCATAGACATACCCTGAAGTTGGGTACGCATGGGAGCAAGGTCGGCATTATACTGGTATTGCTTGTAAAAAGCAGCAGCAAGGTCCTCCCAGTTACGAACGTTAGCTCCTTCCAGTTGATAGATCCATTCAAGTTGAGTCCCTGACAGACTATCTTGAAAGAAATGAACCCAGAGGTTCCTATCAGCAGTGTATGGTTGAATCATTCTGACATACGAGCGGAGGTGTAACTTTGGGCAGGAGATCCCATCGTATTTAGCAAAGATAGGAACTTTAAACTTGTGTGGGATCACCACCCCAGATGCCAAACCCAAATCTCCGAAGTCTAACCTAGGTATCTTCTGGATCTCCATTGCGCTCAACCGGTCTTCGAGTTGCTTATACCTATCCTCGGCAGGAGGATACTGGTCTTCATGAAAGTCAGTGTCATTGTCAGAAACCACAGGGCTAGGAGCCTGCCTTTCTTATTGATTCTCTCCCCCTCCAGATGAGTCAGATAAATCAGCTTCTTGTCTCAACCTGTTCCCAAACCTGTGACCCATATTCAGGAGCACCGTCTTCTTCTTCTTCTTTTTCTTGTCCTTCAAGATAAGAGTCTTTAAATCTTGTTGACTCTTGGCCAAGTTCATGAACATTTCCTGAAACTGAGCATTCTGAGCTTGTAGAGCCTTGATGGCTTGATCAGTAGGTGTTACAGAAGACATATTGTGCTGAAATAAACAGCGAAGAAGATGAGAAACCTATAAGGGTACCTGTAATGAGGTGCATGGGAATGGAATGCATATGAAATGATTTCAAAGACTTAGGGAGATTCAAATTTGTAAACCAAAATAAAACACACTTTATTAGATTAAAACTTGAAACAATGTTTAACAAATGCCTTTAAGGCGTTACAAGAGAAATACTGAAAAGCAAATCTAAACTAGAAATAGTAAAAGACATCAGAATTCCCATGGTCGTTTTCCTTTCGTGCTGACATAATCGTTGATTGTCCTCTCAGTCTCCTGCTGCCTTGTGAGCTTCAGGATCTTCCACTCCTGCTCATGATACTTCTCTCTGTAGGTATCCCTTTCTTCCTTTAACTGGATCCAAAACCTCTTTAATTCCCCAATATCAATAGGCATGTATGGATGGATGACCGTATAAGGAACCCCTTCTTCATCAACATGCTCCACGATCACCAGCAAAACGGCTTCATATGGCATCCCCAGCTTTTGAGCACGGGCTCGAACCCACTGGAGATACGGTTGCATCGGGAGAGATGTCTTTATTCCTAGCTCATGTGGATCAGACCTGTTCAACCTATCCCAAGCTCGTGTGAACCTGCGGCGATGTCCCTCAACATCCCCCTTGAAGTCAAAGACAATGCATGTAAGCAACAGCTCATGAGGACCGTCCCTCCGAGATTGTCCAAATTGTCGTAAGGCCAAACAAGGATTATAGGTTATCCCTCCTCTAATTCCAAGAAATGGAACATTGGGGTATTCCCCACACCGATCAATGACAGCTACCTCTTCCATATCCTTAATACTCCAAAGGGTGTCCGTATGAGCAAGGGACATGATCCTGTAAGCCCAACCCATACCTTCCTCATTCTTCAATACAGATTTGGGGAGGTGAGAAATAAACCACCTCGCCAGCAGTGGTGCACAACACAAGAGGGTTCCCCTTCTCCGAACAGTACGGGCATAGAGAGCACGTAGAATGTCACCTAAGAGAGTAGGCACTGGGTTACGAGACATGAAAATCTTGACTGCGTTCACATCGACAAAAGAATCTGAATTAGGGAACAGAATCAAGCCATAGATGAGGAGTGCCAGGATGTCTTCAAAAGCTTGAAAGTCTAAGTTGTCCCAAAACTGTTGAGCTTGATCGATCAAGAACTTAGCCAAGAAACCTTTAACCCCACTCTGAATCTCCCAGTTAGACACTACATCAGCCTTTGTTAGATGTAGGGCTGAAGCAATATCCTCTGGCCTAGGAGATATCTCCAAACCTATAAAGGGTGTCTGCTCTAGAATAGATATGCCAAGTAAATCAGAAAACTCCTCCAAAGTAGGGACCAACTGATAGTCCGGGAAGGTGAAACAGTGATGTAACGGGTCAAAGAACTGGAATAGGACACTCATCATTGCTCGTCCAACTTAGAAGTGACTAAGCTAAGGAGGTGACCATGTCTTCTGACAAAGGAAGAAGCATCGGGAATCTTTGAAACCAACTCTCTAAGCTGAGCAGGTATCTGCACAAAGCTGATTCAAATAGTATTTATGCGTATAGAGGCCATGATCTGCAAAACAGAACAAAGATGAATCCACTTGGTCTTTGAAATAGTTAGTCTAATGAGATATGCATGCAATGTCATGATGCATGATGTCATGATAAAATCACACCACAGGTATCACAGATGGCAAACATGGTAAAGGCAAACAAGTCACACAATAGCCCTTAAATTTCAGGCTGGCATGGAGTTTAGGTATTACCCTCTTTCAGTTTAGTTGGTTCAACCTGTCCTAGTAATTGTAACCGGGTTCTAGAGGTTCTCAATATCACTGACCATCCTCGATCGGTCATAATTCCAGTTTAGCAATCTTTTCTTGCGGCCGGAATCATCGCGAGAGTATGGTCTCAATGAGTGTAGCATACTGCTACTTTTATATGGCCAAGTTGGTCTATTATAGGTTCTAAGGTCAGTGGATGCTTAATGACCGATTAGCAGCCCCATACTCTCCTTGTTCCTCTACAAGGGATATCGGTACCAACTAATGTGTCACACCAACGTAGCTACTACTTCAACCGTATTGGTCTACGCCTTACAGTTCCCTTACAGTCTATGGCTACTTACCTAAAGGTGTCCCCCAGATCCGGGTTAGGATCTATAGTAACTCTGATACAAAGCTGACAAAATAAAGCAAACAAATCAAATAATTGAAAACAAAATGATGAACTAATCCTAAGGTACACCCCACTTATTAGCTCCCCAGCAGAGTCGCCAGTTCTGTGATACAATGGCCAGAACCGGGACGTGGTTTCCCTATTTTGTTAAGGAATTTGCTGGTTTGCGTTTGTTTTCGCAAAATGTCATGGTAAGCAAGAGTCATCACCGTCTTTTATTTTATCCAACAAGGAAAGGAAAAAAGCACAGAAAAATTCCTTTTTTGAGATATTTCTGGGTATGGGGGGTAGATTATAGAAAGGGAAGGTATTAGCACCCTTTCTATCTGTAGTTATCTACGGGCTCTTAGGTACTTGCTCATCATTTTCAAAATTGTTTTCTTTGTGATTGTGTGATTTGAAAAGCTTTTGTTTTGACTTTGATTTAACTCTTGCTTATGTCTTCAAGAGTGAAATGAAGTGTTTTTGAAAACTTTTTTTGTAAAGGAGTGTAAGTGTGAGAAAAAGTTTTGTTTGGATTGAGCAAGAACTTAAGAGCTAATCTACCTACTCGAAAAAAGAATCGTTCTATGTTCGTTTCCTTTAGACAATGTTATCCCACTATTAGTGAGTAGGTAGCATCGTCGTTGGAGTTTTGAGGGTCAATTCGAAAGGGACGTACGATCACTAAAGCAATGTTAGGACGTCTTAGTAATAACCCTAATGTCTTAGATCAATCATTCGAGGCAACAATTCCGAGGCAACCATTCCGAGGCAACTTTTCTGAGTCGGGACTTTGATCTTTGTTTAGACAAAAGGACGACCACTAAAGCATCCTATACTCAATGACCGTTTACCAAAGGCAACCAAGTGGGAGTGTAACCTAGGAGTGCGCATGTGCGAGTGATTCAATTTCGGATTATTTATCTTTGCACATTTAGGGTGATCTAACTGTTTTAAAATTAATCATACATTCTTGTCATGCATCCTAACATCATACATATAACAGTGAATAATTTGCGGAATTTTAAGTGCGGAAATTAAACTACGCTATTACAAGGCTTCGGGTATTTACATAGCAAAAAACAAACCCTTTGAAAAATAAAGCGGTAAATAAAATAAACGTCCTAATTAAACTATTACAAACTGTGAGCAGATACAATAATTGGGTAAAAATAATAATAAAGCGCGAGAGAAAAATTAAGATCGACGAGAAATTAGGGTTTTGACCCTTCTAACCTACTTAAAAAAAATTGTTTTTCGTTGTTTTTAATAAAAGAAATAAATTTTCTAAATTAAATAAGCAATTAATTAGTTAATTCAATTAATTAATAAAAAATAATGACATGACCTATTTTTGGTTTTTTTTTTGTTATTTTAGGAAAAAAAATATAATATAATTAAGTTAGTAATAAAACCTATTTATTCTAATTATTTTTTAATTATGTACAAAATAATTAAAGTTATCTAAATTAATCAAACCTAATTAAATTAATTAATTTATTGATAAAAATAAATATCTTAAATTTAATTGGATAGAAAAATAATATTTTTGGTGATTTTTTGATAAAAGAAAATAATTTAATTGGTTAGTAAATAAATAAATAAATTAATTAAAGTAAATATAAAAAGAAAAAAAGAATAAGAAATGGGCCTGAAAAATGGGGGTGCCAATAGTCAGATCGGGGCCCAAAAGAGAAGGTCCACATTGACTTTGAGGATCCCATGCTGCGCGTTTGACTTGGCTTTGGTGCACCTTCAGATGATGGCCATCAGATTTGGCCATCTAACACTCGGCTGGCTAGATTGGGAGGATGTATGGTGGTCTTTAGGTTTGCAAACGCACTGGATAACCTGAAAGAAAATTAGAAAAATACCAAATGTTGGAGGCAGGGGTTGAACCCCTGACCTCAAGCCTCCTAATGCCTTAAACGCTGCCTGGCTACCACTGGGACAATCGCTTCTGTTTGTACATGTAATGAACAATAATAATAATATTAAAAAAAAGAATTAGTGGAGAATAAAAAAAACGCGCGCCAGGTTTGAATGGGCCAGTGGGATGGTGACACGCAGTCATCTCCTTCCTCTCTCCGTGGGTAAAAGTTTCAAGCTTTTACCTACGGACGTTTGTCCGTAGCTATTGATAGGGGTCGTTCCAAAATCCTCTACGTGCCATATAAATGACATCTAATGCCATGGTTGGATCCTTCTCATCATTCTGAATATGATGGTACCTTTCACCAAGGTTAATTTCACCTGTAAACAAAAACCCTAATTTGAAGCTATAAACCCTAACAATGGTGAATTCCAGCATAGACCATATAAATGAAATTAATCAATACAGGAAGCTTGCAAATGTTTCATGGATCAACAGTATATGATTAATTCATCCTAGCAATGCCTAAATCATGCTATTCGAATTCAAGAAATATGGGGTACAGTGACTGACTTATAGTGCAATACAGGGCTCGAAAATGCTTGGTTTTGATTGCTTTGGCTTGCTGAGACTCCCAGGAAGCAAATGGAATGGTCAAGAAGTCTTGAATTGACCTGGAACAAAGAAATCGATCTTACACTTTTTTCTTGATTTTTCCAATGTTACTCTGCTTGCTGCGCCTCTTTCTAACTTGTTTTTAGGTCTGCCTCGCCTCTATATGTATTGAGGAAGGGATTAGGGTTGATAACTGATATCAATCTTCCCCCATCAATGAATTGGATCCTTGATTTGATTCCCTTTGAAAACTTTCCAAAATTGGCCTATTTCAATCTTTTTGTTCATGCCATGCCTTGATACGAATTTGATTACTTGCTAGCTGTAATTGAAACCTGAAACAAGCACAAAATCTTTGGTTTTCAATATTTTGGATTTTATATGATTTGTTTTGATTTAAATTGAATTAATTCAAATCAAAATCAAAATAAATAATAAAAACATGATAAGTACAAGTGGCAAGGGCTAGAGCTCGTGGAATATGTTGCCAACTCAAAACAAGTGAAAAAGATCGGGGCCATTTGGCAAAAATTGAAGTTTTAGGCATAGTTGACTTTTGGCAATTTTGCAAAAAAGGTCAACTTCACCAATGCATAACTTCCTCAATTTTGACTCTTTGGAGGTGTTCTTAGACTTTTTAGAAATATTGAGATGTTATTTAATCAACCCTTTTCTTTTGATCTCAATTTGATATTCCATGCTCAAGTATGAAGCTTTGACAAAAAAGGTGTTTTTGTTGACTTTTCAAAATGACTTATAATGTCCAAATTCATAACTTCTTGTGAGTGTATATTTTGAACTTGGGAGCTGAAGCTGAATTGTAGGTAATTTCATCCTATTCAAAATGAGCTTTGGAGGGGTCATTCATCATAAAGTATGTGAAAGTTATGCTTGGTCAAAGTTGGGTTGACTTTTCCTACAAAACCCTAATTTAGCAACTTTTGAGTCTTGATGAATTATGAGCAATCCTTGATGAATCATGATCAACCCTTGATGAAATGATGAAATATACTTCAAAATGAGGATGTTGACCAAATATCTTGAATTTTGACTATATGTGGGCCACAGTTGACTTTTTCCCTAGCACGGTCGATTTTCAGGCCTCTGGGCAATTGACTGAGCAGATTTCCTCTGCAAGGCTTGAAACTTGACATGGATGATCTTGTGAACATATTAGGTCAATGTTGAGCATTTGGGGTCCCTTGAACTCAAGTATCTTGATGCAACATGAAACCCTAATTTGAGGTAGACTACCTTAGGAGAGAGCTTGTCTGGCCAACCCTTGGACTACCTTGAGCAACTTAAGGATCTTTCTTGAAATGTTTTGAGAAATATGGGAGGGAAAATTTTGGGTTACAACATCTACCCAATGCAACTTATACCTAGGAACATCCTAAATATGATAATTTGACATCCCATTTCCTAAATCCCCTCAGTGATATCTATATCAATTACAACATGTTCAGTCAAGACTCTTGACTAACAAACATACTTGGACTTGCTTCAAAGCTTCATCCAAGAACAATATACATTCTATGCTTAAAAGCTTAAGAATGAAAAATGAAGAAATACAACTCTATAACATAAGTCCTAATCTCATACCAACATGATATTTGAGAGGCTTACACATACTAACTCTCCTAGAGAATGGCTTAAAAACCCAGCCCTAATAATCTAAACTTTGTATTTTCGGCTGGTACTTTTTCTAGGTTAATAACCTTCTATTTATAACCCTTTTCCCAACTGGGTTTTGGGCTTCAAAATATAGCATAACAATTGCTACAAATTTGCAGAATCTTCTACATAAAGATAGGTCTTCAATCATGACTTTCCTAATTTATCTCCATAATTAGAAAGCTAGTGTTCTTCTTGATTTCAACTTGAATCTTCCAGACCTTAAAATCAGCGCCATATAGGATAGCATAATATTCTAGGATATTCTCCATCTTTTAAACCTAAAATTGATCCAACAGCCAAGCCCAACATGGTCACAATGTCGAAAGACTCTACATAGGAAATTTCATCTGACATGTTGCAGATCATAACATATTTCTTCATACCATAGGACTTTTTGTTTAACATGTTTTCTCAGCAAGCTAACTCATCCTATTTATCATATTGTTGCTATATTTGTTTTACTAAAATTGATGCCAATCATAAAGAACTGATAAATCCAAACCTAGAAAACTTTAAATCTCGATAAAAGACTTCAGAGTCTCCCACAACAACATTATATCTATCTTCGATGGATCCACTATGATACCACCACTAGATATCACATGACCAGGGAAACTCACTTCTTTCATCCAGAACTCACACTTGGATAACTTTGCATATAACTTGTTACCTTTCAACATCTGCAACACAACCCTCATATGCACTACGCCAAAATTGACTTTTGGCATCACCAAAAAGACAGCGCTTTAATGAGAAAACGCTGTTGTAGGTCTTTTAAAAAATTCGTTGCTACAGACAGCCTTTAGAAAGCTCTTTTTAAAAGCGCTTCTAAATGCCCTACCATAGAAAGCGCTTTATTGAGAAAACGCTGTTGTAGGTCTTTTAAAAACTTCACTAAAAAAAAGCGCTGCTACAGACAGCCTTTAGAAAGCGCTTTTAAAAAGTGCTGCTAAAGGCCTTAAATTCGCCCCACGTAAGAAAGCACTTTCTCGTGAAAGCGCTACTATATCTTGTATGATAGAAAGCGCTTTTAAAAAGTGCTTGCTTAGGTCAAATTATAAAATTAAAATATAAAATTTCCCCACTTAAGAAAGCGCTTTCTCGTGAAAGCGCTTCTAGATCTTGTATGATAGAAAGCGCTTTTAAAAAAGCGATGTCTTAGGTCAAATTATAAAATTAAAATATAAAACTTTCAGAACCCTATTCATTCATTTCTAATCGTTGTCTTCTTCTTCGACCGTTTCTTCTCCGACCGTTTCTTCTTCGACCGATTCTTCTCCGACCGTTCCTAATCATTTCTTCTCCAACTGTTTCTTGCTGTAGACCACCGTAGTTCAGGTATGTCATTCTTGTTGTTGTAAAATTGTTCTTGTTGTTGTTGTTATTATTGTTCTTGTTGTACATTGTTGCTGTTTTCTACATTGTTGATGTTATTGTTCTTGTTTTCTACATTGTTCTTGTTGTTGTTCTTGCTGTTTTGTACATTGTTCAAGTTTTTAAGTTTGTTAAGAAGTTGAATAAGTTCTCTCAAATACAAGGTATGAAAAATAATTGTTTTTAACTATTAAAAAAACAAATAATAAAAGGCTACATAACACGTATTTAACTGCTAAACAAAAGCGAATAATACAGTGGAAAGTCAATAAATCATATTCAACTCAAGGATTTTTTTGTCTTCGCAATTGTATAATAATTGTGTGATTAGGTGGTAGAGTCGTTTACAAAGTCTAAGATTCTCAAGGGATTATTTGTTGAAAAATGCTTGGTTAAGAAAGTTATTCTTAGAAGGAAAAACTACTTTGGACTAAAATGAAGTAACATACTCTTTCATAGCAAATATATTCATTACTTTTGATGTACAAAAAAGTAGTTTAGTCATTACTAAGAACTAATGAGAGATATGATATTATCATTATACCTTTAATAAACAGAGTGTTTTAAGAATAAATTAAAATTTTGTTGTTGTTTTGAATATGTAAATTAAAATCTTGTTGAAGAGACATTGAAAAGTGAAAAGTTGGATTGATATTGATAGTATGATTGTTTTATAGGTGCAGAGTGAAAGTCTGATCGTTTACACGAATCTTACATTGTGTGGGTCCAGAAGTTGATTACTTCTTTACAGGTAATTAGTTGTTCTTTTGTTATAGTTGCATGAATAATTAACGTTTTTGTTTATCTTTATTACTAAAACAATTTGAATGAACTGTTATGATGGATGAGCATTTCTTGCAATTGATCCTACGATCTTACCAACATTGCAAAAAGAAATAGTTATTAATTTGTGTGATATTGAAATGTATTTTCCTCCCTCGTATTTTGACATAATGGTTCATCTAGTTGTTAATCTTGTGAAAGAGACACAATTGGGTGGACCAGCTTATATGAGATGGATGTACCCTGTTGAACGTTATATGAAAATGTTAAAAGGTTATGTGAAAAACCGAAGTCGACCAGAGGGTTGTATTTCCGAACGATACATTGTTGAAGAAGAGATTGAGTTTTGTACTGAATATCTGTCAAATGTTCAATCAATTGGACTCCCAAAATCTCATATTTTTGAAAAAAAAGAAGGTAAAAAGTTAATTGGAAATAAAGTTGTGACAGTATCAAAGGTCGAACGGGATCAAATGCATTTTTATGTTCTGCACAATGAGATTGAGGTTGAGCCGTATGTTGAAATGCACAACGGTGTTCTCCGAGGTTTAAATATGAATAGAAATGAGAATTGGATAGTACGAGAGCACAATCGAAGTTTCATACCATGGTTTAAGGAACATATTTATTCAAAGTATCGTTCAGATCCCACTTCAATAACCGGAAGGTTGAGATGTTTAGCATATGGTCCAAGTTTGGTTGAGTTTTACTATAGCGTGTTGTACCCCAAAATTTTTCCTCTCATGTATCAAGTATTTTCTCACCAAGATCTCCTTTGGTTCAAGACTGCACAAGGGTTGGTCAGCTCAAGACACCTCCTTAAGCACAGATGACTGAAATTAGGGTTTGAGATTGCACAAGGATAATTGAACTTTTAATGCCTCATATGGATTTCATGTATCATTATGGACCCTCAAGATTGCTCATGTCGAGTTTCAAGTCTTGGATCACATTTTTGCTCAGCCAATTGATCAGTTGACCTAAAAATCAACTGTATTGGAGAAAAAGTCAAATGTGGACAATTTACAGTCAAACTTCATAATTTTTTATCCATATCAACATTATAAAATCAAAAATGTCATTTGATCAAGTTTGGACCATAATTCCTCAAGAAATTTGATCAGATGACCAAAAGGGCAAAATAGTCAAAATTAGGGTTTTGACTGAGAAAGGGAAATTTCTGATTTTTTACCTAGCAAATGGTTGATTGGTTGGAAACATGATCTCAAGGATTAAATTGCATCATTTTTACCTAATGGCATGACTCAAAACTTCCCTCAAGATCAATTGCTTGATAGTTGATTTTCAGTCAACTAATTAAAAGTCAACTGTACACTGAAAAGTCAAACTTTGACTTTTTGGTCAAAATCAAGTGTCAAAAATCACAATTCATAAAAACATGCCAAAATATGAAACATGTTCATCAAGAAATCAAAAATTCAAGATTTCATTTTGAAAAGTCAAAGTTTCCAAACTTAGAAATTTTTCTAAGTGTTGAAAACTTCATATTTTTTCACAACTTTGAGCCAATTTTTCACCATGATGCAAGATGATTCAAAAGAAACTTACAACATGAAAGTTGTAGATCTCAATGAGATCTAAAACATTGCTTTACATAACTTCTCCTATAAATTCATGTATTTCAAGTTATGATTTTGTGAATACATGTTCATGAAACTAAACACTTAGTGAAAATTTTGCCCTAGTTTAGGCAGGATTTTGACCTAACTTCATGGAAATTTTTCACATAATTTCAAGGGTAATTTTCAAAAGTTATTCAAATAGGGGTTGTAGAGCACATTGCAAGATTTCTAAAATGTCCAAGAACTCCTTGAGATCATGTTTGAGCAAGGAGAATCGAAGGCATGAAGTTGGCATTTCATTCTTGAATTATAGGTCATTTTCATGATGAACAAGAATGCAAATCCATGCTAGGCTCCACAATATTTACTTTGCAGACCTCAAACTTGCTTGGAACTCCATAATTAATGTTTTGCATAGCTGTTAGAGGCTTTAACTCAAGCATTCAATGCATTGCCCATGCTTATTTCCATTTTGGGGAGAAAGTGCACATTGCCATTTTGGAAAAGTAGCTTTATGCACAAAATCAGTTCTTGAGCTTTTCACTTGTTTTATTCTGATCATACACAATCTATAACCCAAAAGAAACTTGTCTAAAGCCTCTAAACAACTCAACCCATGCTTGTACTTTGCCTTGAAACCATGTTTTCACTTTTCTTCAAAATCAAGTAATATAGCCATAACTTGTACGTGTGTGATTCTGACCCTCTCAAGCCTCACAAACTTTTCCTTACTTATGCACAAGTCATTTGCATTAAAACACATGAATACACAAGCTCCAAAAGACACAAAAACTCAGAACAGTATCAAAAAACTCCATTGTTGCATAATCTGACCAAAAACTTGAAACTCACATCTCCCTCGTGTGTTTCCAAGCCTTTTGGTTCCTAAAGCTTCTAAACATCAAATACAGCTCATCCCTGACCCTGTTTTATAACTTTAACTCCATCTTCGTCAACCTCCATAACCAAAAACAGGGCTCTACAAGCTGACTTCTCCAGAAGTCCTCAACCACTTTTAGCTCAAGCCAAGCATCACATTAGCTTCCTAGGAACTTGAGGAAGCTAACCCAATCACTGGAACTCATCAAAAGTTGCTCAAACTCAAAACACGATACCCTCTTGCAGGGTGAGTTTTCTGACTTTTGAACTATTCATATAGGCATTGTTAGGCTTGCATTTGGGAAGATAGAATGTAGATATCATTGCCCTGAAACTATACATGTCCATAGATTTCATTTATGTTGCTTGAGCATGAAGAATTTTGAGTTTAAACTTGCTGAAACATTTAGGTCAGAATTTGGTACTTTCATAAATTCATCTTTATCTTTGAATGTTAGCTTAAATTAGTTACATGGTTGGATTCGTGATGAAAAATGCACAAGTTTCATGTTTACATTTTTGAAAATGGTTGAAGAATGAGCAAGTTACAGATCCTTTGGCTGGAGGTTGAAGATGAAGTACAGTCAGGGCAAGTTTTATGTTATGTATTTATTTTTGTGCCAATGTTAACGGATGTATAGCCACCCCAGTGGTAAGGCAGCACGCTGGTAACCAAGAGGGCATGGGTTCAACACCCAACGCGCTGCCTTTTGTTATTTTTCACACTATTTTTACATTTTTTTGTTTTTACAGAGCTTGGGCCCAGCTTTGGGCCTTCTCTTTATTTTGCTGGCTTCTACCCCTGGCTTTGCTTCAGCACCCCGTGACCCATATTTTCATTATTATTTTCTTTTTCTTATTATATTTTATTTTTTTTTTCTTTATTATTATTATTATTAGTATTATTATTAATATTATTTTTTATTGTTATTAATAAAAACCCAAAAAATATTTTATTTATTATTTTTATATTTATTAAGTTTATTTTGTTTTATAACACTAAAACAACAAAAAAAAAGTTTTCTTAATAAATTAATTTCTTTCTTAATAATTAATATTTAGGTTTAGGTTTAACCATTATATTATTTTCTTGTAATTAAAATTAACTTAGAACTTATGTTTCTTTTAATTAATTAATATCCATATTATTTTCTATTAATTTAAAACCTTTTCATAAATAAAACCCTAAAAAAATCTTTTTTAGTTATTTTCTTTTTCTTAGTTAGTTTAAGTTAATTTTGTTTAATTTTCCTTATTCATTTTTTAATTAGGTCAAGATTAAACCCCTTTCATAAAAAATCAAACAAAAACCATTTCTTTTTCGCTTGCATTTGTACATTTTTATTTATTCAATTCTTGTATATTATTCAATATAGTTGTAATAATTATTTAGATTTAATTTTCTTGCAATTTTCCCATTTGTAAATTTGTACACCCCCTCCCTCAATGATGTAATAGCTTAATATTTTTATTTTTCGCAATTTAACGTTTTATATTTAAATGCTAGTAAATTAGGATTTGTATGGAAAGATTAAAATCAACAAATTAGAAAACCCTAATTCAAAAAACAAAACTATGCATGTAAATCAATACACTTGCACACTTACACCCTTAGGGTAAATCCAATTGTTGCCTTATGAAAATGGCCATATTATGCATGTGAGGTATCTTAGCAAAAACAAACGAAAATACAAGATCATAGTCCCTCGATGACGCTATCAAAGTTGCCTTTCAAAAATGATCTTAGTCCCTTAAAGAAAATGCTAAGATATCTTACAACGTTGTTAATCATGGCTATACGATGACCCATGCCCATCCCTTTTTACATCCAAAGATAGGGTTTCTTACCAATCCATGGTAAAATAACAATGTCAAAGGAAAGAGGAAATAAACAAGAAAGACTTTTGAGTAGGTAGAATGTTCCTAGTTGCTTGCTCATTTTCAAACCAAAACATCCTTGCTATTTTCAAAACAAACACCAACACTTTCGAAAATATCTTTCAAACTTGAAGACATTTTCAAAAGATAAACACTTTGTACGCGTTCTTATAGAAATGAGAGCCATTACAAAGAAAACCCTTTTCAAAATAACTTTCAAAAAACAACTTCCACAAACACTCCTTTGAACTATTTTCAAAACAACACTTTGTACGTGTTCTTATAGAAACAAGAACCATTACAAAGTCACATTTTCAAAATACTTTAAAAAACCACACAAAACACATTTTCAAACAAAAGCAAGTGATCTAGCAAGCAACTAAGAGCCCATAGATAACTATGGATGAAAAGGGTGCTAACACCTTCCCTTTTCATAATCTACCCCCCGAACTCAAGAAAACATCTCAAAGGTCTTTCCTGTTCTTTTCAACCTTTCCTTTTGGATAAAAGAAAAGTCAGTGGCGACTCTTGCTAACCGCAACATTTGCGATCAAACGCAAAACAACCAAGTCATTTCTACCACCGCGTTACAGAACTGGCGACTCTGCTGGGGATAATTTAAAAGTGGGGTTACCTTAGGGCTAGATCACATTTACTTGCTTTCATTGTTTGATTTGTTTGCTTTACATTTTGGTTCTTTGTTTGGGTTTAAACCCTCTACCCGGATTTTGGATACCTTATAGGTAAGTAGAAATACATTGTGGAAACTGTGCGGGGTATATCGACATGGTCTAAGAAATAGCTATGTTAGTGTGACATATTTGTGGGTACCGGTAGCCCTTTAGTAGTCAAGGAGAATACGGGGCCGCTGAGTGATGTCATGAAGCACTAACTAACTTCTAGAACCTTTACTTGACCAACTTGGCCATTAGGACGTAGTGAGATGACCGGCTTTGGTGCAGTCCGAAGTTGGTAGATACTCAATACTACACTCATCGAGGTTTGGTTTTTTGGGATATTTCGGTCGCCATTAAAGAGGCTTACGCTGAAACAATGCCCGAGAAAACAAACCAATGATATTGAGCTCCCTTAGAACTCGATTACTATTGCTAGGACAGGTTTGAGCTAACTAACTTCAAGAGAGTACTCACCTATGAGACTCCATGCAAGCCTAAACCTAAGGACTTGTTTGTTTTATTTGTATATGTCTACTTGTACATAACATCATAAACATCATAACATCATACTCATAGTCACTAACCATTTCAAGGATTTTTGGGATTTACCTTTGTTCTGTTTTGTGGGACATGGATTATATTCACAGGAAAACCATTCAAGTCAATCTTGTAAGGATCCCTCCTCAACTTAAAGAGTTAGCATCAAGGGTTCCTTAGAATTCTCCATTTATTGAAAGACATAGTCGCCTCCTAAACTTGGTTACCTCCAACACTGATGAAGATATGATGAAGGTGATCTTCCAATTCTTTGATCCTCTACACCATTGCTTCACATTTCCTGATTATCAACTTGTGCCAACTTTGGAAGAATTCTCCCAACTCTTGAGGATTCCCATTCTCAATCAACTATCCTTTAACGGTACAGAAAGAGATCCAAAACCAGAAGAAATTGCTCAAGCCCTACACTTGCAACCATATGATATCATAACTAATTGGGAAACAAGGAGTGGTGTCAAAGGTTTCTTAGCCAAGTTCTTGTTTGAGAAAGCTCAAAACTGTTGGCACTCCTTGGACTTGCAAGCTTTTGAGGAAATTGTGGCTCTTCTCATCTATGGGATGGTTTTGTTTCCAAATCCTGACCAACTCATAGATGTAAACACCGTAAAAAAATTTATGTCTCGTAACCCGATGCCTTCTTTATTAGGATACATCCTACATTCTTTTCACTCTCGCACTATGAGGAAAAAAGGTATCCTTATGTGTTGTACTCCTCTCTTGGCAAGATGGTTTATTTCGCATCTTCCCCAATCTGTATTGAAGAATGAGCAAGGTTCAAGGTGGTCACATAGGTTAATGACGCTCAGACACTCAGATATTCATTGGTGTTCCCGATCTTTGGAGAATGTTACTATCGTCGACCGTTGTGGAGAATTCTCTAATGTCCCCTTACTTGGAATTAGAGGAGGTATCACTTACAACCCTTTCTTAGCCTTACGACAATTTGGTTACACCCGAAGGGATGGTCCACATGAGATGCTTATTCAAGGGTTGGTATTTGACTACGAGAATGACGATCAAGGTTACAGCTATAGGTTTATCCGAGCTTGGAGGATGTTGAACAAGGTGGATAGCAAGACACTGGGGCACAAGAATTCCATCTCTCTTGAGCCTTATCTCAAATGGGTACGAGCCCGTGCTCAAAGTCTTATGATGCCTTACCCCTCCATTCTCCCGGTTATCATATAACCTGTTGTGGAAGGAGAAGTCGCATACACTATCCTTCATCCTAACATGCCAACTTCTCTCAAAGACTTGCAAAGGGATTGGATTACAGCTTAAGAGGGAGCGAGACACTTTCGAGGCCCAATTCTATGCCAGCGAGAAGAAAGTTCTCGAACTCACCAAGCAGCTTCATGAGGAGCGGAGTCTGAACGCCTACATCGCACCAAAGAGGATGCGTTCAAATTTTGTATCTTAGAGTTTTTGTATTTATTTGTAAGCCCAAAGAGGCATGATGTACTCAAACTTTGATTTATTAATATGACGTGTGTTCCTTTTTTGTCTAAAGAAAATTTAAATCTCTAATTTCCTTGAAATAATTTGCATATGCATTTACATTCATCATAACACAAACAAGTTTCTTACCACAAGTCTCCTTATCTTTCTACTATTTATTTCAGTAAGATGGATCTTGAGCAAACAGTAAAAGATCTCCAGGCGCAGAACGCTCAGTTTCAACAAATGTTCTTGACTCTGGCAAAGGGGCATGAGGATTTGAAAACTTTACTGATCAAAGAAAAGAAGAAGAAAGCGGAGAAATCAACCGGTGTTTTGAATCTGGGAAGAAGGTTCCCAGGGCCATCCAGACGGACCCTAGACTTCACAACTTCATCAGGCGAGGGGGACAATCAAGAGGGGAAAAACAAGGAAGTGAATGATCATCCAGAATCTGAAGAGGAAGAAGAGGATAATTACTCTAAAGAGCAATATCCTCCAGCTGATGAGAAGTACAAACATCTGGAAGTGCATTTAAGTGCAATGGAGATTCAGAAAGTGCATGGGCTGGACTTTGAAGAGTTGGGTTTGGTGTCTGGGATTGTTATTCCACCAAAGTTCAAGGCACCAGTGTTTGCTAAGTACGACGGGGTTTCGTGTCCCAAGATGCACCTCCGATCTTATGTGATGAAGATACAACCTCACACCGCTGACAGAGATTTGTGGGTCCACTTCTTTCAGGATAGTCTATTCGAGACTCAGCTAGATTGGTTCTATCAACTGGAGAGGTCCAATATCCATAATTGGGAAGACCTGGCCGCTGCTTTTTACAAGCAGTATCAATATAACGTATACCTTGCTCCAACCCATACTCAACTCTAGAGTCTGGCTATGGGTTCGAACAAGGGTTTCAAAGACTACGCTCAGATGTGGAGGGACTTAGCAGGAAGAGTCCAGCCTCCCCTATCTGACAGACAGCTAGTAGACATGTTTCTGGGTACCCTGTCCGGTCCTTTCTTTAATCATCTAATTGGAAGCTCCTCAGCTGGTGTTGTACCCCAAAATTTTCCCTCTCACTCATCAAGGCTTTTCTCACAAGATCTCTTTGACTCAAGACTGGATTAGGGTTTGATCAGCTCAAGACATCTCATCATGCACTGATAACCCAAAATTAGGGTTTAGGATTTCACAAGGGTTTTTGGACTATCAATGCTTCATATGACTTTCAAGTATCATTATAGACCCCTAAGATTACTCATGTCAAGTTTCAGGCTTTGAATCACATTTTTTATCAGTCAATTGGACGGTTGACCTAAAAATCAGCTGTATTGGGGAAAAAGTCAACTATGGCCAATTTACAGTCAAACTTCATAATTTTTTATCCGTATCAACATTTTAGACTCACATGTATCATTTGATCAAGTTTGGACCATAATTCCTCTAGAAATTTGATCAAATCATCAAAAGGGCAAAATGGTCAATATTAGGGTTTTGACTGAGAAAGGGCAATTTCTAATTTTTGACCTAGCAAATGACCAATTGATTTGAAGCATGGTTTCAAGGGGTCAATTGCATAATCTTGACCTAATTACATGGTTCAAAACATTGCATTTCCATTGGATTGACAGATAAATTTTACAATCAACTAATCAAAAGTCAATTGTATACTGAAAAGTCAAACTTTGACTTTTTGGTAAAAATCAAATGCCAAGGATCACAATTCATCAAAACATGTCAAAATGTGAAACTTTTTCATCAAGAAATCAAAGATTGAAGATTTTGTTTTGAAATTTGAAATTTCTTAACTTAGAAATTTTTCTAAGTATAGAAAATTTCTTATTTTTTCTCAACTTTAAGTCAAATTTTCACCATGATATAAGATGATTCAAAGGAAGTTCCCAACATGAAAGTTTTAGATATCCATGAAATATAAAACTTTGCTTCACACATTTTTTCCTAAAGATGCTTGGATCTCAAGATATAATTTTGTGAATACGAGCCCATGAACTAAAATAACTTAGTGAAATTCTGCCCTAATTTAGGCAGGTTTTTGACCTAACTTCATGGCAACTTTTCACCTAGTTCCAAGTGGAATCTTGGAAAGCAATTCAAAGATGATTTATATAGCACATTGCAAGCTTTCCAAAATGTCAAAGAACTCATTGGGATCATTTTTGAGTAGAGAGAATCGAAGAGATGAAGTTGGCAATTTCTCACTTTGATTTCAAGCCATTTCATGATGAACCAAAATTCAAATCCAAACCTAGGCTGCATAATCCTTGCTTTACAGGTCTCAAACTTGTTTCTCACTCCATAATTTAATGCTTACACAGTTGATAAAGCTTTAATCCAAGCATGAGAGCCTTTGTCCAAGCTTTAATTCCATAAATGGCACAAAGTTGCCATTTCCATTTTAGAAAAGCACAACTTTTGCATTTATCAATTCCTTGAGCTTTGCATCTGTTTCTTCTGCACACACAAGTCCTATAAACCAAAAGCAAAGTGCCTAATACTTGTACCAACTCAGATCAGGCTTGTACAAGCATGTAGAGAGTTGTCTCCTCACTTTTCTTAAAAGGCAAGCAATAGAGCAAAAAGTCTATAACTCAGAAGCCTGGTGTGGAATTGATTTGAAACCTTTTCTATACTTATACACAAACATATTACAACCCAAGGCACGATTGAAAAAGCTCAGAAACTATCCCAAACTCTCTATCACCAAAAACCTGCCATAACTTGCAGTTTTGCATCAAGCATAGCAATCTCAAAAACCACTCGTGTGTTTCAAGTTCTAATCATCTAAACACTTAACCTACATCATACCTGAGTGTTCCAGACCATCATCCCTTCACTGTAACTCCTCCTTCTCCATCTTCCATTTTTTCATTCCAAGCTTGCAGGTTGACTTGGGTAGGGAGACTCAGGCACTTTCAAGGCAAGGTAAAGATTGGAACACACTCAGGGAGGTCCAGGAAAGCTAAAGGGATCCTCAGGCTTTCTCAAAACTCACTCAAACTCCATTCACAATCTCAGCTGAAAGAGGTAAGAACTCTAACTTCTATCTCTTTATACAGGCATGCTTTGGTCTCGATTTGTGAAAATAAAATATAGATGTCCTTGTGCTAAAACCAACCATATCCATAGATTTCATTTATATTCATTGTGTATAGATAATTTTAGATTTCAAATTTCTGTAAAAATTAGGTTTGAAATTAGGGCCAATGAAATTAGCTTTGATCTTTGACTGTTAGCTTACATGAGTTACATGGTTGAAATCGTGGGAAAGAGTACTATCATTTTCATGTTTGAAGTTTCCATTTTCATGGAGAAATGAGAGATATATGGTTGGTCTAGCTAGTTAGAGGAAGAAGATGAAGTACAGGGCAAGGAAGCATATTATGTTATGTATTTTTAGTTTCATTTGAACTAACGGATGTACAGCCACCCCAGTGGCAAGGCAGCACGCAGAAATTGCTAAGGTCATGGGTTCGAGCCTTGGCGCCTGCCTTTTGCATATTTTCTCACATTTTTGCCATTTTTTGTCACTATGCAGCACTGGGATTTTTGTTCCATTGGGCTTTATGATTTTTTTTCTAACACTTACCTCCGGATTACTCAAGACACCCCTGGCCCAACTATTTTTGTTTATTTATTTTATTTTGTTTTATTTCATTATAATATTTTTTTCTTAAATATTATAAAAAATCATAAAAAAATATAAAGATGATAAATATTATATTTTGTTTATTTAATTTTATTTTCTCATAAAAAATATTTTTTTATTTAGTTGTATATTAACTATTTTTCCCAAATAAACTTATAATTAGAAATAGAATAAGTTTAAATATTTATTATTTTTCTCACACTTGTAAATATTTATTTTAATATATAGAAGGACTAAAACATTTCATAAAATATTATTTTATTATTTTTAAGACACAAATACACAAAAATAATACTTAAGGGACTTTATTTTCTTTTAACAAATTAGAATTAGGGTTAACCAATTTCTAAAAATATTTTCTTTCTCTTAAATTATTAGGTTTAGTTTAAAACTCTTTTTCACATGAAAAACAAAAACAAAATATTTTTCTTGCATATACATACCATTGCATATTTAATTTATATTGTATCTTATTTATTCAAATATTTGTACAAATTCAATTTGGTTGTAATAGCTTAACTAGATTTACATTATTGCAAATCCCCATTCATAATTTGTATACCCCCCTCCCATAAAATGTTGTAATAGCGTAGCAATCTTTAAATTACGCAATTTATCGCTTTTACATAACATACTAGTAATTAGGGTTTGTATGGCAAGATAAAAACAATCAAATAGAAAACCCTAATCTAAGAAAAAATCAAGCATGAAAATGACACACTTGCACGCAAGCACCCTTAGGGTTACTCCACTTGGTTGCCTTATACAAAAATGGACATATTACGCATGGAAAGTATCTTGGCAAAGAAAACAAATATAAGATCATAGACCCTCGATGACGCTATTCTAAGTTTCCTTAAAAATGATCTTGGTCCCTCAAAAAATTCTAAGATACTTTGCAACATTACTAATCATTGGTTATACGATGACCCACGCCGTCCCGTTTACATCCAAAGATAGGGTTTCTTACCAAATCACTGGTAAGACAACAATATCAAAGGAAAATAAAATGAACAAGAAATACATTTGAGTAGGTAGATTACTTCTAGTTACTTGCTCCATTCCAAAACAAATATCCTTGCTATTTTCAAAACAAACACACATTTTCAAACATCTTACAAACATTGAAAACATTTTCAAAAAAGACAAACATCTTTGTATACATTCTTATGAACGAGAATCATTACAAAGATTGCCTAAACAATGGCCTCTTTTACAAAATACTTTCAAAACCACACAAAGCACAATTTCAAAACAAAAGCAAGTGATCTAGCAAGTAACTAAGAGCCCATGGAAAACCATGGATGAAAAGGGTGCTAATACCTTCCCTTTTCATAATCTACCCCCCGAACTCAAGAAACAATCTCAAAGGTCTTTCCTGTGCTTTTTCACCTTTCCTTTTGGATAAAAGAAAAGTCGGTGGTGACTCTTGCTAAACCGCAACATTTGCGATAATACGCAAAACCCTCAAGTCAAACTTTAGAAAAGTCAAACTTTGACTTTTTGGTCAAAATAAACTGTCAAAAATCACAATTAATCAAAATATGTCAAAATATAAAACTTGTTCATCAAGAAATAAAAAAGTCAAGATTTCATTTTGAAAAGTCAAAGTTTCCAAACTTAGAAATTTTTCTAAGTGTTGAAAACTTCATATTTTTTCACAACTTTGAGCCAATTTTTCACCATGATACAAGGTGATTCAAAAGAAACTTTCAACATGAAAGTTGTATATATCAATGATATGTAAAACATTTCTTTACACAACTTCTCCTAGAAATTCATGTATTTCAAGTTATGATTTTGTGAATACATGTTCATGAAACTAAACACTTAGTGAAAACTTTGCCCTAGTTTAGGCAGGATTTTGACCTAACTTCATGGAAATTTTTCACATAGTTCCATGGGGAATTTTCAAAAGTGATTCAAATAGGGGTTATAGATCACACTATAAGCTTTCTAAAATGTCCAATAACTCCTTGAGATCATGTTTGAGCAAGGAGAATCGAAGGCATGAAGTTGGCATTTCATTCTTGAATTATAGGTCATTTTCATGATGAACAAGAATTCAAATCCATGCTAGGATGCACAATCTTTGCTTTGCAGGCCTCAAACTTGCTTGGAACTCTATAACTAATGTTTTGCACAGCTGTTAGAGGCTTCAACTCAAGCATTCAATGCATTGCCCATGCTTATTTCCATTTTGGGGAGAAAGTGCACATTGCTATTTTGGAAAAGTAGCTTTATGTACAAAATTAGTTCTTGAGCTTTGCACTTGTTTTATTATGATCATACACAATCTATAACTCACAAGAAACTTGTCTAAAGCCTCTAAGCAACTCAGCCCATGCTTGTACTTTGCCTTGAAACCATGTTTTCACTTTTCTTCAAAATCAAGTAATATAGCCATAACTTGTACTTGTGTGATTCTGACCCTCTCAAGCCTCACAACCTTTTCCTTACTTATGCACAAGTCATTTGCATTAAAACACACGAATACACAAGCTCCAAAAGACACAAAAACTCAGAACTGTATCAAAAAACTCCATTGTTGCATAATCTGACCAAAAACTTGAAACTCACATCTCCCTCGTGTGTTTCCAAGCCTTTTGGTTCCTAAAGCTTCTAAACATCAAATACAACTCATCCCTGACCCTGTTTCATAACTGTAACTCCATCTTCATCAACCTCCATAACCAAAAACAGGGCTCTGCAAGTTGACTTCTCCAGAACTCCTTAGCCATTTTTAGCTCCAGCCAAGCATCACATTAGCTTCCTGGGAACTTGAGGAAGCTAATCCAATCACTGGAACTCATCAAAAGCTGCTCAAACTCAAAACACGATACCCTCTTGCAAGGTGAGTTTTCTGACTTTTGAACTATTCATATAGGCATTGTTAGGCTTGCATTTGTGAAGATAGAATGTAGATATCATTGCCCTGAAACTATACATGTCCATAGATTTCATTTATGTTGTTGGAGCATGAAGAATTTTGAGTTTAAACTTGCTGAAACATTTAGGTCAGAATTTGGTACTTTCATAAATTCATCTTTACCTTTGAATGTTAGCTTAAATTAGTTACATGGTTGGATTCATGATGAAAAAATACACAAGTTTCATGTTTACATTTTTGAAAATGGTTGAAGAATGAGCAAGTTACAGATCCTTTGGCTGGAGGTTGAAGATGAAGTACAGTCAAGACAAGTTTTATGTTATGTATTTATTTTCGTGCCAATGTTAATGGATGTATAGCCACCCCAGTGGTAAGGTAGCACGCTGGTAACCAAGAGGACGTGGGTTCAACACCCAGCACGCTGCCTTTTGTTATTTTTCACACTTTTTTACATTTTTTTTGTTTTCTTTACAGCGCCTGGGCCCAGCTTTGGGCGTTCTCTTTATTTTGCTGGCTTCTACCCCTGGCTTTGCTTCAGCACCCCCTTGGCCCATATTTTCATTATTATTTTCTTTTTCTTATTATATTTTATTTCTTTTTCATTTATTATTATTATTAGTAGTAGTAGTATTATTAATATTATTTTCATTGTTATTAATAAAAACCCAAAAAATATTTTATTTATTATTTTTATATTTATTTTGTTTTATAAAACTAAAAGAACAAAAAAAAAATTCTTAATTAATTAATTTCTTTCTTAATAATTAATATTTAGGTTTAGGTTTAACCATTATATTATTTTCTTGTAATTAAAATTAATTTAGAACTTAGGTTTCTTTTAATTAATTAATATCCATATTATTTTTTATTAATTTAAAACCTTTTCATAAATAAAACCCTAAAAAAAATCTTTTTTTGTTATTTTCTTTTTCTTAGTTAGTTTAAGTTAATTTTGTTTAATTTTCCTTAATCATTTTTTAATTAGATCAAGATTAAACCCCTTTCATAAAAAACCAAACAAAAATCATTTCTGATTCACTTGCATTTGTACATTGTTATTTATTCAATTCTTGTATATTATTCAATATAGTTGTAATAATTATTTAGATTTAATTTTCTTGCAATTTCCCCATTTGTAAAGTTGTACACCCCCTCCCCAAATGATGTAATAGCTTAGTATTTTTATTTTCTGCAATTTAACGCTTTATATATAAATGCTAGTAAATTAGGGTTTGTATGGAAAGATTAAAATCAACAAATTAGAAAACCCTAATTCAAAAACAAAACAATGCATGTAAATCAATACACTTGCACACTTACACCCTTAGGGTAAATCCACTTGTTGCCTTATGAAAATGGTTATATTATGCATGTGAGGTATCTTAGCAAAAACAAACAAAATGCTAAGATATCTTACAACGATGCTAATCATGGCTATACGATGACCCATGCCCGTCCCTTTTTACATCCAAAGATAGGGTTTCTTACCAATCCATGGTAAAATAACAATGTCAAAGGAAAGAGGAAATAAACAAGAAAGACTTTTGAGTAGGTATAATGTTCCTAGTTGCTTGCTCATTTTCAAATCAAAATATCCTTGCTATTTTCAAAATAAACACCAACACATTTGAAAACATCTTTCAAACTTGAAGACATTTTCAAAAGATAAACACTTTGTACGCGTTATTATAGAAACGAGAGCCATTATAAAGAAAACTCTTTTCAAAATCACTTTCAAAAAACACCTTCCACAAACACTCCTTTGAACTATTTTCAAAACAACACTTTGTACGCGTTCTTATAGAAGCGAGAACCATTACAAAGTCACATTTTCAAAATACTTTCAAAAACCACACAAAGCACATTTTCAAACAAAAGCAAGTGATCTAGCAAGAAACTAACAGCTCATAGATAACTATGGATGAAAAGGGTGCTAACACCTTCCCTTTTCATAATCTACCCCCCGAACTCAAGAAAACATCTCAAAGGTCTTTCCTGTTCTTTTCAACCTTTCCTTTTGGATAAAAGAAAGGTCGGTGGCAACTCTTGCTAACCGCAATATTTGCGGTCAAACGCAAAACAACCAAGTCAGTTCTCCCACCGCGTTACATAGAGCATACGCAATTACTGGATACACATTTTATACCAAAGAACAAGATGATAAAAGTACTATGCAAAATAGTGGTGTCACCTTGGTAGCTAAATCAATGCACATATCAAGTTTGAAGGACTTAAACCCTAAATTTGCAAATCTGTCATATTTTGGGGGTAATCGAGTGCATTTGGGTGTTTGATTTTGAGAAGTTTTAGATTTCTATATTTGGTTGCAAGTGGGTTAAAAATAATAATGGCATACGAATGGATAAGTCAGGATTTTTGCAAGTGGATCTTAATAGGGTGGGGTACAAATATGAGCCTTTTATTCTAGCCTCTCAAGCTAAACAAGTGTTCTATGTCACTGATCCGACAAGTACGAAATAGTCTATAGTGCTTTTATCTAACAAAGTAATTAATAAATAAATTGAAGATCAATGTGATATTAATGTTGAGATTGAATCGTTTACTAGAAATGATGAAGATGAGAATATTATAGTGAATAAATCATATATTAGAAATGATCATAATGACGGTATTTGGATCAATCAACCATCCGCGTTGTTAAGAGACGAGTAGAACAGATTCCTACCAAGAAAAGAAAGAGACTTAGTGAAAAAGGTAAGGGTGTTTACCATTTCATTTTTTTATATTTCCTTAGTTGATTTTTATATTTGTCATTTCATTTTTATTTTTTCTTCATTGTTAGATCAATACAAGTATTCCGCTCTCAAAGAAAATCTTGAGTATCACGATCTAGATCAAGCAACATTACATGGATCAAAGTGGAGGTACATTAATTTTCATAATTTTGCTTATAATAGTGATGCTACTTGATAAAACAAGACAACTATACATTCTTATTTGTTTTTCTATGTAGTGTGCTCATTAGCGTAATAATATAGATTGCAGATACTTTGTTTTGAGGTTTATCAAAGAAATCCTTCTTTTGAATCGAATAGAGATTCCAATCACGATATGGATTTATAACTTAGGATTTATTTTAATATTTATCGGATATTTCATATAATTTATTACTTTTAACTAAATCATGCATATTATGTTTTGTTATGTAGTACTTTGATGAATGCAAGTGTGCTCATTACACGAAAAATCAATTGGAAGAAATCAAGGAGGAATTGTGTGAAAACTTTATTCATAAAAGAATCATATAAGGTATTGGAAGTTGAAAAGTGTTATGAAAATTTTTAATTGTGTTGGACCCAAGTTAGTTTAATTGACTGTGTTGTTCTGTTCATACCTTATTTGCAGGACCAGGACCGTCCGCTCGTCGGATTTTGGCGATTTCAGGCTGAAACGAATTTGGCACATATCATATATAAGCGGATTAGAATAGAAGTTTTTGTTGTACTTGAGTACTATCACCTTTATACGAAATTCTTGGAGTTTGTTTTGCCTCTTATAAGAGAAGGTTTTCTTGTAATAGTCATAAATTTGTTGTTCGAAATAGTCATAAATTTGTCCTTATTATAGTGCATCCTCCTCCTACTTAATAGAAAACATGTCAATTGAATTATAATGGTGTTTATATTTTGGTATATAATGGTATATAATAGTATTATAATGGTATATAATTCCTTTTTTTGTATGTAACTACTTCTTTGTTGAAATAAAGGGTCGTTGAAATGTAAGGCTTGAAGTACAGGTTTATGGGATTATTCCCAAAAACATGCCTTCTAAAAAAGAAAGAATACGCAGCGTTTTTACATAAAAAATGCTTAAATTTACGTGAAGCAACGAAAGCACTTTTTAGGAAAAAACGCTGCTAAACGCCTACTTTAGAAAGCACTTTTCCTAGAAAAGCGTTGCCTAAAGATGCCTTAAAAATACATTAGACAACACTTTTGGAAGTGCTGTCTAAAGGGAGTCTGTTGTACCCAAAAATTTTCCCTCCCATATTTCTCAAAACATTTCAAGAAAGATCCTCAAGTTGCTCAAGGAAGTCCAAGGGTTGACCAGACAAGCTCTCTCCTAAGGCAGTCTACCTCAAATTAGGGGTTCATGTTGCATCAAGATACTTGAGTCCAAGGGATCCCAAATGCTCACAAATGTCCTAATATATTCTCAAGATCATCCATGTCAAGTTTCAAGCCCTACAGAGGAAATTTGCTCAATCAATTGCTCAAAGGCCTAAAAATCGACTATGCTAGGGCAAAAGTCAACTGTGGCCCACATACAGTCAAACTTCAAGATTTTTGGTCAACATCCTCATTTTGAAGTATATTTCATCATTTGATCGAGGGTTGATCATGATTCATCAAGGATTGCTCATAATTCATCAAGAACCAAAAGTTGCTAAATTAGGGTTTTATAGGAAAAGTCAACTCAAATTTGACCAAGCATAACTTTCCCATACTTTATGAGAAATGACCCATCCAAAGCTCATTTTTTAGAGGATGCCATACTCTAAAATCCATCTTCATCTCCCAAGTTCAAAATATGCACTCACAAGAAGTTATGAACTTTGACATTATAGGTCATTTTGAAAAGTCAACAAAAACACCTTTTTTGTCAAAGCTTCATACATGATCATGGAATATCAAATTAAGATGGGACCAAACGGGTTTCTTATAGGACATCTCAAGCTTTCTAAAAAGTCCAAGAACACCTTCAAAGAGTCAAAATTGAGGAAGTTATGCATTGGTGAAATTGACCCCTTTTGCAAAATTGTCTAAAGTCAACTATGCCTAAAAATGCAATTTTTGCTAAATGGGCCCAATCTTTTGCACTTGTTTTGAGTTGGCAACATGGTCCACGAGCCCTAGCCCTTGCCACTTGTCATTATCTTGTTTTTATTATTTATTTTGATTTTTATTTGAATTAAATCAATTTTAAACAAAACAAATCATGGAAAAATATAAAGCATTGAAAACTCAAGATTTTGTACTTGTTTCAGGTCTCAAATCCAGTTGGCAAGTATTTGAAATCGTGCAAAGCATTGGTGTGGACAAAAAGATTGAATTTGCCTAATTTTAGAAAGATATTCAAAGTGAATCAAATCCAAATCAAAGACATTGATGGAGGAAGATTGAGATCAGTTTTTGAACCCTAATTTAGTCCTTGATATATATTGAAACATTGCAGACCAAAGACGAGGCTGGAGAGAGGCGCAACATCAAGAACAAAAACTTGAAAAAAACAAGAAAAATTGAAACATGAATTCATACTTTGAGGCCAATTCAAGACCCTTGGACCATTCCAATCGCTTCCTGGGAGTGTAGGCAAGTGAAACCAATCAAGAACAAGGCCTTTCCAGTACCAAAACACGCTGTAAGTCGTCCACGACATTGCTTCATTCTTGAATTCGAATTGCATCATTCTGATACTTATAGCATAAAATAATTGTATATTATAGTTCACCATCATATTTGCAATCTTTCTGTAATATTCAATTGTGTTTTCATGGCCTATATTGGATTTCACCATTATTAGGGTTTCTTGCTTCAATTTGGGGTCTTCGTTTACAGGCAAAATTGGGCCATGAAAGGGTCACCATTGAACTCAGCAGGTCCAGGCGAAGCCATTCATGGCTTTAGTTTTGATTTATCTTGCCTACAATTTATTTTGAGAATGTGCAGGCCTGTAGCTACGGACATATGTCCGTAGGTAAAAGTGTTCAACTTTTACCAACAGATCCTTGGAGAAGACGAAGATGTGGCGAATAACCATTCGCCTATTTGAAAAAACGTGTGATGAATTGATATACATTGCCTTTTTAATATTTAATTATCATTTTGTATTATTATAAAAACTAACACAATTGGCCCAGTGGTAGCCAGGCAAGCGTTAAGGTGTTGGGGAGCTTGAGGTTAGGGGTTCGACCCCTGCCTCCAACATTTGCATTTTTCTTGATTACTTTCTACAGATCTCATGCGTACACAAGCCAAAGGACCATCACGCGTCCTCATCATCCAGCCTTCCAGATGGCCATATGGCCAGATCCAAAGGCCCTCAATGAAGGAGTATCATGAGGCTCAGTCAACACAAAGCATGTGATCTGGAAGTCAACGTGGACAACTTTGTTTTGGCCCCAGAAATTTGATTTCCACACCTCACCAATTACTTTCAGGCCCAATGACTCTTTCCTTTTTTCTTTTATATTTTATTTCATTTAATTTTTTTATTTATTTTACTAACCAAATTAACTATTTTCTTTTTATCAAAAAGTCACAAAAAATATTTTTCATCCAATTAAATTTAGGATATTTATTTTTATACAAAAATTAAATTAATTTAATTAGGTTGTTAATTTTAGATAACTTTAATTATTTTTGTAAATAAATTAAAAACTAACTAGAATAATTAGGTTTTTATTTCTAACTTAATTATATTTTATTTTTCTTAAAATAACCAAAACACATAAAAATAGGCCATGTAATTATTTTCTTTAATTAATTTAATTAGCTAATTAATTTAGTATTTAACTTAAAACCTAATTCTTTTCTTAAAAAAAATAAACAAAAACATTTTTTTCTTTTAATTAGGTTAGAAGGGTCAAAACCCTAATTTCTTGTCGATCTAATTTTCCTCGCGCGCGCTTTACTATTTTATTTTTTACCATATTGATGTAATTGCCCACAAGTTGTAATAGCTTAATTAGGACTTTTATCTTTCATTTATCGCTTTATTTTTTAAGGGTTTGTTTTTAGCTATGTAAATACCCGAAGCCTTGTAATAGCGTAGTTTAATTTCCGCACTTTAAATTCCACAAAATATTAACTGTTAGATGTATGAATAATTAGGGTTGCATGACAAGAATGTATGATTAACTTTAAAACAGTTAGATAACCCTAAATGTGCAAAGATAAATAATCTGAAATTGAATCACTCGCACATGCGCACTGTGATACGGTGGCCAGAATCGGGACGTATTTCCCTATTTTGTTAAGGAAATTGCTGGTTTGCGTCTTGCGTTTGTTTTCGCAAAATGTCGCGGTAAGCAAGAGTCGCCACCGACTTTTATTTTATCCAATAAGGAAAGGAGAAAAGCATAGAAAAATTCCTTTTTTGAGATATTTCTGAGTACGGGGGGTAGATTATAGAAAGGGAAGGTATTAGCACCCTCTCTATCCGTAGTTATCTACGTGCTCTTAGGTACTTGCTCATCATTTTCAAAATTGCTTTCTTTGTGTTTGGGTGCTTTGAAAAGTTTTTGTTTTGACTTCGATTTAACTCTTGCTTCTGTCTTCAAGAGTGCAATGAAGTGTTTTTGAAAACTTTGTTTGTAAAGGAGTGTAAGTGTGAAAATTTTGTTTTGATTGAGCAAGTACCTAAGAACTAATCCACCTACTCGAAAAAAGAATCGTTCTATGCTTGTTTCCCTTAGACAATGCTATCCCACTATTAGTGAGTAGGTAGCATCGTTGTTGGAGTTTTGAGGGTCAATTCGAAAGGGACGTACGGTCACTAAAGCAGTGTTAGAATGTCTTAGTAATAACCCTAATGTCTTAGATCAATTATTCGAGGCAACAATTCCGAGGCAACCATTCCGAGGCCACTTTTCCGAATCGGGACTTTGATCTTTGTTTAGACAAAAGGACGACCACTAAATCATCCTATACTCAATGATTATTTATCGAAGGCAACCAAGTGGGAGTATACCCTAGGAGTGCGCATGTGAGAATGATTCAATTTCAGTTTATTTATCTTTGCACATTTAGGGTGATCTAACTATTTTAAAATTAATCATACATTCTTGTCATACATCCCTATATCATACATCTAACAGTTAATAATTTGTAGAATTTAAAGTGCGGAAATTAAGCTAAGCTATTACAAGGCTTCGGGTATTTACATAGCCAAAAACAAACCCTTTGAAAAATAAAGCGGTAAATAGAAATAAACGTCCTAATTAACTATTACAAACTGTAGGCAGTTACATCAATATGGGTAAAAATAAAGCGCGCGAGGAAAATTAAGATCGACGAAAAATTAGGGTTTTGACCCTTCTAACCTAATTAAAAGAAAAAAATTGTTTTTGTTGTTTTTTAATATTTTTTAAAGAAAAGAAGATTAGGTTAAAAATAAATGTGCAAATTAATTAGTGATTAAATTAATTAATAAAAATAAATACATGACCTATTTTTGTGTTTTTGATTATTTTTAGGAAAAATAAAATAACTAAATTAGAAATAAAACTTAGTTGTTCTAATTAATTTTAATTATATACAAAAAGAATTAAAGTTGTCTAAAGTTAAAAACTAATTAAATTAATTAATTTATTGATAAAAAATATACCTAAATCTAATTGGTGAAAAATAATATATTTGTGATTTTTGATAAAAAGAAAATAATTATATTGGTTAGTAAATAAATTAATTAATTAATTAAAGTAAATATAAAAGAATAGAGAAAAAGAATTTGGGCCTGAAATATGGGGTGCAAGGAGCAGAAATCTGAGCCCAAAAGAGTGAGATCCAAGTTGACTTTGAGGATCCTGTGCTGCGCGTTTGACTTAGCTTTGGTGCACCTTCAGAGGATGGCCATCAGATTTGGCCATCTGACACTTGGCTGGCTAGATTGGAAGGATGTATGGTGGTCTCCTGGCTTGTGAACACACTGGATCCTGTAAAGAAAAATAATATGGAGAAGTTAGGGGACCTGGGATTCGAACCCAGGCCCCAAGGCAATTTCCAGCGCTGCACTCACCACTGCACCACTTTGCTTTTGTTGTTCATAAAATACATAATAATAATAATATGCAAAAATAAGCATTAGTGGAGGACAAAAAAATGCGTGCAGAAAGTTTGAATGCGCCAATGGAATGGTGACACATAGGTCATATCCTTCCCCTCTCCGTGGGTAAAAGTCCCAGACTTTTACTTATGGACATTTTATCTGTTGCTATAAGCCTGACTCGTTCCCAAATCTTCCATGGGCCATATAAATGAAACCTAGCGCCATGGTTGGATTCGTCTCATCATTCTAAACATGACCGTACCTTTCATCAAGGCTAATTTCACTTGTAAACAAAAACCCTAATTCGAAGTTATAAACCCTAACAATGGTGAATTCCAGCATAGACCATATAAATGCAATTAATCAATACAGGAAGTTTGCAAATGTTACATGGATCAATAATATATGATTAATTCATCCTAAAAATGCCTAAATCATGCTATTCGGATTCAAGAAATATGGGGTATCGTGACTTGCTTACAGTGCAATACAGGGCTCGAAAATGCTTGGTTTTGATTGTTTTGGCTTGCTGAGACTCCCAGAAAGCAAATGGAATGGTCAAGAAGTCTTGAATTGGCCTGGAACAATGAAATCGATCTTGCACTTTTCTTGATTTTTTCCAATGTTGCTCTGCTTGTTGCGCCTCTTTCTCACCTTCCTTTTAGGTCTGCTTTGCTTCTATATGTATTGAGGAAGGGATTAGGGTTGATAACTGATCTCAATCTTCCTCCATCAATGCATTGGATTCCTTATTTGATTCACTTTGAAACCTTTCCAAAAATGGCCTAAATCCAATATTTTTGTGCACACATACCTTGATATGAGTTTGATTTGATGCTAGCTGTGTAATAAGACCTGAAACAAGTACGAAATATTTGGTTTTCAATATTTTGGATTTTATATGATTTATTTTGATTTAAATTGAACTAATTCAAATGAAAATAAAAATAAATAATAAAAACATTATAAGGGCAAGTGGCAAGGGCTAGAGCTCGTGGACTATGTTTCCAACTCAAAACAAGTGAAAAAGATTGGGCCTATTTGGCAAAATTTGAAGTTTTGGGCATAGTTGAATTTTGGCAATTTTGCAAAAAAGGTCAACTTCACCAATGCATAACTTCCTCAGTTTTGACTCTTTGGAGGTGTTCTTGGACGTCTTAGAAAGCTTAAGATGTCCTCTAATCAACCCTTTTGGTCTCATCTCAATTTGATATTCCATGCTCAAGTATGAAGCTTTTACAAAAAAGGTGTTTTTGTTGACTTTTCAAAATGACCTATAATGTCCAAATTCATAACTTCTTGTGAGTGCATATTTTGAACATGGGAGCTCAATATGGATTGTAGGGAATTTCATCCTCTTCAAAATAAGCTTTGGATGAGTCATTTCTCATAAAGTATAAGAAAGTTATGCTTGGTCAAAGTTGAGTTGACTTTTTCTACAAAACCCTAATTTAGCAACTTTTGGTTCTTGAGGAATTATGAGCAATCCTTGATGAATCATGATCAACCCTTGATCAAATGATGAAATATACTTCAAAATGAGGATTTTGACCAAAAATCTTGAAGTCTGACTGTATGTGGGCCACAATTAACTTTTGCTCTAGCATAGTCGATTTTTGGGCCTTTGAGCAATTGGCTGAGCAAACTTCATCTACAAGGCTTGAAACTTGACATGGATGATCTTGAGAACATATTAGGACAATGTTGGGCATTTGGGGTCCCTTGGACTCAAGTATCTTGATGCAATATGAAACCCTAATTTGAGGTAGACTGCCTTAGTTGAGAGCTTGTCTTGCCAACCCTTGGACTATCTTGAGCAACTTGAGTATCATTCTTGGAATGTTTTGAGAAATATGGGAGGGAAAATTTTGGGGTACAACAGCTGCCCCTGTTCAATCTTCTTAAACCTGAGGATATAGATTGGCTTTCATGCCTTTCGTGATCCGAAGGTGGAAAATGATTGAACACTAGAGTGCCCAGAAATTTGCACTCGCATGGAATGGTGTTCGTCTTGCGATATCGGGAATGGGCTTATAGATTCCATTTGGAAGGAGTGTCGATCGCATAAGATATTCCTTAGCGAGAGCTTGTATACCTGTTGTTGAGGAAAATTCTGCTGGGGAATGTTGATCTCTGTCTTGAGAGAAATAGAATTTTAGGAGCTTCGGTCCTCCGTATTCTACTGGTGATTCGTCTCAGTTTGAATTTTAGGAACTTCGATCGTCTATATTCTACTGAAGAACCATCTCTGTCGAATTTTAGGAACTTCGGTCATCTGTATTCTACTGAGGAAACATCTCGTTGAAATTTAGGAACTCGTCTGTTATTCTACTGAGGAATCATCTCTGTTGAAATTTAGGAACTTCAGTCGTCTGTATTCTACCGAGGAAACACCTCTGTTGAAATTTAGGAATTCGTCCATTATTGTACCAAGGAAACATCTCTGTTGAAATTTAGGAATTCGTTTGTTATTCTACTGAGGAATCATCTCTGTTGAATTTTAGGAACTTCCGTCGTCCGTATTCTACCGAGGAAACACCTCTATTGAAATTTAGGAATTCGTCTATTATTCTACCGAGGAAACATCTCTGTTGAAATTTAGGAACTCGTCAGTTATTCTACTGAGGAATCATCTCTATTGAATTTTAGGAACTTCGGTCGTTCGTATTCAACTGAGGAATCATCTCTGTTGACATTTAGGAACTTCGGTCGTCCGTTATTCAACTGAGGTAAAGGCTTCATAACTTTGAATTTTGTGAGAATTCGATTGTATCCTTCCTGAAAGGTAAAGGTTAGCTGTATGTAATGCATGATATGTATTAAGCAATGATGTTCTCAAAATAAATGAGATTTGGTTGTATGATGCGTATGCATGTCATGATGTATGGAAATATGATGTTTTTAGCTGGGGAAAACAAATCCCGGATTGCTGCTGGAGAAAAGAGTTGAATTCTTCGTTTCCGCTGGGGAGAGTGAATGAAGATGATTGTGAGAATGATCCTGTAGGAGAGAATAACTCCGCTGGGGAATAAATTGACGAGGAAATGACTATGTGGGGAGGTCTAACTCTGCTAGAGAACCTGTTGATTTGGAGAAATAAACTTAGCTGGGGATGAATTACCGTTGCTGGTGATAGATAAACCCTGTTGGGGATTGAGTTTCTGTTTGTGAAGGGAATGAACTTCGCTGGGGATGGTTTTCCAGTGGTGGCTTCACGGGGAATAATCTTTTAGATTCTACTGGGGACAACCTTCCAGAGTCCACTGGGGATAATTTTCAAAACTCCACTGGGGATAATCTTCCAGTGCTGATGGTAGATAAACTCTGCTTGGGGAGAATATTGCTGATTCATTCGCGGTTGCGAGCTTCAGCTGGGGAGAATTAACACCACCGTTTTCTCTTTGCGGGGAGTGGATGTACCTCCAATCGTTTTCTCCAACTAGGTCTATCCCTATACCTGGTGGATAAAGCAACTGCGCGGTTCAGACATTTCTTGTTTGCCCCTGTTTCTGATATTACGAGTAATCGTCTTTTGTTTCGCATGTAAATATTCATGAGAAGCAATTAATGTCAAATGCATATATCAAAAATGAACATTGGATGTTCTTGCAAAACAAAACAGAAAAAGGAAAATGATTTGAAATTTCTTTGTGGAAATGAATTGTATTGATTTTGAAGTTAGCCAGTAAATAGGCGTTTTTATACAAGAGGTTGACGTCCTAGTAAGAGAACACCGTTGAACAATAGAGTTTATACAATTTATGAAAAATAAAGAAAAACAGTTATGTGAACAATCCCACTGGGTTCCAACTTTGCTATCGCCTTTATTTCCTCGAGCATCTCATCACTTCGCTACTTGGTTGAAGGTAGATCAGACTTGTTTGGCGCCGTTCGAGCCTGGTAGTTGATATCGAATTCTGGTTGCAAGGTGATCCGATGAGACATAGTGTTACGCTTTAATCCCTAATTTTTGCCTGGACCGCCCTTTCGGGTTTTCAGTCCACCGGGATACCCTTTTTTGCCCAAGCCGCCTTTTCAGGTTTTCGACTTGCCGGGTGTATAGATTTTTTTATTTTCATCCCTTATTTTTGCCCAAACCCTTTTGGTTCGCCGGGAAGCCCTTATTTTTTCCTAGGCCAGTCAACCTAGCGGGTCTTTTGATTATGCATAGTATTTTTTCACTATCTTTGCATTGACGGGGTGAGGAAGGTCGTCACCATCCATGGTGGTTAGAATCGTAGCTCCTCCTGAGAAAATGATCTTAACCACAAATGGCCCTTCGTAAGTAGGGGTCCATTTTCCCCTGGGATCACCTTAAGGTAATATGATGCGTTTGATCACCAAATCCCCAACTTGATACTCTTGTCGTTTGACTTTCTTGTTAAATGCCTTGATCATCCGCTTTTGATACGTCTTACCATGACAAATAGCGGTAAGTCTCTTTTTGTCAATTAATTTCAGCTGATCAAGTCGGGTCTGGATCCAGTCATCTTCTCTCAAACCTGCATCCTTCATAATCCGAAGAGAGGGTATCTGGATCTCAATGGGTAAGACTGATTCCATCCCATACACCAAGGAATAAGGGGTTGCCCTTGTTGACGTCCGCGCTGAGGTACGGTACCCATGAAGAGAAAATGGTAACATCTCGTGCCAGTCTTTGTATGTCATTGTCATCTTCTGCACAATCTTCTTGATATTCTTATTAGCCGCTTCAACAGCCCCATTCATCTTTGACCGGTAAGGAGAAGAGTTGTGATGTTGTATCTTGAACTACTTGCAGAGCTCATTGATCATCGTATTGTTGAGATTTGTACCATTTTCCATAATGATCCTCTCTGGTACACCATATCAACAGATCAGATTATGTCGAATAAATCGTGCCACGATGTTCTTGGTCACTATAGCAAATGAAGTTGCCTTAACCCATTTTTTAAAGTAATCAATCGCTACCAAGATGAAACGATGTCTGTTGGACGCAGTAGGTCTGATCTCACCAATCATGTCGATACCCCACATTGCAAAAGGCCAAGGAGATGTCAAGACGTTTAGAGGTACTTGAGGTATGTGTACCTTATCAGCATAGACTTGGAACTTATGACAGGTCCGAGAATGCTGATAACAGTCGGCTTCCATGGTGGACCAGTAATATCCTGCCTGTAAGATTTTCTTTTCCATGGTGTGCCCACTGGAATGAGTTCCGAAAGTACCTTCATGCAACTCCGCCATGATCTTTTCTGCTTCGTTCTTATCCACACATTGTAATAAGGTCGAATCATGGTTACGCTTGTAAAGGATACCATTACTAATGAAGAACTTCGCAATGAACCTCCTTAGAAACTTCTTGTCATTAACAGATGCACCCTCAGAGTATTCTTGAGCCTCAAGATACCTTTTTACCTCATGGAACCATGGTTTTTCTGTTACCTCTTCAGTCTCAATATCACAGCAATGTGCAGGTTCGTCCAACCTCTCAATGGTAATCTGGGGAGCCTCATTTTCCCACCTGACTTTGAACATAGAAGACATCGTAGCTAGCGCATCCGCTAACTGATTCTCCTCTCTAGGAAAGTGTTCAAAGGTTATCTCCTCGAAGTGCGGAAGCAACGTCAACACATACTCTTTGTAAGGAATAAGATTTGGGTGTTTCGTATCCCACTCGCCTTTGATCTGATTGATCACGAGAGCGGAATCTCCAAACACACTTAAGAACTTAATCCTTAGGTCAATAGCTGCTCGAAGACCCATAATGCACGCTTCATACTCCACCATGTTATTGGTGTAGTTGAAACATAATCGGGCGGTGAATGGAGTATGACAGCCCTCAGGAGATATGATCATGGCGCCAATGCCATTACCCAAAGCGTTTGAAGCTCCATCAAAATACATAGACCATCGGGATCCTTCCTCGGGTCCTTCATCTGGTCCAGGTGTCTCACAGTCAGTCACCAACATGATTTTCTCATCTGGGAACTCGAAGTTCATGGACTGATAATCATCCACTGCCTGATGCGCCAAATGATCCGCCAACACACTTCCCTTGATTGCCTTTTGGGTCGTGTATTGGATGTCATACTCGGTCAAGATCATCTGCCATCTTGCTATTCTTCCGGACAAGGCAGGCTTTTCAAAGATATACTTAATTGGATCCATCTTTGATATCAACAGAGTAGTGTGATTCAGCATATACTGTCTCAGCCGGCGATCAGCCCATGCCAAAGTGCAGCAAGTTTTCTCAAGCAGTGAGTATCGGGTCTCACAGTCGGTTAAATTTTTGCTAAGGTAGTAAATAGCATGCTCTTTTCGGCCAGACTCATCATGCTGCCCCAACACGCACCCCATTGAATTGTCGAGTACTATCAAGTATAAGACCAAAGGTCTTCCTTCAATTGGAGGCATCATAATAGGAGGCTCTTGGAGATATTCCTTGATCCTTTCGAAAGCGGCTTGACATTCATCGTTCCATCTTACCACTTAATCTTTCTTCAGTAACTTGAAGATTGGCTCACAAGTAGCAGTTAGGTGTGAGATGAATCGGGAAATGTAGTTCAGATGTCCTAAAAAGCCTATGACTTCTTTTTCAGTTCGGGGAGCAGGCATTTCCTGTATAGCCTTCACCTTTGCAGGATCCACTTGAATACCTTTATCACTAATGACGAAACCCAGCAGCTTACCAGACCTCACCCCGAAGGTGAACTTGTTTGGGTTTAACCTTAGTCTGTACAACTTCAACCTGTCAAATAGCTTCTGAAGATGGTCGAGGTGTTCTTCCTCAGTCTGGGACCTTGCAATCATGTCGTCAACGTATACCTCAATCTCATGGTGAATCATGTCATGGAACAAAGCGACCATGGCGCGCTGATATGTTGCCCCAACATTCTTCAATCCAAACGGCATGACCTTGTAGAAAAAGGTACCCCGTTGAGTAACAAAGGTTATCTTCTCCATGTCTTCAGGAGCCATCTTAATCTGATTGTAACCGGAGAAACCATCCATAAAAGAGAAGACTTATGATGTGCGGTGTTGTCAACCAGAACATAGATATGAGGCAGAGGGAAATCATCCTTGTGGCTTGCCCTGTTCAGATCCCTATAGTCAACAACATCCGAACCTTACCATCTTTCTTCGGCACTGGAACCACGTTGGCAACCCACTGCGGGTAAGAAGTAACTGCTAGAAAACCGGCATCAAACTGTTTCATAACCTCAGCCTTGATTTTCTCATGCATCTCTGGGCGCATTCGGAGAACTTTCTGTTTCACCGGAGAACAATCTTCCTTGGTGGGCATGCGGTGAACCACAATATCGGTATCCAACCCAGGCATATCTTCATAAGACCAGGCAAAGATTTCAACATAATCGCGCAACATCTGTATCAACTGTTGCTTGACTTTAGGCTCCAAATTTGCATCGATCTTGACCTCTTTCTTGTCTTCTTCTGTACCCAGATTTACTGTTTCCACTGGCTCTTCATGCGGCTGTATGGCCCTCTCTTCCTGAAGTAACAATCTAGCAAGTTCCCTAGGAACTTCACAATCATCCTCACCTTCGTCCTTGGCTTGGTTGATCGGACTTTCGAAGTCATAATTGGCAGTAGCAGTGTCGTTATCAGTGGGATCCAGAATGGATGTAGATCTGTATATGTGAGTTTGTGTAAGACAAATAATTGTTTTGAAAGATAGAAAAGAAAAACAAGGAGCGCAAAATTTGTAATGCAAGAAAACGTCCAATGCTATTATTGATGATATATGGAGATGACACATAATAAGCCCTCAAATAAAGCCACGGTGTCTCGGGCAAGGCACCGGGCCGTAAAGCTTTAAATTGTCTGTTACAAACTCAAAACAAAAGTCTATTACTGTGTAATATAAGAAATGGGCATGAAGTCCTTTATCGTCCAATTGCTTAATTCGCCGTCGGTAGTTGGGTAAATCCAGCTGTCAAATTCAGACTCTTCATCATCATCTTCAATTGCATTCAATTCTGGATTACTGATATGTATGGGAGGTCTTCCAATTCGCGCACGCCGAACAACCCTTTGAGCTTTTGCAGTAAAACCCAAACCAAACTTGTCTGTCTTTTGTGCAAAGTCAGGGAGTTGGCCCCAATTCGCACACCCACCTTTTTCAATAACAGCCCGGGCATCCTTGAGGGAAGCCATCTTCATTGGAGGATCTTCAGTAACAGTTTCAGTCGACGCCAGAGTCTGGGGGACTTCTTCAAAGTTTTGACACGGGGTTTCAGTGAACTCCCCATCCATCTCCACATACCGAAAAGAGTTAAGGTGGCTCACCATGTACTCCTCTTCTCCTCGTACTGTAACAATTTTTCCTTTTACTGGGTATTTTAGCATCTGATGGAGCGTAGAAGTTACTGCCTCAGCTTTATGGATCCACGGGCGACCCATCAAACAAGAATAAGACGGTCGAATGTCCATCACATAGAATGTAGACGCGAAGGTCTGAGAACCAACCTTAACTAGAACATCCACCTCTTCATGCACCATCCTTTTGGACCCGTCAAAGGCCCTAACCACAATATTACTCGGCTTTAGCACCAACCCTTCACAGTCTAACCGGTCTAACGCTTTCTTGGGTAAAACTTTTAACGAGGACCCAGTATCCACCAACACGTGGGCCAGAGTAGTGCCCATGCACTCGATTGAAACATGCAGAGCGTCATTGTGATTCTTTCCTTTGGTAGTCAAATCTGCGTCGGAGAAACCCAAACCGTTGTCAGCTGTCAAACTAGCCACACAGTCTTTGAACTGGTCAGTAGATGTTTCTTGCGGCACATGCGCAGTTTTCAGGAAAGCAATTAAAGCCTTAGCATGGGCTTCTAAGAACAACAATAGAGATAACATAGAGATCTTCGATGGGGTTTTCCCCAGCTGTTCAACTACGTTGTAGTCGCTTTTCCTGATGATCTTCAAAATTTCCTCTATCTCCTGCCTAGAGGTTTCAACAATAATCTTCTTCGGTGCCTCCGTCTGGGCAGGCTCACCGGTGATCCCTTTGTCCCGAGCGTCAGATGATTCGGCGACAGGGGTAATGATTGGAACATGAATAGGGACAGTAACAGATGTACTGGCAGGTGTAATAGCAACAGGCTTCTAAACAGTTGGTGGGGAAATCTCAGGAGAGAAAAGTCTTCCGCTTCGGGTAACCTTGCTAGACCCAACAATATTGCTGACGTCAGTATCAGCCTCTTCAACCTTCAAGTCTTGTTTAATCCCATGATAATACACATCGGCCCCATAGTGCCACGGGACAGCCTTATCTGACGTGTATGGGATAGGTCCAGGAGTAGTAATGATCAATGGAGCAACTCTCGGAACAGATGTAATTCTAACAGGCTTTCTCGAGGAAGCCTTGGAAGAATTGGCGGAAATGGTGATTATGGAAACATCTTCAATAGGAATCAATGGAACCAAAGTTTTCTCGAACAAGATTTCTTTGTTATCCATCAGGCGTTGGACACCTGACTTCAACAAATGACAACCAGTAGGTAGGATGGAACATAGATGGCAACCTTCGCCATAACCCGAAAATAAACCGGCCAACAATAAGTTCTTCTTAATGGTCAACAATGGAGTAGAAATATATTCCACAGAGGTTACAAATGAATCATCGTCCACGACATTTACTCCATGTTTGGGCATAGGAGTTGTCATGACATTAGGCTTTTCTAGCGCTTCAAACTGAATCTCCTTAGCATCAATCAGATCCTGCACTTTATTCTCCAAAGCCCAGCAGTTATTGGTGTCATGCCTCGGGCTATCGGAGTGATAAGCACATCGGGAGTTCGTATTATACAGCAGTGATGTAGTATTGGGATTCTTTGGAGCCTCCTTCAGAGTCACCAAGTTGGTTTTCAACAGTTGCGGCAGAATTTGAGATAGAGTCATACTGAGCCGAGTATACTGCCTTTGCGGTCTCTCTACCATGTGTTGATTGTTGTGTTGTGGGGTAACAACAGGTCTTGATATTACTGCCGCATTAACTGCTTGGCGGCGTTTGGGTCGATTCTCGCTCCTCGAGCTATAAACTGCACTAGCTTCTTTCTTGAAACGCTTCTTCTCTGTACTTGACGAAGCACCTTTCTGTATCTTGCCACTTTTAATACCAGTCTCAACTCTCTCCCCAGTCATAATCAATTCAGTAAACCCGGACGATGAACTTCCGATCAAATGATTGAAGTATGGACCAGACAAAATCCCAAGAAACATATCCACCAACTCCCTATCAACCATAGGGGGTTGTACTCTTCCAGCAAGATCTCTCTGCTTTTGAGCGTAGTCCTTGAAACCTTCGCTTGCACCCATAGACATACCCTGAAGTTGGGTACGCGTGGGAGCAAGGTCGGTATTATACTGGTATTGCTTGTAAAAAGCAGCAGCAAGGTCCTCCCAGTTGCGGACATTAGCCCCTTCCAGTTGATAGAACCATTCAAGTTGATTCCCTGACAGACTATCTTGAAAGAAGTGAACCCAGAGGTTCCTATCAGCAGTATATGGTTGAATCTTTTTGACATACGAGCAGAGGTGTAGCTTCGGACAAGATACTCCATCGTACTTAGCAAAGACAAGAGCCTTAAACTTGTGTGGGATCACCACCCCAAATGCCAAACCCAAATCTCCGAAGTCCAACCCAGGTATCTTCTGGACCTCCATTGCACTTAACCGGTCTTCGAGTTGCTTATACCTATCCTTAGCAGGAGGATACTGGTCTTCATCAAAGTCAGTGTCATTGTCAGAAACCATATGGCCAGGACCCTTCCTTTCTTATTGATTCTCTCCCCCTCTAGATGAGTGAGATAAATCAGCTTCTTGTCTCAACCTGTTCCCAAACCTGTGACCCATATTTAGGAGGACCGTCCTCTTCTTCTTCTTCTTCTTCTTGTCCTTCAAGATAAGAGTCTTCAAATCTTGTTGACTCTTGGCCAAGTTCATGAGCATTTCCTGTAACTGAGCATTCTGAGCTTGCAGAGCCTTGACGGCTTGATCATTAGGTGTTTCAGAAGACATGTTGTGCTGAAATAAACAGCAAAGAAGATGAGAAACCTGTAAGGATACCTGTAATGAGGTGCATGGGAATGGAATGCGTATGAAATGATTTCAAAGACTTAGGGAGATTCAAATTTGTAAACCAAAATAAAACACACTTTATTATATTAAAACTTGAAACAATGTTTAACAAATGCCTTTAAGGCGTTACAAAAGAAATACTGAAAAGAAAATCTAAACTAGAAATAGTAAAAGACATCAGAATTCCCATGGTCGTTTTCCTTTCGTGCTAACATAATGTTGATTGTCCTCTTAGTCTCCAGCTTCCTTATAAGCTTTAGGATCTTCCGCTCCTGCTCATGATACTTCTCTCTGTAGGTATCCCTTTCCTCCCTTAACTGGATCCAAGATCTCTTCAATTCCCCAATATCAGTAGGCATGTATGGATGGAGGACAATATAAGGAACCCCTTCTTCATTAGTATGCTCTACAATCACTGGAAAAACAGCTTCATATGGCATCCCTAGCTTTTTAGCACGGGCTCGAACCCACTGGAGGTACGGTTGCATTGGGAGAGAAGTCTTCATTCCTAGCTCATGTGGACCATACCTGTTAACCCTATCCCAAGCTCGTATGAATCTGCGGCGATGTCCCTCAACATCCCCCTTGAAGTCAAAGACAATGCCTATAAGCAGCAGCTCATGAGGACCGTCCCTTCGAGCTCGTCCAAACTATCGTAAGGCCAAACAAGGATTATAGGTTATTCCTCCTCTAATTCCAAGAAATGGAACATTGGGGTATTCCCCACACCGATCAATGACAGCTACCTTTTCCATGTCTTTAGTACTCCAAAGGATGTTCGTATGAGCAAGGGACATGATCATGTAAGCCCAACCCATACCTTCCTCATTCTTCAATACAGATTTGGTGAGGTGAGAAATAAACCACCTCGCCAGCAGCGGTGCACAACACAAGAGGGTTCCCCTTCTCCAAACAGTACGGGTATAGAGAGCATGTAGAATGTCACCTAAGAGAGTAGGCACTGGGTTACGAGACATGAAAATCTTGACTGCGTTCACATCGACAAAAGAATCTGAATTAGGGAACAGAATCAAGCCATAGATGAGGAGTGTCAGGATGTCTTCAATAGCTTGAAAGTCTAAGTTGTCCCAGAACCGTTGAGCTTGATCGATCAAGAACTTAGCCAAGAAACCTTTAACACCACTCTGAATCTCCCAGTTAGACACTATATCAGCCTTTGTTAGATGGAGGGCTGAAGCAATATCCTCTGGCCTAGGAGCTATCTCCAAACCTGTAAAGGGTGTCTGCTCTAGAATAGATATGCCAAGTAAATCGAAAAACTCCTCCAAAGTAGGGACCAACTTATAGTCCGGGAAGGTGAAACAGTGATGCAACGGATCAAAGAACTGGAACAGGACACTCATCATTTGCTCATCCAACATTGAAGTGACCAAGCTAAGGAGGTGACCATGTCTTCTAACAAAGGAAGAAGTGTCAGGAACCTTTGAAACCAACTCTCTGAGCTGAACAGGGATTTGCACGAAACTGATTCGAATAGTATTCCTGCATATAGAAGCCATGATCTGCAAAACAGAACAAAGATGAATCCCCTCAGTCTTTGAAATGGTTAGTCTAATGAAATATGCATGCAATGTCATGATGCATGATGTCATGATAAGAACACACCACAGGTATCACAGATAGCAAACATGGTAAGGGAAAACAAGTCACACAATAGCCCTTAAATTTCAGGTTGGCATGGAGTTTAGGTATTACCCTCTTTCAGTTTAGTTGGTTCAACCTGTCCTAGTAATAGTAACCGGGTTCTAGAGGTTCTCAATATCATTGACCATCCTCCATCGGTCATAATTCCAGACACGCAATCTTTTCACGCGGGCGGAACCATCTCGAGAGTATGGTCTCAATGAGTGTAGCATACTGCTACTTTCTATGGCCAAGTTGGTCAATTATAGGTTCTAAGGTCAGTTGATGCTTAATGACCCATATAGCAGCCCCATACTCTCCTTGTTCCTCCACAAGGGATATCGGTACCAACTAATGTGTTACACCAACGTAGCTACTGCTTCAATCATATCGGTCTACACCGTACAGTTCCCTCACAGTCTATTGCTACTTACCTAAAAGGTGTCCCCAGATCCGAGTTAGGATCTATAGTAACTCCGATACGAAGCCTACAAAGATAAAGCAAACAATTGAAAACAATATGATGAACTAATCCTAAGGTACACCCCACTTATTAAATCCCCAACAGAGTCGCCGGTTCTGTGATACGGTGGCCAGAACCGGGACGTGTTTCCCTATTTTATTAAGGAATTTGTTGGTTTGCGTTTTGCGTTTGTTTTCGTAAAATGTCGCGGTAAGCAAGAGTTGCCACCGACTTTTATTTTATCCAATAAGGAAAGGAAAAAAGCATAGAAAAATTATTTTTTTGAGATATTTCTGAGTACGGGGGGTAGATTATAGAAAGGGAAGGTATTAGCACCCTTTCTATCCGTAGTTATCTACGGGCTCTTAGGTACTTGCTCATCATTTTCAAAATTGTTTTCTTTGTGTTTGGGTGCTTTGAAAAGTTTTTGTTTTGACTTCGATTTAACTCTTGCTTTTGTCTTCAAGAGTGTAATGAAGTGTTTTTGAAAACTTTGTTTGTAAAGGAGTGTAAGTGTGAAAAATTTGTTTTGATTGAGCAAGTACCTAAGAACTAATCCACCTACTCGAAAAAAGAATCGTTCTATGCTTGTTTCCCTTAGACAATGCTATCCCACTATTAGTGAGTAGGTAGCATCGTCGTTGGAGTTTTGAGGGTCAATTTGAAAGGGACTACGGTCACTAAAGCAATGTTAGAACGTCTTCGTAATAACCCTAATGTCTTAGATCAATTATTCGAGGCAACAATTCCGAGGCAACCATTTCGAGGCCACTTTTCCAAATTGGGACTTTAATCTTTGATTAGACAAAAGGACGACCACTAAAGCATCCTATACTCAATGATCGTTTACCAAAGGCAACCAAGTGGGAGTGTACCCTAGGAGTGCGCATGTGCGAATGATTCAATTTCAGTTTATTTATCTTTGCACATTTAGGGTGATCTAACTGTTTTAAAATTAATCATACATTCTTGTCATGCATCCCTATATCATACATCTAACAGTTAATAATTTGTGGAATTTAAAGTGCGGAAATTAAACTAAGCTATTACAAGGCTTCGGGTATTTACATAGCCAAAAACAAACCCTTTGAAAAATAAAGCGGTAAATAGAAATAAACGTCCTAATTAACTATTACAAACCGTAGGCAGTTACATCAATATGGGTAAAAATAAAGCGCGCGAGGAAAATTAAGATCGACGAAAAATTAGGGTTTTGACCCTTCTAACCTAATTAAAAGAAAAAAAATTGTTTTTGTTGTTTTTTAATATTTTTTAAAGAAAAGAAGATTAGGTTAAAAATAAATGTGCAAATTAATTAGTGATTAAATTAATTAATAAAAATAAATACATGACCTATTTTTATGTTTTTGATTATTTTTAGGAAAAATAAAATAACTAAATTAGAAATAAAACCTAGTTGTTCTAACTAATTTTAATTATATACAAAAAGAATTAAAGTTGTCTAAAGTTAAAAACTAATTAAATTAATTAATTTATTGATAAAAAATATACCTAAATCTAATTGGTGAAAAATAATATTTTTGTGATTTTTGATAAAAAGAAAATAATTATATTGGTTAGTAAATAAATTAATTAATTAATTAAAGTAAATATAAAAGAATAGAGAAAAAGAATTTGGGCCTGAAATATGAGGGTGCAAGGAGCAGAAATCTGAGCCCAAAAGAGTGAGATCCAAGTTGACTTTGAGGATCCTGTGTTGTGCATTTGACTTGGCTTTGGTGCACCTTCAGAGGATGGCCATCAGATTTGGCCATCTGATACTTGGCTGGCTAGATTGGAAGGATGTATGGTGGTCTCCTGGCTTGTGAATACGCTGGATCCTGTAAAGAAAAATAATATGGAGAAGTTGGGGGACCTGGGATTCGAACCCAGGCCCCAAGGCAATTTCCAGCGATGCACTCACCACTGCACCACTTTGCTTTTGTTGTTCATAAAATACATAATAATAATAATAATATACAAAAATAAGCATTAGTGGAGGACAAAAAAATGCGCGCATAAATTTTGAATGGGCCAATGGATTGGTGACACATAGGTCATCTCCTTCCCCTCTCCGTAGGTAAAAGTCCCAGACTTTTACCTACGGATATTTTGTCTGTTGCTATAAGCCTGGCTCATTCCCAAATCTTCCATGGGCCACATAAATGAAACCTAACGCCATGGATGGATTCATCTCATCATTCTGAACATGATGGTACCTTTCATCAAGGCTAATTTCACCTGTAAACAAAGACCCTAATTCGAAGCTATAAACCCTAACAATGGTGAATTCCAACATAGACCATATAAATGCAATTAATCAATACAGGAAGTTTGCAAATGTTTCATGGATCAACAATATATAATTAATTCATCCTAACAATGCCTAAATCATGATATTCGAATTCAAGAAATATGGGGTACCGTGACTGGCTTACAGTGCAATACAGGGCTCGAAAATGCTTGGTTTTGATTGTTTTGGCTTGCTGAGACTCCCTGGAAGCAAATGGAATGGTCAAGAAGTCTTGAATTGGCCTAGAACAATGAAATCGATCTTGCACTTTTTCTTGATTTTTTCCAATGTTGCTCTGCTTGCTGCGCCTCTTTCTCACCTTCCTTTTAGGTTTGCTTTGCTTCTATATGTATTGAGGAAGGGATTAGGGTTGATAACTGATCTCAATCTTCCTCCATCAATGCATTGGATTCTTAATTTGATTCACTTTGAAACCTTTCCAAAAATGGCCTAAATCCAATATTTTTGTGCACACATGCCTTGATACGAGTTTGATTTGATGCTAGTTGTGTAATAAGACCTGAAACAAGTACAAAATCTTTGGTTTTCAATATTTTGGATTTTATATGATTTGTTTTGATTTAAATTGAACTAATTCAAATAAAAATCAAAATAAATAATAAAAACATGATAAGGACAAGTGGAAAGGGCTAGAGCTCGTGGACTATGTTGCCAACTCAAAACAAGTGAAAAAGATTGGGCCCATTTGGCAAAATTTGAAGTTTTGGGCATAGTTGACTTTTGGCAATTTTGCAAAAAAGGTCAACTTCACCAATGCATAACTTCCTCAATTTTGACTCTTTGGAGGAGTTCTTGGACTTCTTAGAAATCTTGAGATGTCCTCTAATCAACCCTTTTTGTCTCATCTCAATTTTATATTCCATGTTCAAGTATGAAGCTTTGATAAAAAAGGTGTTTTTGTTGACTTTTCAAAATGACCTATAATGTCCAAATTCATAACTTCTTGTGAGTGCATATTTTGAACTTGGGAGATGAAGATGGATTGTACATAATTGCATCCTCTTCAAAATGAGCTTTGGATGAGTCATTTATCATAAAGTATGAGAAAGTTATGCTTGGTCAAAGTTGAGTTGACTTTTTCTACAAAACCCTAATTTAGCAACTTTTGGTTCTTGAGGAATTATGAGCAATCCTTGATGAATCATGATCAACCCTTGATAAAATGATGAAATATACTTCAAAATGAGGATTTTGACCAAAAATCTTGATGTTTGACTGTATGTGGGCCACAGTTGACTTTTGCCCTAGCACAGTCGATTTTTGGGCCTTTGAGCAATTGGCTGAGCAAACTTCCTCTACAAGGCTTGAAACTTGACATGGATGATCTTTAGAACATATTAGGACAATGTTGAGAATTTGGGGTCCCTTGGACTCAATTATCTTGATGCAATATAAAACCCTAATTTGAGGTAGACTACCTTAGGATAGAGCTTGTGTGGCCAACCCTTGGACTATCTTGAGCAACTTGAGTATCATTCTTGGAATGTTTTAAGAAATATGGGAGGGCAAATTTTGGGGTACAACACACACTCCTAGGGTACACTCCCACTTGGTTGCTTTCGGTAAATGGTCATTAAGTATAGGATTCTTTAGTGGTCTCCCTCTTGTCTAAACAAAGATCAAAGTCCCATTCGGAAAAGTTGCCTCGAAATTGTTGCCTCGAATAATCGATCTAAGACATTAGGGTTACTACTAAGACGTCCTAACATTGCTTTAGTGACCGTACGTCCCTTTTCGAATTGACCCTCAAAACTCCAACGACGATGCTACCTACTCACTAATAGTGGGATAGCACTGTCTAAAGGAAACAAACATAGAACAATTCTCTTTTCGAGTAGGTAGATTAGTTCTTAAGTACTTGCTCAATCCAAACAAACCTTTTCACACTTACACTCCTCTTTCAAACAAAGCTTTCAAAAACACTTCGTAACACTCTTGAAGACAGAAGCAAGGGTTAAATTGAAGTCAAAACAAAAACTTTTCAAAGCACACAAATACAGAGAAGCAATTTTGAAAATGATGAGCAAGTACCTAAGAGCTCGTAGATAACTACGGATAGAAAGGGTGCTAATACCTTCCCTTTCTATAATTTAACCCCCGTACTCAAAATCTCGAAAAAGGAATTTTTCTATGCTTTTTTCCTTTCCAGTTGGATAAAATAAAAGTCGGTGGCGACTCTTGCTTACCGCGATATTTTGCAAACACAAATGCAAAACGCAAACCAACATTCCTAAAACAGTCCCGGTTTTGGCCGCCGTATCACAGCGTCAATAGAAAGTGTTTTTTCAGGAAAAAGCGCTGCTAGAGGCCTACCTTAGAAAGCGCTTTTTCAGGGAAAAACGCTGCTAAAGAATACATATGGCAGCGCTTTTTCGTAAAAAATAAAGTGTTGTCTATACATACGGCAGCGCCACCATAGACAGCGCTTTTAAGCACTGCTAAAGGGAAAAAAAAGCGCTTTCTTAGGTCTTTTTTGGTTTAGTGTTGCTCTGCATAATCTACATTTGATTTCAAATATATCATAATATCTTCGATGAACACAACAACAAACTGATCTAAGTATGGATGGATTATTCATTTGGTGTACTCTATGAACACTCTAGGCGCATTAGACACTCCAAACGACACATTGAATACTCATAGTGACGATACCTCGTCATGAATGTAGTCTTCGAAATATCTTCGAACTTCACATGAATCTGATGATAACCCGACTACAAATTAATCTTACTAAACACACAAGCATTAACCAATTAATCCATCAGATCATAAATTATCAGAAGAGGATACTTATAGTAACCTTCTTCAGCTGTTGATAGTCAACACACAACCTCATGATACCATCTTTCTTCTTAACTAACATCATTGGTGCTGCCATGGAGAAACACTCGATCGAACAAACTTTTTCCTAAGTTGATCATCTAATTTTTTTTCCAGTTCACTCAACTCTGAAGAAGCCATCCTATATGATGTCATCGACGTATGGTTAGTACCAGGTACTAAGTATATGGAAAACTCAACTTCATGTTCAGACAGTAAATCACTAATGTCATCTGAAAACACCTTAGGAAACTCACACGCAACAAGTAGATAAGTAATCATTCTCTCGCTTCCCCCTCTCAAGGACACGAATACCATGAATGAGAACTCTCTCTTAAGGATATACCTACCTGTCTCGCAGTTAGGAAACTCGACTTCAAGCTCTCCTCCGATTCAAGAAACTTCATCGATTTCTCAAATCAATTAATATGCATATGATTAAACTCCAACCAATTCATCCCCTTAATGACATCGAGTTGACTTAGAGTAAAAATAGTAAGTCAGCTCTAAAGTCTCTACCATAAATTGTCAAAGGATAATTCACACATACCAACGAAGTAGTCACTTAACCATTAGTTGGGGTATCAATGACCATGCTACCATTTATAGAAGACCAAATTCAGTCTTTTAACACACTTAGAAGATATAAACGAATGTTTTACACCCATGTCAATAATAGTAATCAAAGATATACAATTAATAAAGCACGTACCTCGAATCAGATTATCCAATTTAGCAATCTCTTCTCCTGACAAGTCAAACACTTTCCCTCCTAACTTCTCCCTCTTTGGCTTCTAACATTAAATACTAATATGAACTTGTTATCCACAATTATAACAAGTCAGAGTATTACTCTTACATTAAGTAGCTTGTTGACTTGGCTTTCCACACTTGAAGCAATTCACAATTGTGCTTTAGCACTAAGAAATATGATGCCCAAACTTATGACATTTGAAACATCTCACAAAAGCAAGAGTTCCTCCCTCACTTTGCTCTTTTCCACCTACAAATTTCTGATCATCCCTCTACTTACCCTTATCCAACGGATTCCCATAAGGTTTTTTCACGGATCTGATTCTCCCCTTTCTCCTCACTCGGACTCTTATAGTGAGCGGATCAGACTCTATTGTCCTCTTCATATATCCTGCACTTAATCACCAACACAAAATACATGCGAATCTCTTGATACCCAATACCTTGCTTGATTTCAGGATGCAAACCACTCTCAAACTTGATGTTCTTAGACCCTTCAACTTCAATGAGAAGCTAAGATTTCTCATTATTGGAGCTCTGATGTCGGTAATAGGGACTGTGAATTTGTTTACTTATTGGTCACAATTGCTCAAGGTGAATAGTGGTTGTTGCTGCTATTTTTTAGTGTAGAATTAGGTAGATTTTATAGGCTTGATTATGTTAAGTGTGTTGTGAGTGTGTGACAGGTTATGAGCATGTGAGGTTGAGATATTTTGAGAGGATTTTATTTTACAAAATGTGAGGCTGAGGGAATTGTAGTTGTTTTGATTGTAAACCCATGTGAATAAATTGTGTATTCTATTAGAGTTTTTGCAAATTCCTGATTTTGGGAGATGAGATGTAGGAGCCGATTGTGAGCTTTTGTTGCCCATGTAATACAAAATTTGTAATTTTTCACTTGTTGTTACACACTTTATGATTGAAATTTAATTGAAATGTAATTTAGTTTTATTCATTTTAAATTATGCTTAGATTTCTTTATTTGAGTTTTGTCTTTAAGGATGCAAACTGTGTGATGAGTGATGTGAGAATTAAGGTGGAAAACTTGTGTAACTATGTAGCATCCTTGAGTGATAATGCCATGATTTTTGCAACAAACTTGTTATTGCAATTTAATTCAAACAAAAATCAAACTTTACTTTCAATTCTATTTTTTGTTATTCACTACAACAAATAATATTTTTCATGATGAAACTTTTAACTCTAACATATTAAAAATTGAGAGAATATGTCATGGGAGTGCAATATTTTATTTTTTTAATAAGATAACTAGTCTAACATGTAACGTCGGCGTTATATAAAACCTATATAAAACAGTTATAAGTTAGCACTTTTTAATCCATAAAAAAATTAATTAATAATTAATAAACATGTTATCTCGGTTTTCTTGAGAATTGGGGTAATACAGTTATAAGGAACCTCAGTTCGAATCCCCATTGCAGAATTTAAAACGTTTTTCAACAATTTATGACGTGACATCTATTCCAACATGCTAAAAACTTTGTTATCAATAAACAAGAATAGGCAATAATAGAAAGAAAAAATATTTCATTGATAATAATAAAAAACAACACAACAAAGAAAACTACTCAATAAATTAAAATTTCTTAGTCCACTCAACTTCAACATTACCCTTAACTATCCCTAACTTATAAAAAAATTCAGAAAGAACTCTTCCATAAGGTATGAGGAAAGTCATTTCCTCCCGAGAAGTCTTTATCAGTTCCTTCAAGAAGTTAAAATGGTAAGATGAAGATTAATTATGATGTTATAGGTGAAGAATAACAAGAGATGCTTGTCATACCAAGTAAGTGTTTCCAAGTCTTTCTCTCTTCCGCGGAGATTTGCCACTACAAGTTGAAACCAAAATTTTGCAATTTGGAATAGAGAAGCAGGACTCAAGAGCTTATTTTAGTTGGCATAAAGTCGGTGAAGGCGGGTTGCATATACATTGTTGAATTCATAGTGTTCAACACAACTAGTTATCTCTTGACAGTTGATTGTCATTGCAATCAGTGATGGAATAATGAAGAAATGAGAGTTGTTGACATAAGACTGGATGACTTCATCATGACCAGCTGGCACAATGGAGGCATTCATCCAAAATTCTTTAAAAAGATTAATGTATATGGGGCCGTTAAGAATGTGAAAGTAACAATTCAACCTTTGTCTATTAACAACTTGTCTTAGTTGAAAATGATCGAAATCATTGAAACCAACATACTTTTCATTGATGATGAACATCAGATTTGCATCCATTTATGATAAGAAAAAAAGGACTTTGAAACTAGGAAACAAGACAAGGAGAGTTAGTAATGAGACGTTGAAAATAGAAAAAGATTTTAAAAAAATGTTTGATGACACAACGAGTTAGTAATTAGACGAAAAGCCTCCTTGATAATCCAAAAGAGACGTTATGACTTGAATATAGATGATTATTTCTATTCTAGCTAAGTGATATTATTCTAATTCATGTGCGCCACGTCGATGTTCTAACCTCTGTTTTAATTGTATTTTTTTGGTAATATAAATATTCTAACCCGTCAGTTTTCCATAAAAATCGAGGGAACATTTTAGTGTTGAAATTGAGCGCTAAAATTGGAACCTCTAATTTAATTGTAGTTTTTATTTGTAAATTAAATGTTCTAACCCGATGATTATCCTAAAAACTGAGATAACATTTATCGTAAAAATTGAGATATTTATCAAATCCTTAATAAAACCCTTACCGTCCATTTCATGACTATCAACGATTAAGACATTACCATTAGTGATCCACGTGAAACATAAATTACTTTCATTATAAAAGCATTTTGAAACTATCAAGACATTACCATTAGTTCTCAACTTTAAGATTTGTAAGAGTCTTTGTCATGAAGAATTCTATATGGTTTAAGGTTTGTGTTCTTAAATATTTATTTGAGCAAAAAATCATTTATTTATCTAATCCTTTTTTTGTTCATATCAGAAACAAATGCAAGCAAAAATCAATGTCATGAAGAGTTTAAGGTTTGCAAGAGTGTTTTCAATGAATAGTTCTCTATGATGGATTGAAAGAGCAAAAAATTATTTGATTTAAGGTTTGTGTTCTTAAATATTTATTTTAGCAGAAAATTATTTATTTATCTAACCTTATTTGTATAACCCTTTTTTGTTCATATTAGAAACAAATGCAAGCAAAAACTATAGAGAATATCTTGCCCAAAATATCAAGAAATTGAGATCCAACATATGATCTTCATAGACAATTAATTTTTTTCAGTGTAAAAAACATAATATTCCGGATAAACAATGTAACGAGTTTTATTAAAAAAACTAATAACCCATCGGTTATTTTATTAAACCGATATAAAAGATATGCTAGTTTTGAAAATAATAAAAATTGCAGCTGTTGAGGTTCGAACCCATTCGCTAATAAAATTTTGCCTCCATGTTCTAAATACTGAGGTGACAAGTCTTTACTTTTTATGACAAACTTATTCACCTTGCATCTATTGCCGAGATAAAACGTATTTCACGTCTGACGTTACAAGCCGTATTTGTAGTAGTGACTTGGTTAATTAATTAATTTGAATTTAAATGAGAAGAGTATAAAACATGTGTTGATGATTAGGCCATGTGCTAATTTTTCATGTAAAACGAAAATGCTTATGTAATTCCACACTTGGATAACTTCACATACAACTTGTTATATTTCAACATCTGCAACACAACCCTAATATGCACTGCATAATCTACATTTGATTACAAATATATCATAATATCATCGATGAACACAACAACAAACTGATCTAAGTACGAATGAAATAATCATTTGGTGTACTCTATGAACACTCCAGGCGCATTAGACACTCCAAACGACATCATTGAATATTTATAGTAACCATACCTCGTCATGAATAATGTATTAGGAATATCTTCGAACTTCACATGAATCTGATGATAACCCGACCATAAATCAATCTTTCTAAACACACAAGCACTAACCAACTAATCCACCAGATCATCAATTCCCAGAAGAGGATACTTATAGTAACCTTGTTCAGGTGTCGATAGTCAAGACACAACCTCATGCTATCATCTTTCTTCTTAACTAACAACATTGGCACTCCCCATGGCAAAACACTCGGTCGAACAAACTTCTTCTCAAGTAAATCGTCTAATTTTTTTTCAATTTACTCAGATATGAAGTAGACATTCTATATGATGCCATCATGGTTAGTACCAGGTACTAAGTATATGGCAAACTTAACTTCATGTTCCAATGATTAATCACTAATGTCATCTGGAAACACCTTAGAAAACTCACACACAACAAGTATACCAGTAATCATTCTCTCATTTCCCCCTCTCAAGGACACGAACACCATGAATATTTTATCTCTCTCACTCTCTCTCTCTCTCTCTCTCTTAAGGATATCCCTACCTGTCTCACAATCATGAAACTTGACTCTGTGCTCTCATTGGATTCAAGAAACTTCATCGATTTCGGAAATCAATTAATTAAACATGGTTGAACTCCAACCAATTTATCCCCATAATGACATCAAGTTGACTTAGAGGACAAAAATAATAAGTCAATTCCAAAATCTTTACTATAAATTGTCAAAGTACAATTCACACATACCAACTAAGTAGTCACTGAATCATTAGTTAGGGTATCAATGACCATGCTACCATTCATAGAAGACACTTCTAAATTCAATCTTTTAACACACTCAACAAATATAAACGAATGTGTTGCACCTGTGTCAATAATAGTAATCAAAGGTATACAAGTAATAAAGCACATACCTCAAATCAGATTATCCAATTTAGCAATCTCTTCTCCAGATAAGTCAAAGACATTCCCTCCTGACTTCTCCTTCTTTGGCTTCTAACACTGGGTACTAATATGAACTTGTTATCCCCAATTATAACAAGTCAGAGTATTACTCTTAGGTTAAGTAGCTCGGTGACCTGACTTCCCACACTTGAAACAATTCACAATTGTGCTCTATGTAACACCCCATTCCTACCCAGCGGGTAATAATAAAATCAGAGTTCAACATAAATAGGATGCTACATTTTTCAACTTGAAATCAAACTTCATTTAATCGCATATAAAACAGATACATAACACTTAATTCGGATAAATATCAAGCGTTCATCCCTCCCGAGTGCTACATATCAGAGCGACGACACCTACTCGATACTGACGAGGGTAACAACTATTCTTCTTGATCACCTGCACGTTACCAACAGAGGGAAACATTCAAATAGAAGGGGTGAGATATCGAACTATATAATTGAATGTATGATAATTAATATATCAGAATCAGTTCATATAAAATAACCACTTCACAACTTCCAAACATCTTTAAATCTCAACAAAACATCAACACGGCATAACAACTAATTCACAACCTTTAGATGATACCTGTCACAACAAGTCAAAAACATAAAACAACAACAAATCTATCTTCACCACGACTCAAGATGCAACATCAAATGTGACTCAATTACAATGCACATGCATGTGGTACCATTGGAGCAGAACTCCCAACTTAAAAACATTTTCCAGTAATCTCAAGGCACAAGGCATAAGCCTTCTTCACAAATCATTTTTCCAATACAGGCCTTCATAAAATCCGCCAATACATGCCTTCACAAAATCCGCCAATACAGGCCTTCACAAATGCAAATGTATGAATGTACAACACATGCAACAACATCATTAAACACTTCACGAGGTATACGCCTATATCACTACTTCACTGGCCAAAGCCTACAACGTCATCAATGTAATTACCAATAATTCATCATTCATCGCAAGGCATAAGCCTACATTACCATTGTTACTAGTAAATAAAGTTAATTCATCATCGTCTAAAATTCTCTGCAACTTCACATTATCAACAAGAATTCACAGCGGAAATCACAACAACACAACAACTCAATATAATTCAACTTTGGCCATAAGCCTACAACTTGATATTTCAACAACGACAATTAACACAACGTTGGCATTAGCCTACAACTTAGCACGTCACAATAACAATATCACAATAACATGTCAACAACCATTCAACATTGGCCATAGGCCTACAACATAATATTGCCCATAATTATTTGGATAATTCTCGACTATACCGGTTAATTACTTATCTAAATGCTTATTTCTAATTACAAAACTTCTACAAATTGTTATACTATAATACTACATCATCATTATCATTGATATTATTATTATTATGAACCAAGCATTATCATAAGATCGTCATGTCATCATCATACTTCATCACCACAAAACATCATGGAAATTCAACGCGGGAAGTTAACTCTATCCTAACTTGGGTACTAGAATTATCCTTTTTATCCTTTATTTTACTCCTTATAAATATAGTTCATCGCATTAGCTTTCCAACACTTCGAATGGCGTATCAAACGGAGTTACGGTTCAAAAGTTATGGAGTTTTCAAGTTTTCAAAAATACTGTCAATTAGTGAGCAATCAATTGCACTAACATGAAAACCGACCGCACCTTGTTGCAGAGGCCAAAAATCACGTTTTTAAGCAGTGCAATTGATAGCTCTTCTGCTGCAATCAATTGCTTACTGAAACAGAAGCAAAAATCCCAATTTTTTAAGCAATGCAATCGATTGCTCTTCTGCTGCAATTGATTGCTTACTGAAACAGAAGCAAAAATCCCAATTTTTAAGCAGTGCAATCGATTTCTCTTCTGCTGCAATCGATTTCACCCTGTGAAAAACAGTTTTACGAATTCTATAAAGTGTAGTACAAAAACCCATTTGTTTCAATTCCAAAGATACAAACTTTATGAAATAATACACAATCAAACATCCAGTTATCATTGCTATCAACATACATCAATTACCACAAATACACCAACATCAACATAAAATAATTCTCCAACCACATAGTCATCAATTGAATTTCTGCAACTTTATCATGAAACACAACATTGCCGTAACAACAAAACAAAAACCTTTCACACAAAATCACACACGATAATTTCATTTAACCAACCCCACATATAATTTATCATATACCCAATTATAGAGCAAGAATCCCACCCTTACCTTGGATTGAATGCAGCTCTAAGAAACTTCACTGGAATTTCTGGGAATTTGGCACTAGTAGCAACTTCCTCTTATTCTTCTTCTCCTCTCAAAACCCTATTCCTCTTTCTCTTCTTTTCCTTTTCCTAATAACACTATACTCTTTTTCTCCTCTAATTTTCTAATAATAATATAATATTATTCTATTAGTCCAACTAAATCCAATTGAGCCTAAATGTTACACCTCATTCTTACTTCATACAACCATGTAATTAAGCCCAACTAATTATATTCTTATTTCTAATAAATTAATACTATAATATTTCATTAATCCCAACATAAGAATTATTAGTAATCAACTAATTAATTAATTGATAATAATTCAACAACTTTTACCAATAATTCTTAACACCTCGCAACATCACAAATAACCCAAAATATAATATAATTAAATAATTAATCAAATTAACGGCTGTTACAACTCTCCCCCACTTAGAATATTTTCGTCCTCAAAAATCTATTTGATACTACCACTCTTAGTACGAGTTTCGCATCCAACTCGTTGATTTCCAAGTCGCATCTGGCAACACTTCGACCACTACTTTCCTGATAACTCAATAACTCAACACGATTCAAATCAATTACTCACATGCTAATCATTTAACACTTTGCTACATAATCGGTACTAGCATCTCAACTACTCTACCATAATCTGATATATCAATGTTTAAAGTAGCAACAACTATAACACACTTATACTTGGATATATATCATTGCAATATCCTCTTAACACTCTTTTCAACACCCAAACACATGCACAATTTCATCTCCGTATGTCAATTATCAACAAAATATCAACAACTCTACTCATATCATTGTATCACTCTTATAGTGACATCTACGCAACCAACATAATCAACTCCGTCACGTTATGGAGTATCATTCCTTACTTACAAAAATCAACAATAACATCTCAATAGAGACAACGAAATCATTACAACATCAACTTAAATGTATAACTCAGCAAGCATACCCATAGCTCACCATCAACCAATAATCCACAACAATCTTCTTATAATATCTGAAATTATTTACTAACAAGCATAGTACCCTGGCACATCATTCATATATCAATGATCCACTAAATCAAGCATGTAGAGTCGTATACTCATAGCAATTGCGCCACATAAGATTCAGTTGCGCAACTCTGATAATCCATCTTAAGTCACCGTCCTCATTAAAGTTTCTGCCAACTATATAGTTTACAAGTCTCATTCCAGTTTCAGACTTTCCTCAACATCAACCATAAAACCATTGTTCACTTGATATTCTCAATCTTTCACTTTGCGACGTTAGCTCGCATATAACTTGCCACTCTGACTTGTTCAACACGTCTCAACTCTTTCTTAGCCACTCCTCTATAAATTCACACAACCTGGTGAGCAATTATCCTCACGATATAACATCAATCACTTTACACACCATTAAGGTAGCAAGACAAGTCTACACCATCCAACACGGTCTCGTCTTCTATCAACAAGAGATTAAGGGTGATCAGTTCCTCAATTTGTCAATAGATAGCCAACAACCATAATGAAGTATAAACCATCGTTACCGAACTATAATAGTGTTCCTTTAGAACTTGTACTCAAGTCACCTAACGCACCATAATCCAATAATTTCCAATGAGGTTTACAAATACTTCTACAATTTCCCTCTCATTCGATTTTGTCAATGAGACAACGACTCTCAACAACACTTGCATCGTCGCCATCAACAACATACAGAACTAACATCTTACAATCGAAACATATCCGAGAAGTAAAGCTTCTCCCCCACTTATCTTCAACCCAACTCCTGCATACAACTTGATTAGAAAAACAACAAGCACTGACAGTGTTTCACACACTTGTCGCACACTAAGGAACAAACAACATTAGACAACTTGGTCAGACGGACCGACCTGCTCTGATACCACTATTGTAACACCCCATTTCTACCCTACGGATAATAATAAAATCAGAGTTCAACATAAATAGGTTGCTACACTTTTCAACTTGAAATCAAACTTCATTTAATCGCATATAAAACATATACATAACACTTAATTTGGATGAACCGATAACAACCTAATTTATTCTTTAAAATCAAACAACTTTTTATTGATAAGCAGCGGAATATACATATTCAACTTCAATTTACTTAACATCTTTATTCAACTAAAACAAATTCAAGACAACAGTTACTTCATGTAAACAACTTAAAGATTCAGCAACAGAAATAATAATCAACAACTAAACATCAAGCGTTCATCCCCCCCCCCCCCCCCCCCCCGAGTGCTACGTATCAGAGCGAAGACACTGACTCGATACTGATGAGGGTAACAATTATTCTTCTTGATCACCTGCAAGTTACCAACAGAGGGCAACATTCAAACAAAAGGGGTGAGATATCGAACTATATAATTGAATGTATGATAATTAATATATCAGAATCAGTTCATATAAAATTACCACTTCACAACTTTCAAACATTTTTAATCTCAACAAAACAACAACACGACATAACAACTAATTCACAACCGTTAGATGATACCTATCACAACAAGTCAACAATATAAAGCAACAACAAATATATCTTCACCATGACTCAAGATGCAAAATCAAATGCGACTCAATTATAATGCACATGCATGTGGTACCATTGGAGCAGAACTCCCAACTTAAAAACATTTGCATGTAATCTCGAGGCACAAGGCATAAGCCTTCTTCACAAATCATTTTGCCAATACAAGCCTTCACAAAATCCGCCAATACAGGCTTCACAAAATCTTCCAATACAGGTCTTCACAAATGCAAATGTATGAATGTACAACACATGCAACAACATCATTAAACACTTCACGAGGCATACACCTATATCACTACTTCACTGGCCATAGGCCTACAACATCATCAACGTAATTAACAACAATTCATCATTCGTCGCAAGGCATAAGCCTACATTACCATTGTTACCATTAAATATAGGTAATTCATCATCATCTAAAATTCTCTACAACTTCACATTATCAACAAGAATTCACAGCGAAAATCACAACACAACAACTCAACATAATTCAACTTTGGCCATAAGCCTACAACTTGATATTTCAACAACGACAATTAACACAACATTGACATAAGCCTACAACTTAAAATGTCACAACAACAATATCCCAACAACATGTCAACAACCATTCGACATTGGCCATAGGCCTACAACATAATATTGC